>OZ019970.1:11877877-12477877 GCA_963970395.1 Ephialtes manifestator
TTCGGTTCACTCAAATACATGAAATTCATGCATCAGAAGAGCCCTCCAATCATCCAAACGAACGCAAAGCCTCAATATACCGAAATCGAGGAACCGTTGTGTAAACTCGGGTTGATCATCTCAGGACGCGACTGGTGTGTCGATTACCTTTATTTTACTCGAATACATAAAAATAATGCATCAGAAGCGACCTGCAAATATCGAAACCAACGCAAACCCTCGATACACTGAAATCGAGAAATCGTTGTGCAAACTCGATGCGAGTGCTCCTGGGCGCGACTTGTGTGTCGATTACCTTCGTTTCATTCAAATACATGAAATTCATCAACCACAAGTGGCCTGCAAACACCCAAACGAACGCAAAGGCCTCGATATACCGACATCGAGAAACCGATGTGCAAACTCGGGTTGATCGTGTCAGGGCACTGGTGTGTCGATTATCTTCTATTCACTCTAATACATGAAATTCATGCATCAGAAGCGCCCTCCAATCATCCAAACGAACGCAAAGACTCAATATACCAAAATCGAGGAACCGTTGTGCAAACTCGGGTTGATCGTATCAGGGCGCGACTAGTGTATCGATTACCTTCGTTTCACTCAAATACATGAAATTCATGCATCAGAAGAGCCCTCCAATCATCCAAACGAACGCAAAGCCTCAATATACCGAAATCGAAGAACAATTGTGTAAACTCGGGTTGATCGTCTCAGGGCGCGACTAGTGTGTCGATTGACTTCGTTTCACTCAAATACATGAAATTCATGGATCAGAAGAGCCCTCCAATCATCCAAACGAACGCAATGCCTCAATATACCGAAATCGAGGAACCGTTGTGCAAACACGTGTTGATCGTGTCAGGGCGCGACTAGTGTGTCGATTACCTTCGTTTCACTCAAATACATGAAATTCATGCATCAGAAGAGCCCTCCAATCATCCAAACGAACGCAAAGCCTCAATATACCGAAATCGAGGAACCGTTGTGTAAACTCGGGTTGATCATCTCAGGACGCGACTGGTGTGTCGATTACCTTTATTTTACTCGAAGTCATAAAAATAATGCATCAGAAGCGACCTGCAAATATCGAAACCAACGCAAACCCTCGATACACTGAAATCGAGAAATCGTTGTGCAAACTCGATGCGAGTGCTCCTGGGCGCGACTTGTGTGTCGATTACCTTCGTTTCATTCAAATACATGAAATTCATCAACCACAAGTGGCCTGCAAACACCCAAACGAACGCAAAGGCCTCGATATACCGACATCGAGAAACCGATGTGCAAACACGGGTTGATCGTGTCAGGGCACCGGTGTGTCGATTATCTTCTATTCACTCTAATACATGAAATTCATGCATCAGAAGAGCCCTCCAATCATTCAAACGAACGCAAAGTCTCAATATACCAAAATCGAGGAACCGTTGTGCAAACTCGGGTTGATCGTATCAGGGCGCGACTAGTGTATCGATTACCTTCGTTTCACTCAAATACATGAAATTCATGCATCAGAAGAGCCCTCCAATCATCCAAACGAATGCAAAGCCTCAATATACCGAAATCGAGGAACCGTTGTGTAAACTCGTGTTGATCGTCTCAGGGCGCGACTGGTGTGTCGATTACCTTCATTTCACTCGAATACATAAAAATCATCCATCAGAAGCGACCTACAAACATCACAACCAACGGAAACTCTCGATATACCGAAATCGAGAAATCGTTGTGCACACTCGATGCGATTGTTCCAGAGCGCGATTAGTGTGTCGATTACCTTCGTTTCACTCAAATACATGAAATTCATCCATCAGAAGTGGCCTGGAAATACCGAAACGAACGCAAAGCCTCAATATACCGAAATCGAAGAACCGTTGTTGAAACTCAGGTTGATCGTGCCAGGTCGCGAGTTGTGTGTCGATATCCTGCATTTTATTCAAATACATGAAATTCATGCATCAGAAGAACCCTCCAATCATCCAAACGAACGTAAAGCCTCAATATACCGAAATCGAGGAACCGTTGTTGAAACTCGGGTTGATCGTGCCAGGTCGCGAGTTGTGTGTCGATATCCTGCATCTTATTCAAATACATGAAATTCATGCATCAGAAGAACCCTCCAATAATCCAAACGAACGTAAAGCCTCAATATACCGAAATCGAGGAACCGTTATGCAAACTCGGGTTGATCGTGTCAGGGCGCGACTAGTGTGTCGATTACCTTCGCTTCACTCAAATACATGAAATTCATGCATCAGAAGAGCCGTCTAATCATCCAAACGAACGCAAAGCCTCAATATACCGAAATCGAGGAACCGTTGTGTAAACTCGGGTTGATCATCTCAGGACGCGACTGGTGTGTCGATTACCTTTATTTTACTCGAATTCATAAAAATAATGCATCAGAAGCGACCTGCAAATATCGAAACAAACGCAAACCCTCGATACACTGAAATCGAGAAATCGTTGTGCAAACTCGATGCGAGTGCTCCTGGGCGCGACTTGTGTGTCGATTACCTTCGTTTCATTCAAATACATGAAATTCATCAACCACAAGTGGCCTGCAAATACCCAAACGAACGCAAAGGCCTCGATATACCGACATCGAGAAACCGATGTGCAAACACGGGTTGATCGTGTCAGGGCACCGGTGTGTCGATTATCTTCTATTTACTCTAATACATGAAATTCATGCATCAGAAGAGCCCTCCAATCATTCAAACGAACGCAAAGACTCAATATACCAAAATCGAGGAACCGTTGTGCAAACTCGGGTTGATCGTATCAGGGCGCGACTAGTGTGTCGATTGACTTCGTTTCACTCAAATACATGAAATTCATGGATCAGAAGAGCCCTCCAATCATCCAAACGAACGCAATGCCTCAATATACCGAAATCGAGGAACCGTTGTGCAAACTCGTGTCGATCGTGTCAGGGCGCGACTAGTGTGTCGATTACCTTCGTTTCACTCAAATACATGAAATTCATGCATCAGAAGAGCCCTCCAATCATCCAAACGAACGCAAAGCCTCAATATACCGAAATCGAGGAACCGTTGTGTAAACTCGGGTTGATCATCTCAGGACGCGACTGGTGTGTCGATTACCTTTATTTTACTCGAATTCATAAAAATAATGCATCAGAAGCGACCTGCAAATATCGAAACCAACGCAAACCCTCGATACACTGAAATCGAGAAATCGTTGTGCAAACTCGATGCGAGTGCTCCTGGGCGCGACTTGTGTGTCGATTACCTTCGTTTCATTCAAATACATGAAATTCATCAACCACAAGTGGCCTGCAAACACCCAAACGAACGCAAAGGCCTCGATATACCGACATCGAGAAACCGATGTGCAAACACGGGTTGATCGTGTCAGGGCACCGGTATGTCGATTATCTTCTATTCACTCTAATACATGAAATTCATGCATCAGAAGAGCCCTATAATCGATCAAACGAACGCAAAGACTCAATATACCAAAACCGAGGTACCGTTGTGCAAACTCGGGTTGATCGTATCAGGGCGCGACTAGTGTATCGATTACCTTCGCTTCACTCAAATACATGAAATTCATGCATCAGAAGAGCCCTACAATCATCCAAACGAATGCAAAGCCTCAATATACCGAAATCGAGGAACCGTTGTGTAAACTCGTGTTGATCGTCTCAGGGCGCGACTGGTGTGTCGATTACCTTCATTTCACTCGAATACATAAAAATCATCCATCAGAAGCGACCTACAAACATCACAACCAACGGAAACTCTCGATATACCGAAATCGAGAAATCGTTGTGCACACTCGATGCGATTGTTCCAGAGCGCGATTAGTGTGTCGATTACCTTCGTTTCACTCAAATTCATGAAATTCATCCATCAGAAGTGGCCTGGAAATACCGAAACGAACGCAAAGCCTCAATATACCGAAATCGAAGAACCGTTGTTGAAACTCGGGTTGATCGTGCCAGGTCGCGAGTTGTGTGTCGATATCCTGCATTTTATTCAAATACATGAAATTCATGCATCAGAAGAACCCTCCAATCATCCAAACGAACGTAAAGCCTCAATATACCGAAATCGAGGAACCGTTGTTGAAACTCGGGTTGATCGGGCCAGATCGCGAGTTGTGTGTCGATATCCTGCATCTTATTCAAATACATAAAATTCATGCATCAGAAGAACCCTCCAATCATCCAAACGAACGTAAAGCCTCAATATACCGAAATCGAGGAACCGTTATGCAAACTCGGGTTGATCGTGTCAGGGCGCGACTAGTGTGTCGATTACCTTCGCTTCACTCAAATACATGAAATTCATGCATCAGACGAGCCGTCCAATCATCCAAACGAACGCAAAGCCTCAATATACCGAAATCGAGGAACCGTTGTGTAAACTCGGGTTGATCATCTCAGGACGCGACTGGTGTGTCGATTACCTTTATTTTACTCGAATTCATAAAAATAATGCATCAGAAGCGACCTGCAAATATCGAAACCAACGCAAACCCTCGATACACTGAAATCGAGAAATCGTTGTGCAAACTCGATGCGAGTGCTCCTGGGCGCGACTTGTGTGTCGATTACCTTCGTTTCATTCAAATACATGAAATTCATCAACCACAAGTGGCCTGCAAATACCCAAACGAACGCAAAGGCCTCGATATACCGACATCGAGAAACCGATGTGCAAACACGGGTTGATCGTGTCAGGGCACCGGTGTGTCGATTATCTTCTATTCACTCTAATACATGAAATTCATGCATCAGAAGAGCCCTCCAATCATTCAAACGAACGCAAAGACTCAATGTACCAAAATCGAGGAACCGTTGTGCAAACTCGGGTTGATCGTATCAGGGCGCGACTAGTGTATCGATTACCTTCGTTTCACTCAAATACATGAAATTCATGCATCAGAAGAGCCCTCCAATCATCCAAACGAATGCAAAGCCTCAATATACCGAAATCGAGGAACCGTTGTGTAAACTCGTGTTGATCGTCTCAGGGCGCGACTGGTGTGTCGATTACCTTCATTTCACTCGAATACATAAAAATCATCCATCAGAAGCGACCTACAAACATCACAACCAACGGAAACTCTCGATATACCGAAATCGAGAAATCGTTGTGCACACTCGATGCGATTGATCCAGAGCGCGATTAGTGTGTCGATTACCTTCGTTTCACTCGAATACATGAAATTCATCCATCAGAAGTGGCCTGGAAATACCGAAACGAACGCAAAGCCTCAATATACCGAAATCGAAGAACCGTTGTTGAAACTCGGGTTGATCGTGCCAGGTCGCGAGTTGTGTGTCGATATCCTGCATTTTATTCAAATACATGAAATTCATGCATCAGAAGAACCCTCCAATCATCCAAACGAACGTAAAGCCTCAATATACCGAAATCGAGGAACCGTTGTTGAAACTCGGGTTGATCGTGCCAGGTCGCGAGTTGTGTGTCGATATCCTGCATCTTATTCAAATACATGAAATTCATGCATCAGAAGAACCCTCCAATCATCCAAACGAACGTAAAGCCTCAATATACCGAAATCGAGGAACCGTTATGCAAACTCGGGTTGATCGTGTCAGGGCGCGACTAGTGTGTCGATTACCTTCGCTTCACTCAAATACATGAAATTCATGCATCAGAAGAGCCGTCCAATCATCCAAACGAACGCAAAGCCTCAATATACCGAAATCGAGGAACCGTTGTGGAAACTCGGGTTGATTGTGTCAGGGCGCGACTGGTGTGTCGATAACCTTCATTTTATTCAAATACATGAAATTCATGCATCAGAAGAGCCCTCCAATCATCCAAACGAACGCAAAGCCTCAATATACCGAAATCGAGGAACCGTTGTGCAAACTCGGGTTGATCGTGTCAGGGCGCTACTAGTGTGTCGATTACCTTCGTTTCACTCAAATACATGAAATTCATGCATCAGAAGAGCCCTCCAATCATCCAAACGAACGCAAAGCCTCAATATACCGAAATCGAGGAACCGTTGTGTAAATTCGGGTTGATCGTCTCAGGACGCGACTGGTGTGTCGATTACCTTTATTTTACTCGAATACATAAAAATAATGCATCAGAAGCGACCTGCAAATATCGAAACCAACGCAAAGGACCCGATATACCGAAATCCAGAAATCGTTGTGCAAACTCGCGGCGAAAGTTTCAGTGCTTGTATTACTTGCCGATTACCTCCATTTCACTCGAATACATGAAAATCATGCATCTGAAGCGACCTCCAATCAACCAAACGAACGCAAAGCCTCGATCTACCGAAATCGAGAAACCGTTGTGTAAACTCAGGTTAATCGTCTCAGGGTGCGACTGGTGTATCGATTACCTCCTACATTTCACTCGAATACATAAAAATCATACATCAGAAGTGGCCTGCAAATACCGAAACGAACGCAAATGCCTCGATATACCGAAATCCAGAACGCCTTGAGCAAACTCGCGGCGAAAGTTTCTGTGCGTGAATGATTTGTCGATTACCTCCATTTCACTCGAATCCATGAAGAAGCCCTGTCGCAATCTCAATTGTCACGATTTACCAAAAAATTTCTTATGGTGCTTTTTTACAGTTTTCGGGTTGATCGTGTCATGGCGGGACTAATGTGTCGATTACCTTCGATTCACTCAAATACATGAAATTCATGCATCAGAAGAGCCCTCCAATCAGCCAAACGAACGCAAGGCCTCAATATACCGAAATCGAGGAACCGTTGTGGAAACTCGGGTTGATCGTGTCAGGGCGCGACTGGTGTGTCGATAACCTTCATTTCATTCAAATTCATGAAATTCATGCATCAAAAGAGTCCTCCAATCATCCAAACGAACGCAAAGCCTCAATATACCGAAATCGAGGAACCGTTATGCAAACTCGGGTTGATCGTGTCAGGGCGCGACTAGTGTGTCGATTACCTTCGGTTCACTCAAATACATGAAATTCATGCATCAGAATAGCCCTCCAATCATCCAAACGAACGCAAAGCCTCAATATACCGAAATCGAGGAACCGTTATGCAAACTCGGGTTGATCGTGTCAGGCCGCGACTAGTGTGTCGATTACCTTCGGTTCACTCAAATACATGAAATTCATGCATCAGAAGAGCCCTCCAATCATCCAAACGAACGCAAAGCCTCAATATACCGAAATCGAGGAACCGTTGTGTAAACTCGGGTTGATCATCTCAGGACGCGACTGGTGTGTCGATTACCTTTATTTTACTCGAATACATAAAAATAATGCATCAGAAGCGACCTGCAAATATCGAAACCAACGCAAACCCTCGATACACTGAAATCGAGAAATCGTTGTGCAAACTCGATGCGAGTGCTCCTGGGCGCGACTTGTGTGTCGATTACCTTCGTTTCATTCAAATACATGAAATTCATCAACCACAAGTGGCCTGCAAACACCCAAACGAACGCAAAGGCCTCGATATACCGACATCGAGAAACCGATGTGCAAACTCGGGTTGATCGTGTCAGGGCACTGGTGTGTCGATTATCTTCTATTCACTCTAATACATGAAATTCATGCATCAGAAGCGCCCTCCAATCATCCAAACGAACGCAAAGACTCAATATACCAAAATCGAGGAACCGTTGTGCAAACTCGGGTTGATCGTATCAGGGCGCGACTAGTGTATCGATTACCTTCGTTTCACTCAAATACATGAAATTCATGCATCAGAAGAGCCCTCCAATCATCCAAACGAACGCAAAGCCTCAATATACCGAAATCGAAGAACAATTGTGTAAACTCGGGTTGATCGTCTCAGCTCGCGACTAGTGTGTCGATTGACTTCGTTTCACTCAAATACATGAAATTCATGGATCAGAAGAGCCCTCCAATCATCCAAACGAACGCAATGCCTCAATATACCGAAATCGAGGAACCGTTGTGCAAACACGTGTTGATCGTGTCAGGGCGCGACTAGTGTGTCGATTACCTTCGTTTCACTCAAATACATGAAATTCATGCATCAGAAGAGCCCTCCAATCATCCAAACGAACGCAAAGCCTCAATATACCGAAATCGAGGAACCGTTGTGTAAACTCGGGTTGATCATCTCAGGACGCGACTGGTGTGTCGATTACCTTTATTTTACTCGAAGTCATAAAAATAATGCATCAGAAGCGACCTGCAAATATCGAAACCAACGCAAACCCTCGATACACTGAAATCGAGAAATCGTTGTGCAAACTCGATGCGAGTGCTCCTGGGCGCGACTTGTGTGTCGATTACCTTCGTTTCATTCAAATACATGAAATTCATCAACCACAAGTGGCCTGCAAACACCCAAACGAACGCAAAGGCCTCGATATACCGACATCGAGAAACCGATGTGCAAACACGGGTTGATCGTGTCAGGGCACCGGTGTGTCGATTATCTTCTATTCACTCTAATACATGAAATTCATGCATCAGAAGAGCCCTCCAATCATTCAAACGAACGCAAAGACTCAATATACCAAAATCGAGGAACCGTTGTGCAAACTCGGGTTGATCGTATCAGGGCGCGACTAGTGTATCGATTACCTTCGTTTCACTCAAATACATGAAATTCATGCATCAGAAGAGCCCTCCAATCATCCAAACGTATGCAAAGCCTCAATATACCGAAATCGAGGAACCGTTGTGTAAACTCGTGTTGATCGTCTCAGGGCGCGACTGGTGTGTCGATTACCTTCATTTCACTCGAATACATAAAAATCATCCATCAGAAGCGACCTACAAACATCACAACCAACGGAAACTCTCGATATACCGAAATCGAGAAATCGTTGTGCACACTCGATGCGATTGTTCCAGAGCGCGATTAGTGTGTCGATTACCTTCGTTTCACTCAAATACATGAAATTCATCCATCAGAAGTGGCCTGGAAATACCGAAACGAACGCAAAGCCTCAATATACCGAAATCGAAGAACCGTTGTTGAAACTCGGGTTGATCGTGCCAGGTCGCGAGTTGTGTGTCGATATCCTGCATTTTATTCAAATACATGAAATTCATGCATCAGAAGAACCCTCCAATCATCCAAACGAACGTAAAGCCTCAATATACCGAAATCGAGGAACCGTTGTTGAAACTCGGGTTGATCGTGCCAGGTCGCGAGTTGTGTGTTGATATCCTGCATCTTATTCAAATACATGAAATTCATGCATCAGAAGAACCCTCCAATCATCCAAACGAACGTAAAGCCTCAATATACCGAAATCGAGGAACCGTTATGCAAACTCGGGTTGATCGTGTCAGGGCGCGACTAGTGTGTCGATTACCTTCGCTTCACTCAAATACATGAAATTCATGCATCAGAAGAGCCGTCCAATCATCCAAACGAACGCAAAGCCTCAATATACCGAAATCGAGGAACCGTTGTGGAAACTCGGGTTGATTGTGTCAGGGCGCGACTGGTGTGTCGATAACCTTCATTTTATTCAAATACATGAAATTCATGCATCAGAAGAGCCCTCCAATCATCCAAACGAACGCAAAGCCTCAATATACCGAAATCGAGGAACCGTTGTGCAAACTCGGGTTGATCGTGTCAGGGGGCTACTAGTGTGTCGATTACCTTCGGTTCACTCAAATACATGAAATTCATGCATCAGAAGAGCCCTCCAATCATCCAAACGAACGCAAAGCCTAAATATACCGAAATCGAGGAACCGTTGTGCAAACTCGTGTTGATCGTATCAGGGCGCGACTAGTGTATCGATTACATTCGTTTCACTCAAATACATGAAGTTCATGCATCAGAAGAGCCCTCCAATCATCCAAACGAACGCACAGCCTCAATATACCGAAATCGAGGAACCGTTGTGCAAACTCGGGTTGATCGTGTCAGGGCGCGACTAGTGTGTCGATTACCTTCGTTTCACTCAAATACATGAAATTCATGCATCAGAAGAGCCCTCCAATCATCCAAACGAACGCAAAGCCTCAATATACCGAAATCGAGGAACCGTTATGTAAACTCGGGTTTATTGTGTCAGGGCGCGACTAGTGTGTCGATTACCTTCGGTTCACTCAAATACATGAAATTCATGCATCAGAAGAGCCCTCCAATCATCCAAACGAACGCAAAGCCTCAATATACCGAAATCGAGGAACCGTTATGCAAACTCGGGTTGATCGTGTCAGGGCGCGACTAGTGTGTCGATTACCTTCGGTTCACTCAAATACATGAAATTCATGCATCAGAAGCGCCCTCCAATCATCCAAACGAACGCAAAGCCTCAATATACCGAAATCGAGGAACCGTTGTGCAAACTCGGGTTGATCGTGCCAGGTCGCGACTTATGAGTCGATATCCTGCATTTTATTCAAATACATGAAATTCATGCATCAGAAGAGCCCTCCAATCATCCAAACGAACGCAAAGCCTCAATATACCGAAAACGAGGAACCGTTATGCAAACTCGGGTTGATCGTGCCAGGTCGCGACTTGTGTGTCGATATTCTGCATTTTATTCAAATACATGAAATTCATGCATCAGAAGAGCCCTCCAATCAGCCAAACGAACGCAAAGCCTCAATATACCGAAATCGAGGAACCGTTGTGGAAACTCGGGTTGATCGTGTCAGGGCGCGACTGGTGTGTCGATTACCTTCGGTTCACTCAAATACATGAAATTCATGCATCAGAAGAGAGCTCCAATCATCCAAACGAACGCAAAGCCTCAATATACCGAAATCGAGGAACCGTTATGCAAACTCGGGTTGATCGTGTCAGGGCGCGACTAGTGTGTCGATTACCTTCGGTTCACTCAAATACATGAAATTCATGCATCAGAAGCGCCCTCCAATCATCCAAACGAACGCAAAGCCTCAATATACCGAAATCGAGGAACCGTTGTGCAAACTCGGGTTGATCGTGTCAGGGCGCGACTGGTGTGTCGATTACCTTCGGTTCACTCAAATACATGAAATTCATGCATCAGAAGAGCCCTCCAATCATCCAAACGAACGCAAAGCCTCAATATACCGAAATCGAGGAACCGTTATGCAAACTCGGGTTGATCGTGCCAGGTCGCGACTTGTGTGTCGATATTCTGCATTTTATTCAAATACATGAAATTCATGCATCAGAAGCGCCCTCCAATCATCCAAACGAACGCAAAGCCTCAATATACCGAAATCGAGGAACCGTTGTGCAAACTCGGGTTGATCGTGTCAGGGCGCGACTGGTGTGTCGATAACCTTCATTTCATTCAAATTCATGAAATTCATGCATCAGAAGAGTCCTCCAATCATCCAAACGAACGCAAAGCCTCAATATACCGAAATCGAGAAACCGTTGTGGAATTCGGGTTGATCGTGCCAGGTCGCGACTTGTGTTTCGATATCCTGCATTTTATTCAAATACATGAAATTCATGCATCAGAAGAACCCTCCAATCATCCAAACGAATGTAAAGCCTCAATATACCGAAATCGAGGAACCGTTGTTGAAACTCGGGTTGATCGTGCCAGGTCGCGAGTTGTGTGTCGATATCCTGCATCTTATTCAAATACATGAAATTCATGCAGCAGAAGAACCCTCCAATCATCCAAACGAACGTAAAGCCTCAATATACCGAAATCGAGGAACCGTTATGCAAACTCGGGTTGATCGTGTCAGGGCGCGACTAGTGTGTCGATTACCTTCGCTTCACTCAAGTACATGAAATTCATGCATCAGAAGAGCCGTCCAATCATCCAAACGAACGCAAAGCCTCAATATACCGAAATCGAGGAACCGTTGTGGAAACTCGGGTTGATTGTGTCAGGGCGCGACTGGTGTGTCGATAACCTTCATTTTATTCAAATACATGAAATTCATGCATCAGAAGAGCCCTCCAATCATCCAAACGAACGCAAAGCCTCGATCTACCGAAATCGAGAAACCGTTGTGGAAACTCGGGTTAATCGTCTCAGGGTGCGACTGGTGTATCGATTACCTCCTTCATTTCACTCGAATACATAAAAATCATACATCAGAAGTGGCCTGCAAATACCGAAACGAACGCAAATGCCTCGATATACCGAAATCCAGAACGCCTTGAGCAAACTCGCGGCGAAAGTTTCTGTGCGTGAATGATTTGTCGATTACCTCCATTTCACTCGAATCCATGAAGAAGCCCTGTCGCAATCTCAATTGTCACGATTTACCAAAAAATTTCTTATGGTGCTTCTTTACAGTTTTCGGGTTGATCGTGTCATGGCGCGACTAGTGTGTCGATTACCTTTGATTCACTCAAATACATGAAATTCATGCATCAGAAGAGCCCTCCAATCAGCCAAACGAACGCAAAGCCTCAATATACCGAAATCGAGGAACCGTTGTGGAAACTCGGGTTGATCGTGTCAGGGCGCGACTGGTGTGTCGATAATCTTCATTTCATTCAAACTCATGAAATTCATGCATCAGAAGAGTCCTCCAATCATCCAAACGAACGCAAAGCCTCAATATACCGAAATCGCGGAACCGTTATGCAAACTCGGGTTGATCGTGTCAGGGCGCGACTAGTGTGTCGATTACCTTCGGTTCACTCAAATACATGAAATTCATGCATCAGAAGGGCCCTCCAATCATCCAAACGAACGCAAAGCCTCAATATACCGAAATCGAGGAACCGTTATGCAAACTCGGGTTGATCGTGTCAGGCCGCGACTAGTGTGTCGATTACCTTCGGTTCACTCAAATACATGAAATTCATGCATCAGAAGAGCCCTCCTATCATCCAAACGAACGCAAAGCCTCAATATACCGAAATCGAGGAACCGTTGTGCAAACTCGGGTTGATCGTGTCAGGGCGCGACTAGTGTGTCGATTACCTTCGTTTCACTCAAATACATGAAATTCATGCATCAGAAGAGCCCTCCAATCATCCAAACGAACGCAAAGCCTCAATATACCGAAATCGAGGAACCGTTATGCAAACTCGGGTTGATCGTGTCAGGGCGCGACGAGTGTGTCGATTACCTTCGGTTCACTCAAATACATTAAATTCATGCATCGGAAGAGCCCTCCAATCATCCAAACGAACGCAAAGCCTCAATATACCGAAATCGAGGAACCGTTATGCAAACTCGGGTTGATCGTGCCAGGTCGCGACTTGTGTGTCGATATCCTGCATTTTATTCAAATACATGAAATTCATGCATCAGAAGAGCACTCCAATCATCCAAACGAACGCAAAGCCTAAATATACCGAAATCGAGGAATTGTTGTGTAAACTCGGGTTGATCGTCTCAGGGCGCGACTAGTGTGTCGATTGACTTCGCTTCACTCAAATACATGAAATTCATGCATCAGAAGAGCCCTCCAATCATCCAAACGAACGCAAAGCCTCAATATACCGAAATCGAGGAACCGTTGTGCAAACTCGGGTTGATCGTGTCAGGGCGCTACTAGTGTGTCGATTACCTTCGTTTCACTCAAATACATGAAATTCATGCATCAGAAGAGCCCTCCAATCATCCAAACGAACGCAAAGCCTCAATATACCGAAATCGAGGAACCGTTGTGTAAATTCGGGTTGATCGTCTCAGGACGCGACTGGTGTGTCGATTACCTTTATTTTACTCGAATACATAAAAATAATGCATCAGAAGCGACCTGCAAATATCGAAACCCTTTGGTTTCGATATTTGCAAAGGACCCGATATACCGAAATCCAGAAATCGTTGTGCAAACTCGCGGCGAAAGTTTCAGTGCTTGTATTACTTGCCGATTACCTCCATTTCACTCGAGTACATGAAAATCATGCATCTGAAGCGACCTCCAATCAACCAAACGAACGCAAAGCCTCGATCTACCGAAATCGAGAAACCGTTGTGGAAACTCAGGTTAATCGTCTCAGGGTGCGACTGGTGTATCGATTACCTCCTTCATTTCACTCGAATACATAAAAATCGTACATCAGAAGTGGCCTGCAAATACCGAAACGAACGCAAATGCCTCGATATACCGAAATCCAGAACGCCTTGAGCCAACTCGCGGCGAAAGTTTCTGTGCGTGAATGATTTGTCGATTACCTCCATTTCACTCGAATCCATGAAGAAGCCCTGTCGCAATCTCAATTGTCACGATTTACCAAAAAATTTCTTATGGTGCTTTTTTACAGTTTTCGGGTTGATCGTGTCATGGCGGGACTAATGTGTCGATTACCTTCGATTCACTCAAATACATGAAATTCATGCATCAGAAGAGCCCTCCAATCAGCCAAACGAACGCAAAGCCTCAATATACCGAACTCGAGGAACCGTTGTGGAAACTCGGGTTGATCGTGTCAGGGCGCGACTGGTGTGTCGATAACCTTCATTTCATTCAAATTCATGAAATTCATGCATCAGAAGAGTCCTCCAATCATCCAAACGAACGCAAAGCCTCAATATACCGAAATCGAGGAACCGTTATGCAAACTCGGGTTGATCGTGTCAGGGCGCGACTAGTGTGTCGATTACCTTCGGTTCACTCAAATACATGAAATTCATGCATCAGAATAGCCCTCCAATCATCCAAACGAACGCAAAGCCTCAATATACCGAAATCGAGGAACCGTTATGCAAACTCGGGTTGATCGTGTCAGGCCGCGACTAGTGTGTCGATTACCTTCGGTTCACTCAACTACATGAAATTCATGCATCAGAAGAGCCCTCCAATCATCCAAACGAACGCAAAGCCTCAATATACCGAAATCGAGGAACCGTTGTGCAAACTCGTGTTGATCGTATCAGGGCGCGACTAGTGTATCGATTACATTCGTTTCACTCAAATACATGAAGTTCATGCATCAGAAGAGCCCTCCAATCATCCAAACGAACGCACAGCCTCAATATACCGAAATCGAGGAACCGTTGTGCAAACTCGGGTTGATCGTGTCAGGGCGCGACTAGTGTGTCGATTACCTTCGTTTCACTCAAATACATGAAATTCATGCATCAGAAGAGCCCAATCATCCAAACGAACGCAAAGCCTCAATATACCGAAATCGAGGAACCGTTATGCAAACTCGGGTTGATTGTGTCAGGGCGCGACTAGTGTGTCGATTACCTTCGGTTCACTCAAATACATGAAATTCATGCATCAGAAGAGCCCTCCAATCATCCAAACGAACGCAAAGCCTCAATATACCGAAATCGAGGAACCGTTATGCAAACTCGGGTTGATCGTGTCAGGGCGCGACTAGTGTGTCGATTACCTTCGGTTCACTCAAATACATGAAATTCATGCATCAGAAGCGCCCTCCAATCATCCAAACGAACGCAAAGCCTCAATATACCGAAATCGAGGAACCGTTGTGCAAACTCGGGTTGATCGTGCCAGGTCGCGACTTATGAGTCGATATCCTGCATTTTATTCAAATACATGAAATTCATGCATCAGAAGAGCCCTCCAATCATCCAAACGAACGCAAAGCCTCAATATACCGAAATCGAGGAACCGTTATGCAAACTCGGGTTGATCGTGCCAGGTCGCGACTTGTGTGTCGATATTCTGCATTTTATTCAAATACATGAAATTCATGCATCAGAAGAGCCCTCCAATCAGCCAAACGAACGCAAAGCCTCAATATACCGAAATCGAGGAACCGTTGTGGAAACTCGGGTTGATCGTGTCAGGGCGCGACTGGTGTGTCGATAACCTTCATTTCATTCAAATTCATGAAATTCATGCATCAGAAGAGTCCTCCAATCATCCAAACGAACGCAAAGCCTCAATATACCGAAATCGAGAAACCGTTGTGGAATTCGGGTTGATCGTGCCAGGTCGCGACTTGTGTTTCGATATCCTGCATTTTATTCAAATACATGAAATTCATGCATCAGAAGAACCCTCCAATCATCCAAACGAACGTAAAGCCTCAATATACCGAAATCGAGGAACCGTTGTTGAAACTCGGGTTGATCGTGCCAGGTCGCGAGTTGTGTGTCGATATCCTGCATCTTATTCAAATACATGAAATTCATGCATCAGAAGAACCCTCCAATCATCCAAACGAACGTAAAGCCTCAATATACCGAAATCGAGGAACCGTTATGCAAACTCGGGTTGATCGTGTCAGGGCGCGACTAGTGTGTCGATTACCTTCGGTTCACTCAAATACATGAAATTCATGCATCAGAAGAGCCCTCCAATCATCCAAACGAACGCAAAGCCTCAATATACCGAAATCGAGGAACCGTTGTGCAAACTCGGGTTGATCGTGTCAGGGCGCTACTAGTGTGTCGATTACCTTCGTTTCACTCAAATACATGAAATTCATGCATCAGAAGAGCCCTCCAATCATCCAAACGAACGCAAAGCCTCAATATACCGAAATCGAGGAACCGTTGTGTAAATTCGGGTTGATCGTCTCAGGACGCGACTGGTGTGTCGATTACCTTTATTTTACTCGAATACATAAAAATAATGCATCAGAAGCGACCTGCAAATATCGAAACCAACGCAAAGGACCCGATATACCGAAATCCAGAAATCGTTGTGCAAACTCGCGGCGAAAGTTTCAGTGCTTGTATTACTTGCCGATTACCTCCATTTCACTCGAATACATGAAAATCATGCATCTGAAGCGACCTCCAATCAACCAAACGAACGCAAAGCCTCGATCTACCGAAATCGAGAAACCGTTGCTGAAACTCAGGTTAATCGTCTCAGGGTGCGACTGGTGTATCGATTACCTCCTTCATTTCACTCGAATACATAAAAATCATACATCAGAAGTGGCCTGCAAATACCGAAACGAACGCAAATGCCTCGATATACCGAAATCCAGAACGCCTTGAGCAAACTCGCGGCGAAAGTTTCTGTGCGTGAATGATTTGTCGATTACCTCCATTTCACTCGAATCCATGAAGAAGCCCTGTCGCAATCTCAATTGTCACGATTTACCAAAAAATTTCTTATGGTGCTTTTTTACAGTTTTCGGGTTGATCGTGTCATGGCGGGACTAATGTGTCGATTACCTTCGATTCACTCAAATACATGAAATTCATGCATCAGAAGAGCCCTCCAATCAGCCAAACGAACGCAAAGCCTCAATATACCGAAATCGAGGAACCGTTGTGGAAACTCGGGTTGATCGTGTCAGGGCGCGACTGGTGTGTCGATAACCTTCATTTCATTCAAATTCATGAAATTCATGCATCAGAAGAGTCCTCCAATCATCCAAACGAACGCAAAGCCTCAATATACCGAAATCGAGGAACCGTTATGCAAACTCGGGTTGATCGTATCAGGGCGCGACTAGTGTGTCGATTACCTTCGGTTCACTCAAATACATGAAATTCATGCATCAGAAGAGCCCTCCAATCAGCCAAACGAACGCAAAGCCTCAATATACCGAAATCGAGGAACCGTTGTGGAAACTCGGGTTGATCGTGTCAGGGCGCGACTGGTGCGTCGATAACCTTCATTTCATTCAAACTCATGAAATTCATGCATCAGAAGAGTCCTCCAATCATCCAAACGAACGCAAAGCCTCAATATACCGAAATCGAGGAACCGTTATGCAAACTCGGGTTGATCGTGTCAGGGCGCGACTAGTGTGTCGATTACCTTCGGTTCACTCAAATACATGAAATTCATGCATCAGAAGGGCCCTCCAATCATCCAAACGAACGCAAAGCCTCAATATACCGAAATCGAGGAACCGTTATGCAAACTCGGGTTGATCGTGTCAGGCCGCGACTAGTGTGTCCATTACCTTCGGTTCACTCAAATACATGAAATTCATGCATCAGAAGAGCCCTCCTATCATCCAAACGAACGCAAAGCCTCAATATACCGAAATCGAGGAACCGTTGTGCAAACTCGGGTTGATCGTGTCAGGGCGCGACTAGTGTGTCGATTAGCTTCGATTCACTCAAATACATGAAATTCATGCATCAGAAGAGCCCTCCAATCATCCAAACGAACGCAAAGCCTCAATATACCGAAATCGAGGAACCGTTATGCAAACTCGGGTTGATCGTGTCAGGGCGCGACTAGTGTGTCGATTACCTTCGGTTCACTCAAATACATTAAATTCATGCATCAGAAGAGCCCTCCAATCATCCAAACGAACGCAAAGCCTCAATATACCGAAATCGAGGAACCGTTATGCAAACTCGGGTTGATCGTGTCAGGGCGCGACTAGTGTGTCGATTACCTTCGGTTCACTCAAATACATGAAATTCATGCATCAGAAGCGCCCTCCAATCATCCAAACGAACGCAAAGCCTCAATATACCGAAATCGAGGAACCGTTGTGCAAACTCGGGTTGATCGTGCCAGGTCGCGACTTGTGTGTCGATTACGTTCATTTCATTCAAATACATGAAATTCATGCATCAGAAGAGCCCTCCAATCATCCAAACGAACGCAAAGCCTCAATATACCGAAATCGAGGAACCGTTATGCAAACTCGGGTTGATCGTGCCAGGTCGCGACTTGTGTGTCGATATTCTGCATTTTATTCAAATACATGAAATTCATGCATCAGAAGAGCCCTCCAATCAGCCAAACGAACGCAAAGCCTCAATATACCGAAATCGAGGAACCGTTGTGGAAACTCGGGTTGATCGTGTCAGGGCGCGACTGGTGTGTCGATTACCTTCGGTTCACTCAAATACATGAAATTCATGCATCAGAAGAGCCCTCCAATCATCCAAACGAACGCAAAGCCTCAATATACCGAAATCGAGGAACCGTTATGCAAACTCGGGTTGATCGTGTCAGGGCGCGACTAGTGTGTCGATTACCTTCGGTTCACTCAAATACATGAAATTCATGCATCAGAAGCGACCTCCAATCATCCAAACAAACGCAAAGCCTCAATATACCGAAATCGAGGAACCGTTGTGCAAACTCGGGTTGATCGTGTCAGGGCGCGACTGGTGTGTCGATAACCTTCATTTCATTCAAATTCATGAAATTCATGCATCAGAACAGTCCTCCAATCATCCAAACGAACGCAAAGCCTCAATATACCGAAATCGAGGAACCGTTATGCAAACTCGGGTTGATCGTGTCAGGCCGCGACTAGTGTTTCGATTACCTTCAGTTCACTCTAATACATGAAATTCATGCATCAGAAGCGCCCTCCAATCATCCAAACGAACGCAAAGCCTCAATATACCGAAATCGAGGAACCGTTATGCAAACTCGGGTTGATCGTGCCAGGTCGCGACTTGTGTGTCGATATCCTGCATTTTATTCAAATACATGAAATTCATGCATCAGAAGAGCACTCCAATCATCCTAACGAACGCAAAGCCTCAATATACCGAAATCGAGGAATTGTTGTGTAAACTCGGGTTGATCGTCTCAGGGCGCGACTAGTGTGTCGATTGACTTCGTTTCACTCAAATACATGAAATTCATGCATCAGAAGAGCCCTCCAATCATCCAAACGAACGCAAAGCCTCAATATACCGAAATCGAGGAACCGTTGTGCAAACTCGGGTTGATCGTGTCGGGGCGCTACTAGTGTGTCGATTACCTTCGTTTCACTCAAATACATGAAATTCATGCACCAGAAGAGCCCTCCAATCATCCAAACGAACGCAAAGCCTCAATATACCGAAATCGAGGAACCATTGTGTAAATTCGGGTTGATCGTCTCAGGACGCGACTGGTGTGTCGATTACCTTTATTTTACTCGAATACATAAAAATAATGCATCAGAAGCGACCTGCAAATATCGAAACCAACGCAAAGGACCCGATATACCGAAATCCAGAAATCGTTGTGCAAACTCGCGGCGAAAGTTTCAGTGCTTGTATTACTTGCCGATTACCTCCATTTCACTCGAATACATGAAAATCATGCATCTGAAGCGACCTCCAATCAACCAAACGAACGCAAAGCCTCGATCTACCGAAATCGAGAAACCGTTGTGGAAACTCAGGTTAATCGTCTCAGGGTGCGACTGGTGTATCGATTACCTCCTTCATTTCACTCGAATACATAAAAATCATACATCAGAAGTGGCCTGCAAATACCGAAACGAACGCAAATGCCTCGATATACCGAAATCCAGAACGCCTTGAGCAAACTCGCGGCGAAAGTTTCTGTGCGTGAATGATTTGTCGATTACCTCCATTTCACTCGAATCCATGAAGAAGCCCTGTCGCAATCTCAATTGTCACGATTTACCAAAAAATTTCTTATGGTGCTTTTTTACAGTTTTCGGGTTGATCGTGTCATGGCGGGACTAATGTGTCGATTACCTTCGATTCACTCAAATACATGAAATTCATGCATCAGAAGAGCCCTCCAATCAGCCAAACGAACGCAAAGCCTCAATATACCGAAATCGAGGAACCGTTGTGGAAACTCGGGTTGATCGTGTCAGGGCGCGACTGGTATGTCGATAACCTTCATTTCATTCAAATTCATGAAATTCATGCATCAGAAGAGTCCTCCAATCATCCAAACGAACGCAAAGCCTCAATATACCGAAATCGAGGAACCGTTATGCAAACTCGGGTTGATCGTGTCAGGCCGCGACTAGTGTGTCGATTACCTTCGGTTCACTCAAATACATGAAATTCATGCATCAGAAGGGCCCTCCAATCATCCAAACGAACGCAAAGCCTCAATATACCGAAATCGAGGAACCGTTATGCAAACTCGGGTTGATCGTGTCAGGCCGCGACTAGTGTGTCGATTACCTTCGGTTCACTCAAATACATGAAATTCATGCATCAGAAGAGCCCTCCAATCAGCCAAACGAACGCAAAGCCTCAATATACCGAAATCGAGGAACCGTTGTGCAAACTCGGGTTGATCGTGTCAGGGCGCGACTGGTGTGTCGATAACCTTCATTTCATTCAAATTCATGAAATTCATGCATCAGAAGAGTCCTCCAATCATCCAAACGAACGCAAAGCCTCAATATACCGAAATCGAGGAACCGTTATGCAAACTCGGGTTGATCGTATCAGGGCGCGACTAGTGTGTCGATTACCTTCGGTTCACTCAAATACATGAAATTCATGCATCAGAATAGCCCTCCAATCATCCAAACGAACGCAAAGCCTCAATATACCGAAATCGAGGAACCGTTATGCAAACTCGGGTTGATCGTGTCAGGCCGCGACTAGTGTGTCGATTACCTTCGGTTCACTCAAATACATGAAATTCATGCATCAGAAGAGCCCTCCAATCATCCAAACGAACGCAAAGCCTCAATATACCGAAATCGAGGAACCGTTGTGCAAACTCGTGTTGATCGTATCAGGGCGCGACTAGTGTATCGATTACATTCGTTTCACTCAAATACATGAAGTTCATGCATCAGAAGAGCCCTCCAATCATCCAAACGAACGCACAGCCTCAATATACCGAAATCGAGGAACCGTTGTGCAAACTCGGGTTGATCGTGTCAGGGCGCGACTAGTGTGTCGATTACCTTCGTTTCACTCAAATACATGAAATTCATGCATCAGAAGAGCCCTCCAATCATCCAAACGAACGCAAAGCCTCAACATACCGAAATCGAGGAACCGTTATGCAAACTCGGGTTGATTGTGTCAGGGCGCGACTAGTGTGTCGATTACCTTCGGTTCACTCAAATACATGAAATTCATGCATCAGAAGAGCCCTCCAATCATCCAAACGAACGCAAAGCCTCAATATACCGAAATCGAGGAACCGTTATGCAAACTCGGGTTGATCGTGTCAGGGCGCGACTAGTGTGTCGATTACCTTCGGTTCACTCAAATACATGAAATTCATGCATCAGAAGCGCCCTCCAATCATCCAAACGAACGCAAAGCCTCAATATACCGAAATCGAGGAACCGTTGTGCAAACTCGGGTTGATCGTGCCAGGTCGCGACTTATGAGTCGATATCCTGCATTTTATTCAAATACATGAAATTCATGCATCAGAAGAGCCCTCCAATCATCCAAACGAACGCAAAGCCTCAATATACCGAAATCGAGGAACCGTTATGCAAACTCGGGTTGATCGTGCCAGGTCGCGACTTGTGTGTCGATATTCTGCATTTTATTCAAATACATGAAATTCATGCATCAGAAGAACCCTCCAATCATCCAAACGAACGCAAAGCCTCAATATACCAAAATCGAGGAACCGTTATGCAAACTCGGGTTGATCGTGTCAGGGCGCGACTAGTGTGTCGATTACCTTCGGTTCACTCAAATACATGAAATTCATGCATCAGAAGAGCCCTCCAATCATCCAAACGAACGCAAAGCCTCAATATACCGAAATCGAGGAACCGTTGTGCAAACTCGGGTTGATCGTGTCCGGGCGCTACTAGTGTGTCGATTACCTTCGTTTCACTCAAATACATGAAATTCATGCATCAGAAGAGCCCTCCAATCATCCAAACGAACGCAAAGCCTCAATATACCGAAATCGAGGAACCGTTGTGTAAATTCGGGTTGATCGTCTCAGGACGCGACTGGTGTGTCGATTACCTTTATTTTACTCGAATACATAAAAATAATGCATCAGAAGCGACCTGCAAATATCGAAACCAACGCAAAGGACCCGATATACCGAAATCCAGAAATCGTTGTGCAAACTCGCGGCGAAAGTTTCAGTGCTTGTATTACTTGCCGATTACCTCCATTTCACTCGAATACATGAAAATCATGCATCTGAAGCGACCTCCAATCAACCAAACGAACGCAAAGCCTCGATCTACCGAAATCGAGAAACCGTTGTGGAAACTCAGGTTAATCGTCTCAGGGTGCGACTGGTGTATCGATTACCTCCTTCATTTCACTCGAATACATAAAAATCATACATCAGAAGTGGCCTGCAAATACCGAAACGAACGCAAATGCCTCGATATACCGAAATCCAGAACGCCTTGAGCAAACTCGCGGCGAAAGTTTCTGTGCGTGAATGATTTGTCGATTACCTCCATTTCACTCGAATCCATGAAGAAGCCCTGTCGCAATCTCAATTGTCACGATTTACCAAAAAATTTCTTATGGTGCTTTTTTACAGTTTTCGGGTTGATCGTGTCATGGCGGGACTAATGTGTCGATTACCTTCGATTCACTCAAATACATGAAATTCATGCATCAGAAGAGCCCTCCAATCAGCCAAACGAACGCAAAGCCTCAATATACCGAAATCGAGGAACCGTTGTGGAAACTCGGGTTGATCGTGTCAGGGCGCGACTGGTGTGTCGATAACCTTCATTTCATTCAAATTCATGAAATTCATGCATCAGAAGAGTCCTCCAATCATCCAAACGAACGCAAAGCCTCAATATACCGAAATCGAGGAACCGTTATGCAAACTCGGGTTGATCGTATCAGGGCGCGACTAGTGTGTCGATTACCTTCGGTTCACTCAAATACATGAAATTCATGCATCAGAATAGCCCTTCAATCATCCAAACGAACGCAAAGCCTCAATATACCGAAATCGAGGAACCGTTATGCAAACTCGTGTTGATCGTGTCAGGCCGCGACTAGTGTGTCGATTACCTTCGGTTCACTCAAATACATGAAATTCATGCATCAGAAGAGCCCTCCAATCATCCAAACGAACGCAAAGCCTCAATATACCGAAATCGAGGAACCGTTGTGCAAACTCGTGTTGATCGTATCAGGGCGCGACTAGTGTATCGATTACATTCGTTTCACTCAAATACATGAAGTTCATGCATCAGAAGAGCCCTCCAATCATCCAAACGAACGCACAGCCTCAATATACCGAAATCGAGGAACCGTTGTGCAAACTCGGGTTGATCGTGTCAGGGCGCGACTAGTGTGTCGATTACCTTCGTTTCACTCAAATACATGAAATTCATGCATCAGAAGAGCCCTCCAATCATCCAAACGAACGCAAAGCCTCAATATACCGAAATCGAGGAACCGTTATGCAAACTCGGGTTGATTGTGTCAGGGCGCGACTAGTGTGTCGATTACCTTCGGTTCACTCAAATACATGAAATTCATGCATCAGAAGAGCCCTCCAATCATCCAAACGAACGCAAAGCCTCAATATACCGAAATCGAGGAACCGTTATGCAAACTCGGGTTGATCGTGTCAGGGCGCGACTAGTGTGTCGATTACCTTCGGTTCACTCAAATACATGAAATTCATGCATCAGAAGCGCCCTCCAATCATCCAAACGAACGCAAAGCCTCAATATACCGAAATCGAGGAACCGTTGTGCAAACTCGGGTTGATCGTGCCAGGTCGCGACTTATGAGTCGATATCCTGCATTTTATTCAAATACATGAAATTCATGCATCAGAAGACCCCTCCAATCATCCAAACGAACGCAAAGCCTCAATATACCGAAATCGAGGAACCGTTATGCAAACTCGGGTTGATCGTGCCAGTTCGCGACTTGTGTGTCGATATTCTGCATTTTATTCAAATACATGAAATTCATGCATCAGAAGAGCCCTCCAATCAGCCAAACGAACGCAAAGCCTCAATATACCGAAATCGAGGAACCGTTGTGGAAACTCGGGTTGATCGTGTCAGGGCGCGACTGGTGTGTCGATTACCTTCGGTTCACTCAAATACATGAAATTCATGCATCAGAAGAGCCCTCCAATCATCCAAACGAACGCAAAGCCTTAATATACCGAAATCGAGGAACGGTTATGCAAACTCGGGTTGATCGTGTCAGGGCGCGACTAGTGTGTCGATTACCTTCGGTTCACTCAAATACATGAAATTCATGCATCAGAAGCGCCCTCCAATCATCCAAACGAACGCAAAGCCTCAATATACCGAAATCGAGGAACCGTTGTGCAAACTCGGGTTGATCGTGCCAGGTCGCGAGTTGTGTGTCGATATCCTGCATCTTATTCAAATACATGAAATTCATGCATCAGAAGAACCCTCCAATCATCCAAACGAACGTAAAGCCTCAATATACCGAAAACGAGGAACCGTTATGCAAACTCGGGTTGATCGTGTCAGGGCGCGACTAGTGTGTCGATTTCCTTCGCTTCACTCAAATACATAAAATGCATGCATCAGAAGAGCCGTCCAATCATCCAAACGAACGCAAAGCCTCAATATACCGAAATCGAGGAACCGTTGTGGAAACTCGGGTTGATTGTGACAGGGCGCGACTGGTGTGTCGATAACCTTCATTTTATTCAAATACATGAAATTCATGCATCAGAAGAGCCCTCCAATCATCCAAACGAACGCAAAGCCTCAATATACCGAAATCGAGGAATTGTTGTGTAAACTCGGGTTGATCGTCTCAGGGCGCGACTAGTGTGTCGATTGACTTCGTTTCACTCAAATACATGAAATTCATGCATCAGAAGAGCCCTCCAATCAGCCAAACGAACGCAAAGCCTCAATATACCGAAATCGAGGAACCGTTGTGGAAACTCGGGTTGATCGTGTCAGGGCGCGACTGGTGCGTCGATAACCTTCATTTCATTTAAACTCATGAAATTCATGCATCAGAAGAGTCCTCCAATCATCCAAACGAACGCAAAGCCTCACTATACCGAAATCGAGGAACCGTTATGCAAACTCGGGTTGATCGTGTCAGGGCGCGACTAGTGTGTCGATTACCTTCGGTTCACTCAAATACATGAAATTCATGCATCAGAAGGGCCCTCCAATCATCCAAACGAACGCAAAGCCTCAATATACCGAAATCGAGGAACCGTTGTGTAAATTCGGGTTGATCGTCTCAGGACGCGACTGGTGTGTCGATTACCTTTATTTTACTCGAATACATAAAAATAATGCATCAGAAGCGACCTGCAAATATCGAAACCAACGCAAAGGACCCGATATACCGAAATCCAGAAATCGTTGTGCAAACTCGCGGCGAAAGTTTCAGTGCTTGTATTACTTGCCGATTACCTCCATTTCACTCGAATACATGAAAATCATGCATCTGAAGCGACCTCCAATCAAACAAACGAACGCAAAGCCTCGATCTACCGAAATCGAGAAACCGTTGTGGAAACTCAGGTTAATCGTCTCAGGGTGCGACTGGTGTATCGATTACCTCCTTCATTTCACTCGAATACATAAAAATCATACATCAGAAGTGGCCTGCAAATACCGAAACGAACGCAAATGCCTCGATATACCGAAATCCAGAACGCCTTGAGCAAACTCGCGGCGAAAGTTTCTGTGCGTGAATGATTTGTCGATTACCTCCATTTCACTCGAATCCATGAAGAAGCCCTGTCGCAATCTCAATTGTCACGATTTACCAAAAAATTTCTTATGGTGCTTTTTTACAGTTTTCGTGTTGATCGTGTCATGGCGGGACTAATGTGTCGATTACCTTCGATTCACTCAAATACATGAAATTCATGCATCAGAAGAGCCCTCCAATCAGCCAAACGAACGCAAAGCCTCAATATACCGAAATCGAGGAACCGTTGTGGAAACTCGGGTTGATCGTGTCAGGGCGCGACTGGTGTGTCGATAACCTTCATTTCATTCAAGTTCATGAAATTCATGCATCAGAAGAGTCCTCCAATCATCCAAACGAACGCAAAGCCTCAATATACCGAAATCGCGGAACCGTTATGCAAACTCGGGTTGATCGTGTCAGGGCGCGACTAGTGTGTCGATTACCTTCGGTTCACTCAAATACATGAAATTCATGCATCAGAAGGGCCCTCCAATCATCCAAACGAACGCAAAGCCTCAATATACCGAAATCGAGGAACCGTTATGCAAACTCGGGTTGATCGTGTCAGGCCGCGACTAGTGTGTCGATTACCTTCGGTTCACTCAAATACATGAAATTCATGCATCAGAAGAGCCCTCCTATCATCCAAACGAACGCAAAGCCTCAATATACCGAAATCGAGGAACCGTTGTGCAAACTCGGGTTGATCGTGTCAGGGCGCGACTAGTGTGTCGATTACCTTCGTTTCACTCAAATACATGAAATTCATGCATCAGAAGAGCCCTCCAATCATCCAAACGAACGCAAAGCCTCAATATACCGAAATCGAGGAACCGTTATGCAAACTCGGGTTGATCGTGTCAGGGCGCGACTAGTGTATCGATTACCTTCGGTTCACTCAAATACATGAAATTCATGCATCAGAATAGCCCTCCAATCATCCAAACGACCGCAAAGCCTCAATATACCGAAATCGAGGAACCGTTATGCAAACTCGGGTTGATCGTGTCAGGCCGCGACTAGTGTGTCGATTACCTTCGGTTCACTCAAATACATGAAATTCATGCATCAGAAGAGCCCTCCAATCATCCAAACGAACGCAAAGCCTCAATATACCGAAATCGAGGAACCGTTGTGCAAACTCGTGTTGATCGTATCAGGGCGCGACTAGTGTATCGATTACATTCGTTTCACTCAAATACATGAAGTTCATGCATCAGAAGAGCCCTCCAATCATCCAAACGAACGCACAGCCTCAATATACCGAAATCGAGGAACCGTTGTGCAAACTCGGGTTGATCGTGTCAGGGCGTGACTAGTGTGTCGATTACCTTCGTTTCACGCAAATACATGAAATTCATGCATCAGAAGAGCCCAATCATCCAAACGAACGCAAAGCCTCAATATACCGAAATCGAGGAACCGTTATGCAAACTCGGGTTGATTGTGTCAGGGCGCGACTAGTGTGTCGATTACCTTCGGTTCACTCAAATACATGAAATTCATGCATCAGAAGAGCCCTCCAATCATCCAAACGAACGCAAAGCCTCAATATACCGAAATCGAGGAACCGTTATGCAAACTCGGGTTGATCGTGTCAGGGCGCGACTAGTGTGTCGATTACCTTCGGTTCACTCAAATACATGAAATTCATGCATCAGAAGCGCCCTCCAATCATCCAAACGAACGCAAAGCCTCAATATACCGAAATCGAGGAACCGTTGTGCAAACTCGGGTTGATCGTGCCAGGTCGCGACTTATGAGTCGATATCCTGCATTTTATTCAAATACATGAAATTCATGCATCAGAAGAGCCCTCCAATCATCCAAACGAACGCAAAGCCTCAATATACCGAAATCGAGGAACCGTTATGCAAACTCGGGTTGATCGTGCCAGGTCGCGACTTGTGTGTCGATATTCTGCATTTTATTCAAATACATGAAATTCATGCATCAGAAGAGCCCTCCAATCAGCCAAACGAACGCAAAGCCTCAATATACCGAAATCGAGGAACCGTTGTGGAAACTCGGGTTGATCGTGTCAGGGCGCGACTGGTGTGTCGATAACCTTCATTTCATTCAAATTCATGAAATTCATGCATCAGAAGAGTCCTCCAATCATCCAAACGAACGCAAAGCCTCAATATACCGAAATCGAGAAACCGTTGTGGAATTCGGGTTGATCGTGCCAGGTCGCGACTTGTGTTTCGATATCCTGCATTTTATTCAAATACATGAAATTCATGCATCAGAAGAACCCTCCAATCATCCAAACGAACGTAAAGCCTCAATATACCGAAATCGAGGAACCGTTGTTGAAACTCGGGTTGATCGTGCCAGGTCGCGAGTTGTGTGTCGATATCCTGCATCTTATTCAAATACATGAAATTCATGCATCAGAAGAACCCTCCAATCATCCAAACGAACGTAAAGCCTCAATATACCGAAATCGAGGAACCGTTATGCAAACTCGGGTTGATCGTGTCAGGGCGCGACTAGTGTGTCGATTACCTTCGGTTCACTCAAATACATGAAATTCATGCATCAGAAGAGCCCTCCAATCATCCAAACGAACGCAAAGCCTCAATATACCGAAATCGAGGAACCGTTGTGCAAACTCGGGTTGATCGTGTCAGGGCGCTACTAGTGTGTCGATTACCTTCGTTTCACTCAAATACATGAAATTCATGCATCAGAAGAGCCCTCCAATCATCCAAACGAACGCAAAGCCTCAATGTACCGAAATCGAGGAACCGTTGTGTAAATTCGGGTTGATCGTCTCAGGACGCGACTGGTGTGTCGATTACCTTTATTTTACTCGAATACATAAAAATAATGCATCAGAAGCGACCTGCAAATATCGAAACCAACGCAAAGCACCCGATATACCGAAATCCAGAAATCGTTGTGCAAACTCGCGGCGAAAGTTTCAGTGCTTGTATTACTTGCCGATTACCTCCATTTCACTCGAATACATGAAAATCATGCATCTGAAGCGACCTCCAATCAACCAAACGAACGCAAAGCCTCGATCTACCGAAATCGAGAAACCGTTGTGGAAACTCAGGTTAATCGTCTCAGGGTGCGACTGGTGTATCGATTACCTCCTTCATTTCACTCGAATACATAAAAATCATACATCAGAAGTGGCCTGCAAATACCGAAACGAACGCAAATGCCTCGATATACCGAAATCCAGAACGCCTTGAGCAAACTCGCGGCGAAAGTTTCTGTGCGTGAATGATTTGTCGATTACCTCCATTTCACTCGAATCCATGAAGAAGCCCTGTCGCAATCTCAATTGTCACGATTTACCAAAAAATTTCTTATGGTGCTTTTTTACAGTTTTCGGGTTGATCGTGTCATGGCGGGACTAATGTGTCGATTACCTTCGATTCACTCAAATACATGAAATTCATGCATCAGAAGAGCCCTCCAATCAGCCAAACGAACGCAAAGCCTCAATATACCGAAATCGAGGAACCGTTGTGGAAACTCGGGTTGATCGTGTCAGGGCGCGACTGGTGTGTCGATAACCTTCATTTCATTCAAATTCATGAAATTCATGCATCAGAAGAGTCCTCCAATCATCCAAACGAACGCAAAGCCTCAATATACCGAAATCGAGGAACCGTTATGCAAACTCGGGTTGATCGTATCAGGGCGCGACTAGTGTGTCGATTACCTTCGGTTCACTCAAATACATGAAATTAATGCATCAGAATAGCCCTCCAATCATCCAAACGAACGCAAAGCCTCAATATACCGAAATCGAGGAACCGTTATGCAAACTCGGGTTGATCGTGTCAGGCCGCGACTAGTGTGTCGATTACCTTCGGTTCACTCAAATACATGAAATTCATGCATCAGAAGAGCCCTCCAATCATCCAAACGAACGCAAAGCCTCAATATACCGAAATCGAGGAACCGTTGTGCAAACTCGTGTTGATCGTATCAGGGCGCGACTAGTGTATCGATTACATTCGTTTCACTCAAATACATGAAGTTCATGCATCAGAAGAGCCCTCCAATCATCCAAACGAACGCAAAGCCTCAACATACCGAAATCGAGGAACCGTTATGCAAACTCGGGTTGATTGTGTCAGGGCGCGACTAGTGTGTCGATTACCTTCGGTTCACTCAAATACATGAAATTCATGCATCAGAAGAGCCCTCCAATCATCCAAACGAACGCAAAGCCTCAATATACCGAAATCGAGGAACCGTTATGCAAACTCGGGTTGATCGTGTCAGGGCGCGACTAGTGTGTCGATTAGCTTCGGTTCACTCAAATACATGAAATTCATGCATCAGAAGCGCCCTCCAATCATCCAAACGAACGCAAAGCCTCAATATACCGAAATCGAGGAACCGTTGTGCAAACTCGGGTTGATCGTGCCAGGTCGCGACTTATGAGTCGATATCCTGCATTTTATTCAAATACATGAAATTCATGCATCAGAAGAGCCCTCCAATCATCCAAACGAACGCAAAGCCTCAATATACCGAAATCGAGGAACCGTTATGCAAACTCGGGTTGATCGTGCCAGGTCGCGACTTGTGTGTCGATATTCTGCATTTTATTCAAATACATGAAATTCATGCATCAGAAGAACCCTCCAATCATCCAAACGAACGCAAAGCCTCAATATACCAAAATCGAGGAACCGTTATGCAAACTCGGGTTGATCGTGTCAGGGCGCGACTAGTGTGTCGATTACCTTCGGTTCACTCAAATACATGAAATTCATGCATCAGAAGAGCCCTCCAATCATCCAAACGAACGCAAAGCCTCAATATACCGAAATCGAGGAACCGTTGTGCAAACTCGGGTTGATCGTGTCCGGGCGCTACTAGTGTGTCGATTACCTTCGTTTCACTCAAATACATGAAATTCATGCATCAGAAGAGCCCTCCAATCATCCAAACGAACGCAAAGCCTCAATATACCGAAATCGAGGAACCGTTGTGTAAATTCGGGTTGATCGTCTCAGGACGCGACTGGTGTGTCGATTACCTTTATTTTACTCGAATACATAAAAATAATGCATCAGAAGCGACCTGCAAATATCGAAACCAACGCAAAGGACCCGATATACCGAAATCCAGAAATCGTTGTGCAAACTCGCGGCGAAAGTTTCAGTGCTTGTATTACTTGCCGATTACCTCCATTTCACTCGAATACATGAAAATCATGCATCTGAAGCGACCTCCAATCAACCAAACGAACGCAAAGCCTCGATCTACCGAAATCGAGAAACCGTTGTGGAAACTCAGGTTAATCGTCTCAGGGTGCGACTGGTGTATCGATTACCTCCTTCATTTCACTCGAATACATAAAAATCATACATCAGAAGTGGCCTGCAAATACCGAAACGAACGCAAATGCCTCGATATACCGAAATCCAGAACGCCTTGAGCAAACTCGCGGCGAAAGATTCTGTGCGTGAATGATTTGTCGATTACCTCCATTTCACTCGAATCCATGAAGAAGCCCTGTCGCAATCTCAATTGTCACGATTTACCAAAAAATTTCTTATGGTGCTTTTTTACAGTTTTCGGGTTGATCGTGTCATGGCGGGACTAATGTGTCGATTACCTTCGATTCACTCAAATACATGAAATTCATGCATCAGAAGAGCCCTCCAATCAGCCAAACGAACGCAAAGCCTCAATATACCGAAATCGAGGAACCGTTGTGGAAACTCGGGTTGATCGTGTCAGGGCGCGACTGGTGTGTCGATAACCTTCATTTCATTCAAATTCATGAAATTCATGCATCAGAAGAGTCCTCCAATCATCCAAACGAACGCAAAGCCTCAATATACCGAAATCGAGGAACCGTTATGCAAACTCGGGTTGATCGTATCAGGGCGCGACTAGTGTGTCGATTACCTTCGGTTCACTCAAATACATGAAATTCATGCATCAGAATAGCCCTCCAATCATCCAAACGAACGCAAAGCCTCAATATACCGAAATCGAGGAACCGTTATGCAAACTCGTGTTGATCGTGTCAGGCCGCGACTAGTGTGTCGATTACCTTCGGTTCACTCAAATACATGAAATTCATGCATCAGAAGAGCCCTCCAATCATCCAAACGAACGCAAAGCCTCAATATACCGAAATCGAGGAACCGTTGTGCAAACTCGTGTTGATCGTATCAGGGCGCGACTAGTGTATCGATTACATTCGTTTCACTCAAATACATGAAGTTCATGCATCAGAAGAGCCCTCCAATCATCCAAACGAACGCACAGCCTCAATATACCGAAATCGAGGAACCGTTGTGCAAACTCGGGTTGATCGTGTCAGGGCGCGACTAGTGTGTCGATTACCTTCGTTTCACTCAAATACATGAAATTCATGCATCAGAAGAGCCCTCCAATCATCCAAACGAACGCAAAGCCTCAATATACCGAAATCGAGGAACCGTTATGCAAACTCGGGTTGATTGTGTCAGGGCGCGACTAGTGTGTCGATTACCTTCGGTTCACTCAAATACATGAAATTCATGCATCAGAAGAGCCCTCCAATCATCCAAACGAACGCAAAGCCTCAATATACCGAAATCGAGGAACCGTTATGCAAACTCGGGTTGATCGTGTCAGGGCGCGACTAGTGTGTCGATTACCTTCGGTTCACTCAAATACATGAAATTCATGCATCAGAAGCGCCCTCCAATCATCCAAACGAACGCAAAGCCTCAATATACCGAAATCGAGGAACCGTTGTGCAAACTCGGGTTGATCGTGCCAGGTCGCGACTTATGAGTCGATATCCTGCATTTTATTCAAATACATGAAATTCATGCATCAGAAGAGCCCTCCAATCATCCAAACGAACGCAAAGCCTCAATATACCGAAATCGAGGAACCGTTATGCAAACTCGGGTTGATCGTGCCAGTTCGCGACTTGTGTGTCGATATTCTGCATTTTATTCAAATACATGAAATTCATGCATCAGAAGAGCCCTCCAATCAGCCAAACGAACGCAAAGCCTCAATATACCGAAATCGAGGAACCGTTGTGGAAACTCGGGTTGATCGTGTCAGGGCGCGACTGGTGTGTCGATTACCTTCGGTTCACTCAAATACATGAAATTCATGCATCAGAAGAGCCCTCCAATCATCCAAACGAACGCAAAGCCTTAATATACCGAAATCGAGGAACGGTTATGCAAACTCGGGTTGATCGTGTCAGGGCGCGACTAGTGTGTCGATTACCTTCGGTTCACTCAAATACATGAAATTCATGCATCAGAAGCGCCCTCCAATCATCCAAACGAACGCAAAGCCTCAATATACCGAAATCGAGGAACCGTTGTGCAAACTCGGGTTGATCGTGCCAGGTCGCGAGTTGTGTGTCGATATCCTGCATCTTATTCAAATACATGAAATTCATGCATCAGAAGAACCCTCCAATCATCCAAACGAACGTAAAGCCTCAATATACCGAAAACGAGGAACCGTTATGCAAACTCGGGTTGATCGTGTCAGGGCGCGACTAGTGTGTCGATTTCCTTCGCTTCACTCAAATACATAAAATTCATGCATCAGAAGAGCCGTCCAATCATCCAAACGAACGCAAAGCCTCAATATACCGAAATCGAGGAACCGTTGTGGAAACTCGGGTTGATTGTGACAGGGCGCGACTGGTGTGTCGATAACCTTCATTTTATTCAAATACATGAAATTCATGCATCAGAAGAGCCCTCCAATCATCCAAACGAACGCAAAGCCTCAATATACCGAAATCGAGGAATTGTTGTGTAAACTCGGGTTGATCGTCTCAGGGCGCGACTAGTGTGTCGATTGACTTCGTTTCACTCAAATACATGAAATTCATGCATCAGAAGAGCCCTCCAATCAGCCAAACGAACGCATAGCCTCAATATACCGAAATCGAGGAACCGTTGTGGAAACTCGGGTTGATCGTGTCAGGGCGCGACTGGTGCGTCGATAACCTTCATTTCATTTAAACTCATGAAATTCATGCATCAGAAGAGTCCTCCAATCATCCAAACGAACGCAAAGCCTCAATATACCGAAATCGAGGAACCGTTATGCAAACTCGGGTTGATCGTGTCAGGGCGCGACTAGTGTGTCGATTACCTTCGGTTCACTCAAATACATGAAATTCATGCATCAGAAGGGCCCTCCAATCATCCAAACGAACGCAAAGCCTCAATATACCGAAATCGAGGAACCGTTATGCAAACTCGGGTTGATCGTGTCAGGCCGCGACTAGTGTGTCCATTACCTTCGGGTCACTCAAATACATGAAATTCATGCATCAGAAGAGCCCTCCTATCATCCAAACGAACGCAAAGCCTCAATATACCGAAATCGAGGAACCGTTGTGCAAACTCGGGTTGATCGTGTCAGGGCGCGACTAGTGTGTCGATTACCTTCGTTTCACTCAAATACATGAAATTCATGCATCAGAAGAGCCCTCCAATCATCCAAACGAACGCAAAGCCTCAATATACCGAAATCGAGGAGCCGTTATGCAAACTCGGGTTGATCGTGTCAGGGCGCGACTAGTGTGTCGATTACCTTCGGTTCACTCAAATACATTAAATTCATGCATCAGAAAAGCCCTCCAATCATCCAAACGAACGCAAAGCCTCAATATACCGAAATCGAGGAACCGTTATGCAAACTCGGGTTGATTGTGTCAGGCCGCGACTAGTGTGTCGATTACCTTCGGTTCACTCAAATACATGAAATTCATGCATCAGAAGAGCCCTCCAATCATCCAAACGAACGCAAAGCCTCAATATACCGAAATCGATAAACCGTTGTGGAATTCGGGTTGATCGTGCCAGGTCGCGACTTGTGTGTCGATATCCTGCATTTTATTCAAATACATGAAATTCATGCATCAGAAGAACTATCCAATCATCCAAACGAACGTAAAGCCTCAATATACCGAAATCGAGAAACCGTTGTGGAATTCGGGTTGATCGTGCCAGGTCGCGACTTGTGTGTCGATATCCTGCATTTTATTCAAATACATGAAATTCATGCATCAGAAGAGCACTCCAATCATCCAAACGAACGCAAAGCCTCAATATACCGAAATCGAGGAATTGTTGTGTAAACTCGGGTTGATCGTCTCAGGGCGCGACTAGTGTGTCGATTGACTTCGTTTCACTCAAATACATGAAATTCATGCATCAGAAGAGCCCTCCAATCATCCAAACGAACGCAAAGCCTCAATATACCGAAATCGAGGAACCGTTGTGCAAACTCGGGTTGATCGTGTCGGGGCGCTACTAGTGTGTCGATTACCTTCGTTTCACTCAAATACATGAAATTCATGCACCAGAAGAGCCCTCCAATCATCCAAACGAACGCAAAGCCTCAATATACCGAAATCGAGGAACCGTTGTGTAAATTCGGGTTGATCGTCTCAGGACGCGACTGGTGTGTCGATTACCTTTATTTTACTCGAATACATAAAAATAATGCATCAGAAGCGACCTGCAAATATCGAAACCAACGCAAAGGACCCGATATACCGAAATCCAGAAATCGTTGTGCAAACTCGCGGCGAAAGTTTCAGTGCTTGTATTACTTGCCGATTACCTCCATTTCACTCGAATACATGAAAATCATGCATCTGAAGCGACCTCCAATCAACCAAACGAACGCAAAGCCTCTATCTACCGAAATCGAGAAACCGTTGTGGAAACTCAGGTTAATCGTCTCAGGGTGCGACTGGTGTATCGATTACCTCCTTCATTTCACTCGAATACATAAAAATCATACATCAGAAGTGGCCTGCAAATACCGAAACGAACGCAAATGCCTCAATATACCGAAATCCAGAACGCCTTGAGCAAACTCGCGGCGAAAGTTTCTGTGCGTGAATGATTTGTCGATTACCTCCATTTCACTCGAATCCATGAAGAAGCCCTGTCGCAATCTCAATTGTCACGATTTACCAAAAAATTTCTTATGGTGCTTTTTTACAGTTTTCGGGTTGATCGTGTCATGGCGGGACTAATGTGTCGATTACCTTCGATTCACTCAAATACATGAAATTCATGCATCAGAAGAGCCCTCCAATCAGCCAAACGAACGCAAAGCCTCAATATACCGAAATCGAGGAACCGTTGTGCAAACTCGGGTTGATCGTGTCAGGCCGCGACTAGTGTATCGATTACCTTCGGTTCACTCAAATACATGAAATTCATGCATCAGAAGAGCCCTCCAATCATCCAAACGAACGCAAAGCCTCAATATACCGAAATCGAGGAACCGTTGTGCAAACTCGGGTTGATCGTGTCAGGGCGCTACTAGTGTGTCGATTACCTTCGTTTCACTCAAATACATGAAATTCATGCATCAGAAGAGCCCTCCAATCATCCAAACGAACGCAAAGCCTCAATATACCGAAATCGAGGAACCGTTGTGTAAATTCGGGTTGATCGTCTCAGGACGCGACTGGTGTGTCGATTACCTTTATTTTACTCGAATACATAAAAATAATGCATCAGAAGCGACCTGCAAATATCGAAACCAACGCAAAGGACCCGATATACCGAAATCCAGAAATCGATGTGCAAACTCGCGGCGAAAGTTTCAGTGCTTGTATTACTTGCCGATTACCTCCATTTCACTCGAATACATGAAAATCATGCATCTGAAGCGACCTCCAATCAACCAAACGAACGCAAAGCCTCGATCTACCGAAATCGAGAAACCGTTGTGGAAACTCAGGTTAATCGTCTCAGGGTGCGACTGGTGTATCGATTACCTCCTTCATTTCACTCGAATACATAAAAATCATACATCAGAAGTGGCCTGCAAATACCGAAACGAACGCAAATGCCTCGATATACCGAAATCCAGAACGCCTTGAGCAAACTCGCGGCGAAAGTTTCTGTGCGTGAATGATTTGTCGATTACCTCCATTTCACTCGAATCCATGAAGAAGCCCTGTCGCAATCTCAATTGTCACGATTTACCAAAAAATTTCTTATGGTGCTTTTTTACAGTTTTCGGGTTGATCGTGTCATGGCGGGACTAATGTGTCGATTACCTTCGATTCACTCAAATACATGAAATTCATGCATCAGAAGAGCCCTCCAATCAGCCAAACGAACGCAAAGCCTCAATATACCGAAATCGAGGAACCGTTGTGGAAACTCGGGTTGATCGTGCCAGGGCGCGACTGGTGCGTCGATAACCTTCATTTCATTCAAACTCATGAAATTCATGCATCAGAAGAGTCCTCCAATCATCCAAACGAACGCAAAGCCTCAATATACCGAAATCGAGGAACCGTTATGCAAACTCGGGTTGATCGTGTCAGGGCGCGACTAGTGTGTCGATTACCTTCGGTTCACTCAAATACATGAAATTCATGCATCAGAAGGGCCCTCCAATCATCCAAACGAACGCAAAGCCTCAATATACCGAAATCGAGGAACCGTTATGCAAACTCGGGTTGATCGTGTCAGGCCGCGACTAGTGTGTCCATTACCTTCGGTTCACTCAAATACATGAAATTCATGCATCAGAAGAGCCCTCCTATCATCCAAACGAACGCAAAGCCTCAATATACCGAAATCGAGGAACCGTTGTGCAAACTCGGGTTGATCGTGTCAGGGCGCGACTAGTGTGTCGATTACCTTCGTTTCACTCAAATACATGAAATTCATGCATCAGAAGAGCCCTCCAATCATCCAAACGAACGCAAAGCCTCAATATACCGAAATCGAGGAACCGTTATGCAAACTCGGGTTGATCGTGCCAGGTCGCGACTTGTGTGTCGATATTCTGCATTTTATTCAAATACATGAAATTCATGCATCAGAAGAGCCCTCCAATCAGCCAAACGAACGCAAAGCCTCAATATACCGAAATCGAGGAACCGTTGTGGAAACTCGGGTTGATCGTGTCAGGGCGCGACTGGTGTGTCGATTACCTTCGGTTCACTCAAATACATGAAATTCATGCATCAGAAGAGCCCTCCAATCATCCAAACGAACGCAAAGCCTCAATATACCGAAATCGAGGAACCGCTATGCAAACTCGGGTTGATCGTGTCAGGGCGCGACTAGTGTGTCGATTACCTTCGGTTCACTCAAATACATGAAATTCATGCATCAGAAGCGACCTCCAATCATCCAAACAAACGCAAAGCCTCAATATACCGAAATCGAGGAACCGTTGTGCAAACTCGGGTTGATCGTGTCAGGGCGCGACTGGTGTGTCGATAACCTTCATTTCATTCAAATTCATGAAATTCATGCATCAGAACAGTCCTCCAATCATCCAAACGAACGCAAAGCCTCAATATACCGAAATCGAGGAACCGTTATGCAAACTCGGGTTGATCGTGTCAGGCCGCGACTAGTGTTTCGATTACCTTCAGTTCACTCAAATACATGAAATTCATGCATCAGAAGCGCCCTCCAATCATCCAAACGAACGCAAAGCCTCAATATACCGAAATCGAGGAACCGTTGTGCAAACTCGGGTTGATCGTGTCAGGGCGCGACTAGTGTGTCGATTGACTTCGTTTCACTCAAATACATGAAATTCATGCATCAGAAGAGCCCTCCTATCATCCAAACGAACGCAAAGCCTCAATATACCGAAATCGAGGAACCGTTATGCAAACTCGGGTTGATCGTGTCAGGCCGCGACTAGTGTGTCCATTACCTTCGGTTCACTCAAATACATGAAATTCATGCATCAGAAGAGCCCTCCAATCATCCAAACGAACGCAAAGCCTCAATATACCGAAATCGAGGAACCGTTATGCAAACTCGGGTTGATCGTGCCAGGTCGCGACTTGTGTGTCGATATTCTGCATTTTATTCAAATACATGAAATTCATGCATCAGAAGAGCCCTCCAATCAGCCAAACGAACGCAAAGCCTCAATATACCGAAATCGAGGAACCGTTGTGGAAACTCGGGTTGATCGTGTCAGGGCGCGACTGGTGTGTCGATTACCTTCGGTTCACTCAAATACATGAAATTCATGCATCAGAAGAGCCCTCCAATCATCCAAACGAACGCAAAGCCTCAATATACCGAAATCGAGGAACCGCTATGCAAACTCGGGTTGATCGTGTCAGGGCGCGACTAGTGTGTCGATTACCTTCGGTTCACTCAAATACATGAAATTCATGCATCAGAAGCGACCTCCAATCATCCAAACAAACGCAAAGCCTCAATATACCGAAATCGAGGAACCGTTGTGCAAACTCGGGTTGATCGTGTCAGGGCGCGACTGGTGTGTCGATAACCTTCATTTCATTCAAATTCATGAAATTCATGCATCAGAACAGTCCTCCAATCATCCAAACGAACGCAAAGCCTCAATATACCGAAATCGAGGAACCGTTATGCAAACTCGGGTTGATCGTGTCAGGCCGCGACTAGTGTTTCGATTACCTTCGGTTCACTCAAATACATGAAATTCATGCATCAGAAGCGCCCTCCAATCATCCAAACGAACGCAAAGCCTCAATATACCGAAATCGAGGAATTGTTGTGTAAACTCGGGTTGATCGTCTCAGGGCGCGACTAGTGTGTCGATTGACTTCGTTTCACTCAAATACATGAAATTCATGCATCAGAAGAGCCCTCCTATCATCCAAACGAACGCAAAGCCTCAATATACCGAAATCGAGGAACCGTTGTGCAAACTCGGGTTGATCGTGTCAGGGCGCGACTAGTGTGTCGATTACCTTCGGTTCACTCAAATACATGAAATTCATGCATCAGAAGGGCCCTCCAATCATCCAAACGAACGCAAAGCCTCAATATACCGAAATCGAGGAACCGTTATGCAAACTCGGGTTGATCGTGTCAGGCCGCGACTAGTGTGTCCATTACCTTCGGTTCACTCAAATACATGAAATTCATGCATCAGAAGGGCCCTCCAATCATCCAAACGAACGCAAAGCCTCAATATACCGAAATCGAGGAACCGTTATGCAAACTCGGGTTGATCGTGTCAGGCCGCGACTAGTGTGTCGATTACCTTCGGTTCACTCAAATACATGAAATTCATGCATCAGAAGAGCCCTCCTATCATCCAAACGAACGCAAAGCCTCAATATACCGAAATCGAGGAACCGTTGTGCAAACTCGGGTTGATCGTGTCAGGGCGCGACTAGTGTGTCGATTACCTTCGTTTCACTCAAATACATGAAATTCATGCATCAGAAGAGCCCTCCAATCATCCAAACGAACGCAAAGCCTCAATATACCGAAATCGAGGAACCGTTATGCAAACTCGGGTTGATCGTGTCAGGGCGCGACTAGTGTATCGATTACCTTCGGTTCACTCAAATACATGAAATTCATGCATCAGAATAGCCCTCCAATCATCCAAACGACCGCAAAGCCTCAATATACCGAAATCGAGGAACCGTTATGCAAACTCGGGTTGATCGTGTCAGGCCGCGACTAGTGTGTCGATTACCTTCGGTTCACTCAAATACATGAAATTCATGCATCAGAAGAGCCCTCCAATCATCCAAACGAACGCAAAGCCTCAATATACCGAAATCGAGGAACCGTTGTGCAAACTCGGGTTGATCGTGTCAGGGCGCGACTAGTGTGTCGATTACCTTCGTTTCACTCAAATACATGAAATTCATGCATCAGAAGAGCCCTCCAATCATCCAAACGAACGCAAAGCCTCAATATACCGAAATCGAGGAACCGTTATGCAAACTCGGGTTGATCGTGCCAGGTCGCGACTTGTGTGTCGATATTCTGCATTTTATTCAAATACATGAAATTCATGCATCAGAAGAGCCCTCCAATCAGCCAAACGAACGCAAAGCCTCAATATACCGAAATCGAGGAACCGTTGTGGAAACTCGGGTTGATCGTGTCAGGGCGCGACTGGTGTGTCGATTACCTTCGGTTCACTCAAATACATGAAATTCATGCATCAGAAGAGCCCTCCAATCATCCAAACGAACGCAAAGCCTCAATATACCGAAATCGAGGAACCGCTATGCAAACTCGGGTTGATCGTGTCAGGGCGCGACTAGTGTGTCGATTACCTTCGGTTCACTCAAATACATGAAATTCATGCATCAGAAGCGACCTCCAATCATCCAAACAAACGCAAAGCCTCAATATACCGAAATCGAGGAACCGTTGTGCAAACTCGGGTTGATCGTGTCAGGGCGCGACTGGTGTGTCGATAACCTTCATTTCATTCAAATTCATGAAATTCATGCATCAGAACAGTCCTCCAATCATCCAAACGAACGCAAAGCCTCAATATACCGAAATCGAGGAACCGTTATGCAAACTCGGGTTGATCGTGTCAGGCCGCGACTAGTGTTTCGATTACCTTCAGTTCACTCAAATACATGAAATTCATGCATCAGAAGCGCCCTCCAATCATCCAAACGAACGCAAAGCCTCAATATACCGAAATCGAGGAACCGTTGTGCAAACTCGGGTTGATCGTGTCAGGGCGCGACTAGTGTGTCGATTGACTTCGTTTCACTCAAATACATGAAATTCATGCATCAGAAGAGCCCTCCTATCATCCAAACGAACGCAAAGCCTCAATATACCGAAATCGAGGAACCGTTATGCAAACTCGGGTTGATCGTGTCAGGCCGCGACTAGTGTGTCCATTACCTTCGGTTCACTCAAATACATGAAATTCATGCATCAGAAGAGCCCTCCAATCATCCAAACGAACGCAAAGCCTCAATATACCGAAATCGAGGAACCGTTATGCAAACTCGGGTTGATCGTGCCAGGTCGCGACTTGTGTGTCGATATTCTGCATTTTATTCAAATACATGAAATTCATGCATCAGAAGAGCCCTCCAATCAGCCAAACGAACGCAAAGCCTCAATATACCGAAATCGAGGAACCGTTGTGGAAACTCGGGTTGATCGTGTCAGGGCGCGACTGGTGTGTCGATTACCTTCGGTTCACTCAAATACATGAAATTCATGCATCAGAAGAGCCCTCCAATCATCCAAACGAACGCAAAGCCTCAATATACCGAAATCGAGGAACCGCTATGCAAACTCGGGTTGATCGTGTCAGGGCGCGACTAGTGTGTCGATTACCTTCGGTTCACTCAAATACATGAAATTCATGCATCAGAAGCGACCTCCAATCATCCAAACAAACGCAAAGCCTCAATATACCGAAATCGAGGAACCGTTGTGCAAACTCGGGTTGATCGTGTCAGGGCGCGACTGGTGTGTCGATAACCTTCATTTCATTCAAATTCATGAAATTCATGCATCAGAACAGTCCTCCAATCATCCAAACGAACGCAAAGCCTCAATATACCGAAATCGAGGAACCGTTATGCAAACTCGGGTTGATCGTGTCAGGCCGCGACTAGTGTTTCGATTACCTTCGGTTCACTCAAATACATGAAATTCATGCATCAGAAGCGCCCTCCAATCATCCAAACGAACGCAAAGCCTCAATATACCGAAATCGAGGAATTGTTGTGTAAACTCGGGTTGATCGTCTCAGGGCGCGACTAGTGTGTCGATTGACTTCGTTTCACTCAAATACATGAAATTCATGCATCAGAAGAGCCCTCCTATCATCCAAACGAACGCAAAGCCTCAATATACCGAAATCGAGGAACCGTTGTGCAAACTCGGGTTGATCGTGTCAGGGCGCGACTAGTGTGTCGATTACCTTCGGTTCACTCAAATACATGAAATTCATGCATCAGAAGGGCCCTCCAATCATCCAAACGAACGCAAAGCCTCAATATACCGAAATCGAGGAACCGTTATGCAAACTCGGGTTGATCGTGTCAGGCCGCGACTAGTGTGTCCATTACCTTCGGTTCACTCAAATACATGAAATTCATGCATCAGAAGGGCCCTCCAATCATCCAAACGAACGCAAAGCCTCAATATACCGAAATCGAGGAACCGTTATGCAAACTCGGGTTGATCGTGTCAGGCCGCGACTAGTGTGTCGATTACCTTCGGTTCACTCAAATACATGAAATTCATGCATCAGAAGAGCCCTCCTATCATCCAAACGAACGCAAAGCCTCAATATACCGAAATCGAGGAACCGTTGTGCAAACTCGGGTTGATCGTGTCAGGGCGCGACTAGTGTGTCGATTACCTTCGTTTCACTCAAATACATGAAATTCATGCATCAGAAGAGCCCTCCAATCATCCAAACGAACGCAAAGCCTCAATATACCGAAATCGAGGAACCGTTATGCAAACTCGGGTTGATCGTGTCAGGGCGCGACTAGTGTATCGATTACCTTCGGTTCACTCAAATACATGAAATTCATGCATCAGAATAGCCCTCCAATCATCCAAACGACCGCAAAGCCTCAATATACCGAAATCGAGGAACCGTTATGCAAACTCGGGTTGATCGTGTCAGGCCGCGACTAGTGTGTCGATTACCTTCGGTTCACTCAAATACATGAAATTCATGCATCAGAAGAGCCCTCCAATCATCCAAACGAACGCAAAGCCTCAATATACCGAAATCGAGGAACCGTTGTGCAAACTCGTGTTGATCGTATCAGGGCGCGACTAGTGTATCGATTACATTCGTTTCACTCAAATACATGAAGTTCATGCATCAGAAGAGCCCTCCAATCATCCAAACGAACGCACAGCCTCAATATACCGAAATCGAGGAACCGTTGTGCAAACTCGGGTTGATCGTGTCAGGGCGTGACTAGTGTGTCGATTACCTTCGTTTCACGCAAATACATGAAATTCATGCATCAGAAGAGCCCAATCATCCAAACGAACGCAAAGCCTCAATATACCGAAATCGAGGAACCGTTATGCAAACTCGGGTTGATTGTGTCAGGGCGCGACTAGTGTGTCGATTACCTTCGGTTCACTCAAATACATGAAATTCATGCATCAGAAGAGCCCTCCAATCATCCAAACGAACGCAAAGCCTCAATATACCGAAATCGAGGAACCGTTATGCAAACTCGGGTTGATCGTGTCAGGGCGCGACTAGTGTGTCGATTACCTTCGGTTCACTCAAATACATGAAATTCATGCATCAGAAGCGCCCTCCAATCATCCAAACGAACGCAAAGCCTCAATATACCGAAATCGAGGAACCGTTGTGCAAACTCGGGTTGATCGTGCCAGGTCGCGACTTATGAGTCGATATCCTGCATTTTATTCAAATACATGAAATTCATGCATCAGAAGAGCCCTCCAATCATCCAAACGAACGCAAAGCCTCAATATACCGAAATCGAGGAACCGTTATGCAAACTCGGGTTGATCGTGCCAGGTCGCGACTTGTGTGTCGATATTCTGCATTTTATTCAAATACATGAAATTCATGCATCAGAAGAGCCCTCCAATCAGCCAAACGAACGCAAAGCCTCAATATACCGAAATCGAGGAACCGTTGTGGAAACTCGGGTTGATCGTGTCAGGGCGCGACTGGTGTGTCGATAACCTTCATTTCATTCAAATTCATGAAATTCATGCATCAGAAGAGTCCTCCAATCATCCAAACGAACGCAAAGCCTCAATATACCGAAATCGAGAAACCGTTGTGGAATTCGGGTTGATCGTGCCAGGTCGCGACTTGTGTTTCGATATCCTGCATTTTATTCAAATACATGAAATTCATGCATCAGAAGAACCCTCCAATCATCCAAACGAACGTAAAGCCTCAATATACCGAAATCGAGGAACCGTTGTTGAAACTCGGGTTGATCGTGCCAGGTCGCGAGTTGTGTGTCGATATCCTGCATCTTATTCAAATACATGAAATTCATGCATCAGAAGAACCCTCCAATCATCCAAACGAACGTAAAGCCTCAATATACCGAAATCGAGGAACCGTTATGCAAACTCGGGTTGATCGTGTCAGGGCGCGACTAGTGTGTCGATTACCTTCGGTTCACTCAAATACATGAAATTCATGCATCAGAAGAGCCCTCCAATCATCCAAACGAACGCAAAGCCTCAATATACCGAAATCGAGGAACCGTTGTGCAAACTCGGGTTGATCGTGTCAGGGCGCTACTAGTGTGTCGATTACCTTCGTTTCACTCAAATACATGAAATTCATGCATCAGAAGAGCCCTCCAATCATCCAAACGAACGCAAAGCCTCAATGTACCGAAATCGAGGAACCGTTGTGTAAATTCGGGTTGATCGTCTCAGGACGCGACTGGTGTGTCGATTACCTTTATTTTACTCGAATACATAAAAATAATGCATCAGAAGCGACCTGCAAATATCGAAACCAACGCAAAGCACCCGATATACCGAAATCCAGAAATCGTTGTGCAAACTCGCGGCGAAAGTTTCAGTGCTTGTATTACTTGCCGATTACCTCCATTTCACTCGAATACATGAAAATCATGCATCTGAAGCGACCTCCAATCAACCAAACGAACGCAAAGCCTCGATCTACCGAAATCGAGAAACCGTTGTGGAAACTCAGGTTAATCGTCTCAGGGTGCGACTGGTGTATCGATTACCTCCTTCATTTCACTCGAATACATAAAAATCATACATCAGAAGTGGCCTGCAAATACCGAAACGAACGCAAATGCCTCGATATACCGAAATCCAGAACGCCTTGAGCAAACTCGCGGCGAAAGTTTCTGTGCGTGAATGATTTGTCGATTACCTCCATTTCACTCGAATCCATGAAGAAGCCCTGTCGCAATCTCAATTGTCACGATTTACCAAAAAATTTCTTATGGTGCTTTTTTACAGTTTTCGGGTTGATCGTGTCATGGCGGGACTAATGTGTCGATTACCTTCGATTCACTCAAATACATGAAATTCATGCATCAGAAGAGCCCTCCAATCAGCCAAACGAACGCAAAGCCTCAATATACCGAAATCGAGGAACCGTTGTGGAAACTCGGGTTGATCGTGTCAGGGCGCGACTGGTGTGTCGATAACCTTCATTTCATTCAAATTCATGAAATTCATGCATCAGAAGAGTCCTCCAATCATCCAAACGAACGCAAAGCCTCAATATACCGAAATCGAGGAACCGTTATGCAAACTCGGGTTGATCGTATCAGGGCGCGACTAGTGTGTCGATTACCTTCGGTTCACTCAAATACATGAAATTCATGCATCAGAATAGCCCTCCAATCATCCAAACGAACGCAAAGCCTCAATATACCGAAATCGAGGAACCGTTATGCAAACTCGGGTTGATCGTGTCAGGCCGCGACTAGTGTGTCGATTACCTTCGGTTCACTCAAATACATGAAATTCATGCATCAGAAGAGCCCTCCAATCATCCAAACGAACGCAAAGCCTCAATATACCGAAATCGAGGAACCGTTGTGCAAACTCGTGTTGATCGTATCAGGGCGCGACTAGTGTATCGATTACATTCGTTTCACTCAAATACATGAAGTTCATGCATCAGAAGAGCCCTCCAATCATCCAAACGAACGCAAAGCCTCAACATACCGAAATCGAGGAACCGTTATGCAAACTCGGGTTGATTGTGTCAGGGCGCAACTAGTGTGTCGATTACCTTCGGTTCACTCAAATACATGAAATTCATGCATCAGAAGAGCCCTCCAATCATCCAAACGAACGCAAAGCCTCAATATACCGAAATCGAGGAACCGTTATGCAAACTCGGGTTGATCGTGTCAGGGCGCGACTAGTGTGTCGATTAGCTTCGGTTCACTCAAATACATGAAATTCATGCATCAGAAGCGCCCTCCAATCATCCAAACGAACGCAAAGCCTCAATATACCGAAATCGAGGAACCGTTGTGCAAACTCGGGTTGATCGTGCCAGGTCGCGACTTATGAGTCGATATCCTGCATTTTATTCAAATACATGAAATTCATGCATCAGAAGAGCCCTCCAATCATCCAAACGAACGCAAAGCCTCAATATACCGAAATCGAGGAACCGTTATGCAAACTCGGGTTGATCGTGCCAGGTCGCGACTTGTGTGTCGATATTCTGCATTTTATTCAAATACATGAAATTCATGCATCAGAAGAACCCTCCAATCATCCAAACGAACGCAAAGCCTCAATATACCAAAATCGAGGAACCGTTATGCAAACTCGGGTTGATCGTGTCAGGGCGCGACTAGTGTGTCGATTACCTTCGGTTCACTCAAATACATGAAATTCATGCATCAGAAGAGCCCTCCAATCATCCAAACGAACGCAAAGCCTCAATATACCGAAATCGAGGAACCGTTGTGCAAACTCGGGTTGATCGTGTCCGGGCGCTACTAGTGTGTCGATTACCTTCGTTTCACTCAAATACATGAAATTCATGCATCAGAAGAGCCCTCCAATCATCCAAACGAACGCAAAGCCTCAATATACCGAAATCGAGGAACCGTTGTGTAAATTCGGGTTGATCGTCTCAGGACGCGACTGGTGTGTCGATTACCTTTATTTTACTCGAATACATAAAAATAATGCATCAGAAGCGACCTGCAAATATCGAAACCAACGCAAAGGACCCGATATACCGAAATCCAGAAATCGTTGTGCAAACTCGCGGCGAAAGTTTCAGTGCTTGTATTACTTGCCGATTACCTCCATTTCACTCGAATACATGAAAATCATGCATCTGAAGCGACCTCCAATCAACCAAACGAACGCAAAGCCTCGATCTACCGAAATCGAGAAACCGTTGTGGAAACTCAGGTTAATCGTCTCAGGGTGCGACTGGTGTATCGATTACCTCCTTCATTTCACTCGAATACATAAAAATCATACATCAGAAGTGGCCTGCAAATACCGAAACGAACGCAAATGCCTCGATATACCGAAATCCAGAACGCCTTGAGCAAACTCGCGGCGAAAGATTCTGTGCGTGAATGATTTGTCGATTACCTCCATTTCACTCGAATCCATGAAGAAGCCCTGTCGCAATCTCAATTGTCACGATTTACCAAAAAATTTCTTATGGTGCTTTTTTACAGTTTTCGGGTTGATCGTGTCATGGCGGGACTAATGTGTCGATTACCTTCGATTCACTCAAATACATGAAATTCATGCATCAGAAGAGCCCACCAATCAGCCAAACGAACGCAAAGCCTCAATATACCGAAATCGAGGAACCGTTGTGGAAACTCGGGTTGATCGTGTCAGGGCGCGACTGGTGTGTCGATAACCTTCATTTCATTCAAATTCATGAAATTCATGCATCAGAAGAGTCCTCCAATCATCCAAACGAACGCAAAGCCTCAATATACCGAAATCGAGGAACCGTTATGCAAACTCGGGTTGATCGTATCAGGGCGCGACTAGTGTGTCGATTACCTTCGGTTCACTCAAATACATGAAATTCATGCATCAGAATAGCCCTCCAATCATCCAAACGAACGCAAAGCCTCAATATACCGAAATCGAGGAACCGTTATGCAAACTCGTGTTGATCGTGTCAGGCCGCGACTAGTGTGTCGATTACCTTCGGTTCACTCAAATACATGAAATTCATGCATCAGAAGAGCCCTCCAATCATCCAAACGAACGCAAAGCCTCAATATACCGAAATCGAGGAACCGTTGTGCAAACTCGTGTTGATCGTATCAGGGCGCGACTAGTGTATCGATTACATTCGTTTCACTCAAATACATGAAGTTCATGCATCAGAAGAGCCCTCCAATCATCCAAACGAACGCACAGCCTCAATATACCGAAATCGAGGAACCGTTGTGCAAACTCGGGTTGATCGTGTCAGGGCGCGACTAGTGTGTCGATTACCTTCGTTTCACTCAAATACATGAAATTCATGCATCAGAAGAGCCCTCCAATCATCCAAACGAACGCAAAGCCTCAATATACCGAAATCGAGGAACCGTTATGCAAACTCGGGTTGATTGTGTCAGGGCGCGACTAGTGTGTCGATTACCTTCGGTTCACTCAAATACATGAAATTCATGCATCAGAAGAGCCCTCCAATCATCCAAACGAACGCAAAGCCTCAATATACCGAAATCGAGGAACCGTTATGCAAACTCGGGTTGATCGTGTCAGGGCGCGACTAGTGTGTCGATTACCTTCGGTTCACTCAAATACATGAAATTCATGCATCAGAAGCGCCCTCCAATCATCCAAACGAACGCAAAGCCTCAATATACCGAAATCGAGGAACCGTTGTGCAAACTCGGGTTGATCGTGCCAGGTCGCGACTTATGAGTCGATATCCTGCATTTTATTCAAATACATGAAATTCATGCATCAGAAGAGCCCTCCAATCATCCAAACGAACGCAAAGCCTCAATATACCGAAATCGAGGAACCGTTATGCAAACTCGGGTTGATCGTGCCAGTTCGCGACTTGTGTGTCGATATTCTGCATTTTATTCAAATACATGAAATTCATGCATCAGAAGAGCCCTCCAATCAGCCAAACGAACGCAAAGCCTCAATATACCGAAATCGAGGAACCGTTGTGGAAACTCGGGTTGATCGTGTCAGGGCGCGACTGGTGTGTCGATTACCTTCGGTTCACTCAAATACATGAAATTCATGCATCAGAAGAGCCCTCCAATCATCCAAACGAACGCAAAGCCTTAATATACCGAAATCGAGGAACGGTTATGCAAACTCGGGTTGATCGTGTCAGGGCGCGACTAGTGTGTCGATTACCTTCGGTTCACTCAAATACATGAAATTCATGCATCAGAAGCGCCCTCCAATCATCCAAACGAACGCAAAGCCTCAATATACCGAAATCGAGGAACCGTTGTGCAAACTCGGGTTGATCGTGCCAGGTCGCGAGTTGTGTGTCGATATCCTGCATCTTATTCAAATACATGAAATTCATGCATCAGAAGAACCCTCCAATCATCCAAACGAACGTAAAGCCTCAATATACCGAAAACGAGGAACCGTTATGCAAACTCGGGTTGATCGTGTCAGGGCGCGACTAGTGTGTCGATTTCCTTCGCTTCACTCAAATACATAAAATTCATGCATCAGAAGAGCCGTCCAATCATCCAAACGAACGCAAAGCCTCAATATACCGAAATCGAGGAACCGTTGTGGAAACTCGGGTTGATTGTGACAGGGCGCGACTGGTGTGTCGATAACCTTCATTTTATTCAAATACATGAAATTCATGCATCAGAAGAGCCCTCCAATCATCCAAACGAACGCAAAGCCTCAATATACCGAAATCGAGGAATTGTTGTGTAAACTCGGGTTGATCGTCTCAGGGCGCGACTAGTGTGTCGATTGACTTCGTTTCACTCAAATACATGAAATTCATGCATCAGAAGAGCCCTCCAATCAGCCAAACGAACGCATAGCCTCAATATACCGAAATCGAGGAACCGTTGTGGAAACTCGGGTTGATCGTGTCAGGGCGCGACTGGTGCGTCGATAACCTTCATTTCATTTAAACTCATGAAATTCATGCATCAGAAGAGTCCTCCAATCATCCAAACGAACGCAAAGCCTCAATATACCGAAATCGAGGAACCGTTATGCAAACTCGGGTTGATCGTGTCAGGGCGCGACTAGTGTGTCGATTACCTTCGGTTCACTCAAATACATGAAATTCATGCATCAGAAGGGCCCTCCAATCATCCAAACGAACGCAAAGCCTCAATATACCGAAATCGAGGAACCGTTATGCAAACTCGGGTTGATCGTGTCAGGCCGCGACTAGTGTGTCCATTACCTTCGGGTCACTCAAATACATGAAATTCATGCATCAGAAGAGCCCTCCTATCATCCAAACGAACGCAAAGCCTCAATATACCGAAATCGAGGAACCGTTGTGCAAACTCGGGTTGATCGTGTCAGGGCGCGACTAGTGTGTCGATTACCTTCGTTTCACTCAAATACATGAAATTCATGCATCAGAAGAGCCCTCCAATCATCCAAACGAACGCAAAGCCTCAATATACCGAAATCGAGGAACCGTTATGCAAACTCGGGTTGATCGTGTCAGGGCGCGACTAGTGTGTCGATTACCTTCGGTTCACTCAAATACATTAAATTCATGCATCAGAAAAGCCCTCCAATCATCCAAACGAACGCAAAGCCTCAATATACCGAAATCGAGGAACCGTTATGCAAACTCGGGTTGATTGTGTCAGGCCGCGACTAGTGTGTCGATTACCTTCGGTTCACTCAAATACATGAAATTCATGCATCAGAAGAGCCCTCCAATCATCCAAACGAACGCAAAGCCTCAATATACCGAAATCGATAAACCGTTGTGGAATTCGGGTTGATCGTGCCAGGTCGCGACTTGTGTGTCGATATCCTGCATTTTATTCAAATACATGAAATTCATGCATCAGAAGAACTATCCAATCATCCAAACGAACGTAAAGCCTCAATATACCGAAATCGAGAAACCGTTGTGGAATTCGGGTTGATCGTGCCAGGTCGCGACTTGTGTGTCGATATCCTGCATTTTATTCAAATACATGAAATTCATGCATCAGAAGAGCACTCCAATCATCCAAACGAACGCAAAGCCTCAATATACCGAAATCGAGGAATTGTTGTGTAAACTCGGGTTGATCGTCTCAGGGCGCGACTAGTGTGTCGATTGACTTCGTTTCACTCAAATACATGAAATTCATGCATCAGAAGAGCCCTCCAATCATCCAAACGAACGCAAAGCCTCAATATACCGAAATCGAGGAACCGTTGTGCAAACTCGGGTTGATCGTGTCGGGGCGCTACTAGTGTGTCGATTACCTTCGTTTCACTCAAATACATGAAATTCATGCACCAGAAGAGCCCTCCAATCATCCAAACGAACGCAAAGCCTCAATATACCGAAATCGAGGAACCGTTGTGTAAATTCGGGTTGATCGTCTCAGGACGCGACTGGTGTGTCGATTACCTTTATTTTACTCGAATACATAAAAATAATGCATCAGAAGCGACCTGCAAATATCGAAACCAACGCAAAGGACCCGATATACCGAAATCCAGAAATCGTTGTGCAAACTCGCGGCGAAAGTTTCAGTGCTTGTATTACTTGCCGATTACCTCCATTTCACTCGAATACATGAAAATCATGCATCTGAAGCGACCTCCAATCAACCAAACGAACGCAAAGCCTCTATCTACCGAAATCGAGAAACCGTTGTGGAAACTCAGGTTAATCGTCTCAGGGTGCGACTGGTGTATCGATTACCTCCTTCATTTCACTCGAATACATAAAAATCATACATCAGAAGTGGCCTGCAAATACCGAAACGAACGCAAATGCCTCAATATACCGAAATCCAGAACGCCTTGAGCAAACTCGCGGCGAAAGTTTCTGTGCGTGAATGATTTGTCGATTACCTCCATTTCACTCGAATCCATGAAGAAGCCCTGTCGCAATCTCAATTGTCACGATTTACCAAAAAATTTCTTATGGTGCTTTTTTACAGTTTTCGGGTTGATCGTGTCATGGCGGGACTAATGTGTCGATTACCTTCGATTCACTCAAATACATGAAATTCATGCATCAGAAGAGCCCTCCAATCAGCCAAACGAACGCAAAGCCTCAATATACCGAAATCGAGGAACCGTTGTGCAAACTCGGGTTGATCGTGTCAGGCCGCGACTAGTGTATCGATTACCTTCGGTTCACTCAAATACATGAAATTCATGCATCAGAAGAGCCCTCGAATCATCCAAACGAACGCAAAGCCTCAATATACCGAAATCGAGGAACCGTTGTGCAAACTCGGGTTGATCGTGTCAGGGCGCTACTAGTGTGTCGATTACCTTCGTTTCACTCAAATACATGAAATTCATGCATCAGAAGAGCCCTCCAATCATCCAAACGAACGCAAAGCCTCAATATACCGAAATCGAGGAACCGTTGTGTAAATTCGGGTTGATCGTCTCAGGACGCGACTGGTGTGTCGATTACCTTTATTTTACTCGAATACATAAAAATAATGCATCAGAAGCGACCTGCAAATATCGAAACAAACGCAAAGGACCCGATATACCGAAATCCAGAAATCGATGTGCAAACTCGCGGCGAAAGTTTCAGTGCTTGTATTACTTGCCGATTACCTCCATTTCACTCGAATACATGAAAATCATGCATCTGAAGCGACCTCCAATCAACCAAACGAACGCAAAGCCTCGATCTACCGAAATCGAGAAACCGTTGTGGAAACTCAGGTTAATCGTCTCAGGGTGCGACTGGTGTATCGATTACCTCCTTCATTTCACTCGAATACATAAAAATCATACATCAGAAGTGGCCTGCAAATACCGAAACGAACGCAAATGCCTCGATATACCGAAATCCAGAACGCCTTGAGCAAACTCGCGGCGAAAGTTTCTGTGCGTGAATGATTTGTCGATTACCTCCATTTCACTCGAATCCATGAAGAAGCCCTGTCGCAATCTCAATTGTCACGATTTACCAAAAAATTTCTTATGGTGCTTTTTTACAGTTTTCGGGTTGATCGTGTCATGGCGGGACTAATGTGTCGATTACCTTCGATTCACTCAAATACATGAAATTCATGCATCAGAAGAGCCCTCCAATCAGCCAAACGAACGCAAAGCCTCAATATACCGAAATCGAGGAACCGTTGTGGAAACTCGGGTTGATCGTGCCAGGGCGCGACTGGTGCGTCGATAACCTTCATTTCATTCAATCTCATGAAATTCATGCATCAGAAGAGTCCTCCAATCATCCAAACGAACGCAAAGCCTCAATATACCGAAATCGAGGAACCGTTATGCAAACTCGGGTTGATCGTGTCAGGGCGCGACTAGTGTGTCGATTACCTTCGGTTCACTCAAATACATGAAATTCATGCATCAGAAGGGCCCTCCAATCATCCAAACGAACGCAAAGCCTCAATATACCGAAATCGAGGAACCGTTATGCAAACTCGGGTTGATCGTGTCAGGCCGCGACTAGTGTGTCCATTACCTTCGGTTCACTCAAATACATGAAATTCATGCATCAGAAGAGCCCTCCTATCATCCAAACGAACGCAAAGCCTCAATATACCGAAATCGAGGAACCGTTGTGCAAACTCGGGTTGATCGTGTCAGGGCGCGACTAGTGTGTCGATTACCTTCGTTTCACTCAAATACATGAAATTCATGCATCAGAAGAGCCCTCCAATCATCCAAACGAACGCAAAGCCTCAATATACCGAAATCGAGGAACCGTTATGCAAACTCGGGTTGATCGTGCCAGGTCGCGACTTGTGTGTCGATATTCTGCATTTTATTCAAATACATGAAATTCATGCATCAGAAGAGCCCTCCAATCAGCCAAACGAACGCAAAGCCTCAATATACCGAAATCGAGGAACCGTTGTGGAAACTCGGGTTGATCGTGTCAGGGCGCGACTGGTGTGTCGATTACCTTCGGTTCACTCAAATACATGAAATTCATGCATCAGAAGAGCCCTCCAATCATCCAAACGAACGCAAAGCCTCAATATACCGAAATCGAGGAACCGCTATGCAAACTCGGGTTGATCGTGTCAGGGCGCGACTAGTGTGTCGATTACCTTCGGTTCACTCAAATACATGAAATTCATGCATCAGAAGCGACCTCCAATCATCCAAACAAACGCAAAGCCTCAATATACCGAAATCGAGGAACCGTTGTGCAAACTCGGGTTGATCGTGTCAGGGCGCGACTGGTGTGTCGATAACCTTCATTTCATTCAAATTCATGAAATTCATGCATCAGAACAGTCCTCCAATCATCCAAACGAACGCAAAGCCTCAATATACCGAAATCGAGGAACCGTTATGCAAACTCGGGTTGATCGTGTCAGGCCGCGACTAGTGTTTCGATTACCTTCAGTTCACTCAAATACATGAAATTCATGCATCAGAAGCGCCCTCCAATCATCCAAACGAACGCAAAGCCTCAATATACCGAAATCGAGGAACCGTTGTGCAAACTCGGGTTGATCGTGTCAGGGCGCGACTAGTGTGTCGATTGACTTCGTTTCACTCAAATACATGAAATTCATGCATCAGAAGAGCCCTCCTATCATCCAAACGAACGCAAAGCCTCAATATACCGAAATCGAGGAACCGTTATGCAAACTCGGGTTGATCGTGTCAGGCCGCGACTAGTGTGTCCATTACCTTCGGTTCACTCAAATACATGAAATTCATGCATCAGAAGAGCCCTCCAATCATCCAAACGAACGCAAAGCCTCAATATACCGAAATCGAGGAACCGTTATGCAAACTCGGGTTGATCGTGCCAGGTCGCGACTTGTGTGTCGATATTCTGCATTTTATTCAAATACATGAAATTCATGCATCAGAAGAGCCCTCCAATCAGCCAAACGAACGCAAAGCCTCAATATACCGAAATCGAGGAACCGTTGTGGAAACTCGGGTTGATCGTGTCAGGGCGCGACTGGTGTGTCGATTACCTTCGGTTCACTCAAATACATGAAATTCATGCATCAGAAGAGCCCTCCAATCATCCAAACGAACGCAAAGCCTCAATATACCGAAATCGAGGAACCGCTATGCAAACTCGGGTTGATCGTGTCAGGGCGCGACTAGTGTGTCGATTACCTTCGGTTCACTCAAATACATGAAATTCATGCATCAGAAGCGACCTCCAATCATCCAAACAAACGCAAAGCCTCAATATACCGAAATCGAGGAACCGTTGTGCAAACTCGGGTTGATCGTGTCAGGGCGCGACTGGTGTGTCGATAACCTTCATTTCATTCAAATTCATGAAATTCATGCATCAGAACAGTCCTCCAATCATCCAAACGAACGCAAAGCCTCAATATACCGAAATCGAGGAACCGTTATGCAAACTCGGGTTGATCGTGTCAGGCCGCGACTAGTGTTTCGATTACCTTCGGTTCACTCAAATACATGAAATTCATGCATCAGAAGCGCCCTCCAATCATCCAAACGAACGCAAAGCCTCAATATACCGAAATCGAGGAATTGTTGTGTAAACTCGGGTTGATCGTCTCAGGGCGCGACTAGTGTGTCGATTGACTTCGTTTCACTCAAATACATGAAATTCATGCATCAGAAGAGCCCTCCTATCATCCAAACGAACGCAAAGCCTCAATATACCGAAATCGAGGAACCGTTGTGCAAACTCGGGTTGATCGTGTCAGGGCGCGACTAGTGTGTCGATTACCTTCGGTTCACTCAAATACATGAAATTCATGCATCAGAAGGGCCCTCCAATCATCCAAACGAACGCAAAGCCTCAATATACCGAAATCGAGGAACCGTTATGCAAACTCGGGTTGATCGTGTCAGGCCGCGACTAGTGTGTCCATTACCTTCGGTTCACTCAAATACATGAAATTCATGCATCAGAAGAGCCCTCCTATCATCCAAACGAACGCAAAGCCTCAATATACCGAAATCGAGGAACCGTTGTGCAAACTCGGGTTGATCGTGTCAGGGCGCGACTAGTGTGTCGATTACCTTCGTTTCACTCAAATACATGAAATTCATGCATCAGAAGAGCCCTCCAATCATCCAAACGAACGCAAAGCCTCAATATACCGAAATCGAGGAACCGTTATGCAAACTCGGGTTGATCGTGTCAGGGCGCGACTAGTGTGTCGATTACCTTCGGTTCACTCAAATACATTAAATTCATGCATCAGAAGAGCCCTCCAATCATCCAAACGAACGCAAAGCCTCAATATACCGAAATCGAGGAACCGTTATGCAAACTCGGGTTGATTGTGTCAGGCCGCGACTAGTGTGTCGATTACCTTCGGTTCACTCAAATACATGAAATTCATGCATCAGAAGAGCCCTCCAATCATCCAAACGAACGCAAAGCCTCAATATACCGAAATCGAGAAACCGTTGTGGAATTCGGGTTGATCGTGCCAGGTCGCGACTTGTGTGTCGATATCCTGCATTTTATTCAAATACATGAAATTCATGCATCAGAAGAACTATCCAATCATCCAAACGAACGTAAAGCCTCAATATACCGAAATCGAGGAACCGTTGTTGAAACTCGGGTTGATCGTGCCAGGTCGCGAGTTGTGTGTCTATATCCTGCATCTTATTCAAATACATGAAATTCATGCATCAGAAGAACCCTCCAATCATCCAAACGAACGTAAAGCCTCAATATACCGAAATCGAGGAACCGTTATGCAAACTCGGGTTGATCGTGTCAGGGCGCGACTAATGTGTCGATTACCTTCGCTTCACTCAAATACATGAAATTCATGCATCAGAAGAGCCCTCCAATCATCCAAACGAACGCAAAGCCTCAATATACCGAAATCGAGGAACCGTTGTGCAAACTCGGGTTGATCGTGTCAGGGCGCTACTAGTGTGTCGATTACCTTCGTTTCACTCAAATACATGAAATTCATGCATCAGAAGAGCCCTCCAATCATCCAAACGAACGCAAAGCCTCAATATACCGAAATCGAGAAACCGTTGTGGAAACTCGGGTTAATCGTCTCAGGGTGCGACTGGTGTATCGATTACCTCCTTCATTTCACTCGAATACATAAAAATCATACATCAGAAGTGGCCTGCAAATACCGAAACGAACGCAAATGCCTCGATATACCGAAATCCAGAACGCCTTGAGCAAACTCGCGGCGAAAGTTTCTGTGCGTGAATGATTTGTCGATTACCTCCATTTCACTCGAATCCATGAAGAAGCCCTGTCGCAATCTCAATTGTCACGATTTACCAAAAAATTTCTTATGGTGCTTCTTTACAGTTTTCGGGTTGATCGTGTCATGGCGCGATTAGTGTGTCGATTACCTTCGATTCACTCAAATACATGAAATTCATGCATCAGAAGAGCCCTCCAATCAGCCAAACGAACGCAAAGCCTCAATATACCGAAATCGAGGAACCGTTGTGGAAACTCGGGTTGATCGTGTCAGGGCGCGACTGGTGTGTCGGTAACCTTCATTTCATTGAAACTCATGAAATTCATGCATCAGAAGAGTCCCCCAATCATCCAAACGAACGCAAAGCCTCAATATACCGAAATCGAGGAACCGTTATGCAAACTCGGGTTGATCGTGTCAGGCCGCGACTAGTGTTTCGATTACCTTCAGTTCACTCTAATACATGAAATTCATGCATCAGAAGAGCCCTCCAATCATCCAAACGAACGCAAAGCCTCAATATACCGAAATCGAGGAACCGTTGTGCAAACTCGGGTTGATCGTGTCAGGGCGCGACTAGTGTGTCGATTACCTTCGTTTCACTCAAATACATGAAATTCATGCATCAGAAGAGCCCTCCAATCATCCAAACGAACGCAAAGCCTCAATATACCGAAATCGAGGAACCGTTATGCAAACTCGGGTTGATCGTGTCATGGCGGGACTAGTGTGTCGATTACCTTCGGTTCACTCAAATACATTAAATTCATACATCAGAAGCGCCCTCCAATCATCCAAACGAACGCAAAGCCTCAATATACCGAAATCGAGGAACCGTTATGCAAACTCGGGTTGATCGTGTCAGGGCGCGACTAGTGTGTCGATTACCTTCGGTTCACTCAAATACATGAAATTCATGCATCAGAAGCGCCCTCCAATCATCCAAACGAACGCAAAGCCTCAATATACCGAAATCGAGGAAACGTTATGCAAACTCGGGTTGATCGTGCCAGGTCGCGACTTGTGTGTCGATATCCTGCATTTTATTCAAATACATGAAATTCATGCATCAGAAGAGCACTCCAATCATCCAAACGAACGCAAAGCCTCAATATACCGAAATCGAGGAATTGTTGTGTAAACTCGGGTTGATCGTCTCAGGGCGCGACTAGTGTGTCGATTGACTTCGTTTCACTCAAATACATGAAATTCATGCATCAGAAGAGCCCTCCAATCATCCAAACGAACGCAAAGCCTCAATATACCGAAATCGAGGAACCGTTGTGCAAACTCGGGTTGATCGTGTCGGGGCGCTACTAGTGTGTCGATTACCTTCGTTTCACTCAAATACATGAAATTCATGCACCAGAAGAGCCCTCCAATCATCCAAACGAACGCAAAGCCTCAATATACCGAAATCGAGGAACCGTTGTGTAAATTCGGGTTGATCGTCTCAGGACGCGACTGGTGTGTCGATTACCTTTATTTTACTCGAATACATAAAAATAATGCATCAGAAGCGACCTGCAAATATCGAAACCAACGCAAAGGACCCGATATACCGAAATCCAGAAATCGTTGTGCAAACTCGCGGCGAAAGTTTCAGTGCTTGTATTACTTGCCGATTACCTCCATTTCACTCGAATACATGAAAATCATGCATCTGAAGCGACCTCCAATCAACCAAACGAACGCAAAGCCTCGATCTACCGAAATCGAGAAACCGTTGTGGAAACTCAGGTTAATCGTCTCAGGGTGCGACTGGTGTATCGATTACCTCCTTCATTTCACTCGAATACATAAAAATCATACGTCAGAAGTGGCCTGCAAATACCGAAACGAACGCAAATGCCTCAATATACCGAAATCCAGAACGCCTTGAGCAAACTCGCGGCGAAAGTTTCTGTGCGTGAATGATTTGTCGATTACCTCCATTTCACTCGAATCCATGAAGAAGCCCTGTCGCAATCTCAATTGTCACGATTTACCAAAAAATTTCTTATGGTGCTTTTTTACAGTTTTCGGGTTGATCGTGTCATGGCGGGACTAATGTGTCGATTACCTTCGATTCACTCAAATACATGAAATTCATGCATCAGAAGAGCCCTCCAATCATCCAAACGAACGCAAAGCCTCAATATACCGAAATCGAGGAACCGTTGTGCAAACTCGGGTTGATCGTGTCAGGGCGCTACTAGTGTGTCGATTACCTTCGTTTCACTCAAATACATGAAATTCATGCATCAGAAGAGCCCTCCAATCATCCAAACGAACGCAAAGCCTCAATATACCGAAATCGAGGAACCGTTGTGTAAATTCGGGTTGATCGTCTCAGGACGCGACTGGTGTGTCGATTACCTTTATTTTACTCGAATACATAAAAATAATGCATCAGAAGCGACCTGCAAATATCGAAACCAACGCAAAGGACCCGATATACCGAAATCCAGAAATCGTTGTGCAAACTCGCGGCGAAAGTTTCAGTGCTTGTATTACTTGCCGATTACCTCCATTTCACTCGAATACATGAAAATCATGCATCTGAAGCGACCTCCAATCAACCAAACGAACGCAAAGCCTCGATCTACCGAAATCGAGAAACCGTTGTGGAAACTCAGGTTAATCGTCTCAGGGTGCGACTGGTGTATCGATTACCTCCTTCATTTCACTCGAATACATGAAAATCATACATCAGAAGTGGCCTGCAAATACCGAAACGAACGCAAATGCCTCGATATACCGAAATCCAGAACGCCTTGAGCAAACTCGCGGCGAAAGTTTCTGTGCGTGAATGATTTGTCGATTACCTCCATTTCACTCGAATCCATGAAGAAGCCCTGTCGCAATCTCAATTGTCACGATTTACCAAAAAATTTCTTATGGTGCTTTTTTACAGTTTTCGGGTTGATCGTGTCATGGCGGGACTAATGTGTCGATTACCTTCGATTCACTCAAATACATGAAATTCATGCATCAGAAGAGCCCTCCAATCAGCCAAACGAACGCAAAGCCTCAATATACCGAAATCGAGGAACCGTTGTGGAAACTCGGGTTGATCGTGTCAGGGCGCGACTGGTGCGTCGATAACCTTCATTTCATTCAAACTCATGAAATTCATGCATCAGAAGAGTCCTCCAATCATCCAAACGAACGCAAAGCCTCAATATACCGAAATCGAGGAACCGTTATGCAAACTCGGGTTGATCGTGTCAGGGCGCGACTAGTGTGTCGATTACCTTCGGTTCACTCAAATACATGAAATTCATGCATCAGAAGGGCCCTCCAATCATCCAAACGAACGCAAAGCCTCAATATACCGAAATCGAGGAACCGTTATGCAAACTCGGGTTGATCGTGTCAGGCCGCGACTAGTGTGTCCATTACCTTCGGTTCACTCAAATACATGAAATTCATGCATCAGAAGAGCCCTCCTATCATCCAAACGAACGCAAAGCCTCAATATACCGAAATCGAGGAACCGTTGTGCAAACTCGGGTTGATCGTGTCAGGGCGCGACTAGTGTGTCGATTAGCTTCGATTCACTCAAATACATGAAATTCATGCATCAGAAGAGCCCTCCAATCATCCAAACGAACGCAAAGCCTCAATATACCGAAATCGAGGAACCGTTATGCAAACTCGGGTTGATCGTGTCAGGGCGCGACTAGTGTGTCGATTACCTTCGGTTCACTCAAATACATGAAATTCATGCATCAGAAGCGCCCTCCAATCATCCAAACGAACGCAAAGCCTCAATATACCGAAATCGAGGAACCGTTGTGCAAACTCGGGTTGATCGTGCCAGGTCGCGACTTGTGTGTCGATTACGTTCATTTCATTCAAATACATGAAATTCATGCATCAGAAGAGCCCTCCAATCATCCAAACGAACGCAAAGCCTCAATATACCGAAATCGAGGAACCGTTATGCAAACTCGGGTTGATCGTGCCAGGTCGCGACTTGTGTGTCGATATTCTGCATTTTATTCAAATACATGAAATTCATGCATCAGAAGAGCCCTCCAATCAGCCAAACGAACGCAAAGCCTCAATATACCGAAATCGAGGAACCGTTGTGGAAACTCGGGTTGATCGTGTCAGGGCGCGACTGGTGTGTCGATTACCTTCGGTTCACTCAAATACATGAAATTCATGCATCAGAAGAGCCCTCCAATCATCCAAACGAACGCAAAGCCTCAATATACCGAAATCGAGGAACCGTTATGCAAACTCGGGTTGATCGTGTCAGGGCGCGACTAGTGTGTCGATTACCTTCGGTTCACTCAAATACATGAAATTCATGCATCAGAAGCGACCTCCAATCATCCAAACAAACGCAAAGCCTCAATATACCGAAATCGAGGAACCGTTGTGCAAACTCGGGTTGATCGTGTCAGGGCGCGACTGGTGTGTCGATAACCTTCATTTCATTCAAATTCATGAAATTCATGCATCAGAACAGTCCTCCAATCATCCAAACGAACGCAAAGCCTCAATATACCGAAATCGAGGAACCGTTATGCAAACTCGGGTTGATCGTGTCAGGCCGCGACTAGTGTTTCGATTACCTTCAGTTCACTCTAATACATGAAATTCATGCATCAGAAGCGCCCTCCAATCATCCAAACGAACGCAAAGCCTCAATATACCGAAATCGAGGAACCGTTATGCAAACTCGGGTTGATCGTGCCAGGTCGCGACTTGTGTGTCGATATCCTGCATTTTATTCAAATACATGAAATTCATGCATCAGAAGAGCACTCCAATCATCCTAACGAACGCAAAGCCTCAATATACCGAAATCGAGGAATTGTTGTGTAAACTCGGGTTGATCGTCTCAGGGCGCGACTAGTGTGTCGATTGACTTCGTTTCACTCAAATACATGAAATTCATGCATCAGAAGAGCCCTCCAATCATCCAAACGAACGCAAAGCCTCAATATACCGAAATCGAGGAACCGTTGTGCAAACTCGGGTTGATCGTGTCGGGGCGCTACTAGTGTGTCGATTACCTTCGTTTCACTCAAATACATGAAATTCATGCACCAGAAGAGCCCTCCAATCATCCAAACGAACGCAAAGCCTCAATATACCGAAATCGAGGAACCATTGTGTAAATTCGGGTTGATCGTCTCAGGACGCGACTGGTGTGTCGATTACCTTTATTTTACTCGAATACATAAAAATAATGCATCAGAAGCGACCTGCAAATATCGAAACCAACGCAAAGGACCCGATATACCGAAATCCAGAAATCGTTGTGCAAACTCGCGGCGAAAGTTTCAGTGCTTGTATTACTTGCCGATTACCTCCATTTCACTCGAATACATGAAAATCATGCATCTGAAGCGACCTCCAATCAACCAAACGAACGCAAAGCCTCGATCTACCGAAATCGAGAAACCGTTGTGGAAACTCAGGTTAATCGTCTCAGGGTGCGACTGGTGTATCGATTACCTCCTTCATTTCACTCGAATACATAAAAATCATACATCAGAAGTGGCCTGCAAATACCGAAACGAACGCAAATGCCTCGATATACCGAAATCCAGAACGCCTTGAGCAAACTCGCGGCGAAAGTTTCTGTGCGTGAATGATTTGTCGATTACCTCCATTTCACTCGAATCCATGAAGAAGCCCTGTCGCAATCTCAATTGTCACGATTTACCAAAAAATTTCTTATGGTGCTTTTTTACAGTTTTCGGGTTGATCGTGTCATGGCGGGACTAATGTGTCGATTACCTTCGATTCACTCAAATACATGAAATTCATGCATCAGAAGAGCCCTCCAATCAGCCAAACGAACGCAAAGCCTCAATATACCGAAATCGAGGAACCGTTGTGGAAACTCGGGTTGATCGTGTCAGGGCGCGACTGGTGTGTCGATAACCTTCATTTCATTCAAATTCATGAAATTCATGCATCAGAAGAGTCCTCCAATCATCCAAACGAACGCAAAGCCTCAATATACCGAAATCGAGGAACCGTTATGCAAACTCGGGTTGATCGTGTCAGGCCGCGACTAGTGTGTCGATTACCTTCGGTTCACTCAAATACATGAAATTCATGCATCAGAAGGGCCCTCCAATCATCCAAACGAACGCAAAGCCTCAATATACCGAAATCGAGGAACCGTTATGCAAACTCGGGTTGATCGTGTCAGGCCGCGACTAGTGTGTCGATTACCTTCGGTTCACTCAAATACATGAAATTCATGCATCAGAAGAGCCCTCCAATCAGCCAAACGAACGCAAAGCCTCAATATACCGAAATCGAGGAACCGTTGTGCAAACTCGGGTTGATCGTGTCAGGGCGCGACTGGTGTGTCGATAACCTTCATTTCATTCAAATTCATGAAATTCATGCATCAGAAGAGTCCTCCAATCATCCAAACGAACGCAAAGCCTCAATATACCGAAATCGAGGAACCGTTATGCAAACTCGGGTTGATCGTGTCAGGCCGCGACTAGTGTGTCGATTACCTTCGGTTCACACAAATACATGAAATTCATGCATCAGAAGAGCCCTCCTATCATCCAAACGAACGCAAAGCCTCAATATACCGAAATCGATGAACCGTTGTGCAAACTCGTGTTGATCGTATCAGGGCGCGACTAGTGTATCGATTACATTCGTTTCACTCAAATACATGAAGTTCATGCATCAGAAGAGCCCTCCAATCATCCAAACGAACGCACAGCCTCAATATACCGAAATCGAGGAACCGTTGTGCAAACTCGGGTTGATCGTGTCAGGGCGTGACTAGTGTGTCGATTACCTTCGTTTCACGCAAATACATGAAATTCATGCATCAGAAGAGCCCAATCATCCAAACGAACGCAAAGCCTCAATATACCGAAATCGAGGAACCGTTATGCAAACTCGGGTTGATTGTGTCAGGGCGCGACTAGTGTGTCGATTACCTTCGGTTCACTCAAATACATGAAATTCATGCATCAGAAGAGCCCTCCAATCATCCAAACGAACGCAAAGCCTCAATATACCGAAATCGAGGAACCGTTATGCAAACTCGGGTTGATCGTGTCAGGGCGCGACTAGTGTGTCGATTACCTTCGGTTCACTCAAATACATGAAATTCATGCATCAGAAGCGCCCTCCAATCATCCAAACGAACGCAAAGCCTCAATATACCGAAATCGAGGAACCGTTGTGCAAACTCGGGTTGATCGTGCCAGGTCGCGACTTATGAGTCGATATCCTGCATTTTATTCAAATACATGAAATTCATGCATCAGAAGAGCCCTCCAATCATCCAAACGAACGCAAAGCCTCAATATACCGAAATCGAGGAACCGTTATGCAAACTCGGGTTGATCGTGCCAGGTCGCGACTTGTGTGTCGATATTCTGCATTTTATTCAAATACATGAAATTCATGCATCAGAAGAGCCCTCCAATCAGCCAAACGAACGCAAAGCCTCAATATACCGAAATCGAGGAACCGTTGTGGAAACTCGGGTTGATCGTGTCAGGGCGCGACTGGTGTGTCGATAACCTTCATTTCATTCAAATTCATGAAATTCATGCATCAGAAGAGTCCTCCAATCATCCAAACGAACGCAAAGCCTCAATATACCGAAATCGAGAAACCGTTGTGGAATTCGGGTTGATCGTGCCAGGTCGCGACTTGTGTTTCGATATCCTGCATTTTATTCAAATACATGAAATTCATGCATCAGAAGAACCCTCCAATCATCCAAACGAACGTAAAGCCTCAATATACCGAAATCGAGGAACCGTTGTTGAAACTCGGGTTGATCGTGCCAGGTCGCGAGTTGTGTGTCGATATCCTGCATCTTATTCAAATACATGAAATTCATGCATCAGAAGAACCCTCCAATCATCCAAACGAACGTAAAGCCTCAATATACCGAAATCGAGGAACCGTTATGCAAACTCGGGTTGATCGTGTCAGGGCGCGACTAGTGTGTCGATTACCTTCGGTTCACTCAAATACATGAAATTCATGCATCAGAAGAGCCCTCCAATCATCCAAACGAACGCAAAGCCTCAATATACCGAAATCGAGGAACCGTTGTGCAAACTCGGGTTGATCGTGTCAGGGCGCTACTAGTGTGTCGATTACCTTCGTTTCACTCAAATACATGAAATTCATGCATCAGAAGAGCCCTCCAATCATCCAAACGAACGCAAAGCCTCAATGTACCGAAATCGAGGAACCGTTGTGTAAATTCGGGTTGATCGTCTCAGGACGCGACTGGTGTGTCGATTACCTTTATTTTACTCGAATACATAAAAATAATGCATCAGAAGCGACCTGCAAATATCGAAACCAACGCAAAGCACCCGATATACCGAAATCCAGAAATCGTTGTGCAAACTCGCGGCGAAAGTTTCAGTGCTTGTATTACTTGCCGATTACCTCCATTTCACTCGAATACATGAAAATCATGCATCTGAAGCGACCTCCAATCAACCAAACGAACGCAAAGCCTCGATCTACCGAAATCGAGAAACCGTTGTGGAAACTCAGGTTAATCGTCTCAGGGTGCGACTGGTGTATCGATTACCTCCTTCATTTCACTCGAATACATAAAAATCATACATCAGAAGTGGCCTGCAAATACCGAAACGAACGCAAATGCCTCGATATACCGAAATCCAGAACGCCTTGAGCAAACTCGCGGCGAAAGTTTCTGTGCGTGAATGATTTGTCGATTACCTCCATTTCACTCGAATCCATGAAGAAGCCCTGTCGCAATCTCAATTGTCACGATTTACCAAAAAATTTCTTATGGTGCTTTTTTACAGTTTTCGGGTTGATCGTGTCATGGCGGGACTAATGTGTCGATTACCTTCGATTCACTCAAATACATGAAATTCATGCATCAGAAGAGCCCTCCAATCAGCCAAACGAACGCAAAGCCTCAATATACCGAAATCGAGGAACCGTTGTGGAAACTCGGGTTGATCGTGTCAGGGCGCGACTGGTGTGTCGATAACCTTCATTTCATTCAAATTCATGAAATTCATGCATCAGAAGAGTCCTCCAATCATCCAAACGAACGCAAAGCCTCAATATACCGAAATCGAGGAACCGTTATGCAAACTCGGGTTGATCGTATCAGGGCGCGACTAGTGTGTCGATTACCTTCGGTTCACTCAAATACATGAAATTCATGCATCAGAATAGCCCTCCAATCATCCAAACGAACGCAAAGCCTCAATATACCGAAATCGAGGAACCGTTATGCAAACTCGGGTTGATCGTGTCAGGCCGCGACTAGTGTGTCGATTACCTTCGGTTCACTCAAATACATGAAATTCATGCATCAGAAGAGCCCTCCAATCATCCAAACGAACGCAAAGCCTCAATATACCGAAATCGAGGAACCGTTGTGCAAACTCGTGTTGATCGTATCAGGGCGCGACTAGTGTATCGATTACATTCGTTTCACTCAAATACATGAAGTTCATGCATCAGAAGAGCCCTCCAATCATCCAAACGAACGCAAAGCCTCAACATACCGAAATCGAGGAACCGTTATGCAAACTCGGGTTGATTGTGTCAGGGCGCGACTAGTGTGTCGATTACCTTCGGTTCACTCAAATACATGAAATTCATGCATCAGAAGAGCCCTCCAATCATCCAAACGAACGCAAAGCCTCAATATACCGAAATCGAGGAACCGTTATGCAAACTCGGGTTGATCGTGTCAGGGCGCGACTAGTGTGTCGATTAGCTTCGGTTCACTCAAATACATGAAATTCATGCATCAGAAGCGCCCTCCAATCATCCAAACGAACGCAAAGCCTCAATATACCGAAATCGAGGAACCGTTGTGCAAACTCGGGTTGATCGTGCCAGGTCGCGACTTATGAGTCGATATCCTGCATTTTATTCAAATACATGAAATTCATGCATCAGAAGAGCCCTCCAATCATCCAAACGAACGCAAAGCCTCAATATACCGAAATCGAGGAACCGTTATGCAAACTCGGGTTGATCGTGCCAGGTCGCGACTTGTGTGTCGATATTCTGCATTTTATTCAAATACATGAAATTCATGCATCAGAAGAACCCTCCAATCATCCAAACGAACGCAAAGCCTCAATATACCAAAATCGAGGAACCGTTATGCAAACTCGGGTTGATCGTGTCAGGGCGCGACTAGTGTGTCGATTACCTTCGGTTCACTCAAATACATGAAATTCATGCATCAGAAGAGCCCTCCAATCATCCAAACGAACGCAAAGCCTCAATATACCGAAATCGAGGAACCGTTGTGCAAACTCGGGTTGATCGTGTCCGGGCGCTACTAGTGTGTCGATTACCTTCGTTTCACTCAAATACATGAAATTCATGCATCAGAAGAGCCCTCCAATCATCCAAACGAACGCAAAGCCTCAATATACCGAAATCGAGGAACCGTTGTGTAAATTCGGGTTGATCGTCTCAGGACGCGACTGGTGTGTCGATTACCTTTATTTTACTCGAATACATAAAAATAATGCATCAGAAGCGACCTGCAAATATCGAAACCAACGCAAAGGACCCGATATACCGAAATCCAGAAATCGTTGTGCAAACTCGCGGCGAAAGTTTCAGTGCTTGTATTACTTGCCGATTACCTCCATTTCACTCGAATACATGAAAATCATGCATCTGAAGCGACCTCCAATCAACCAAACGAACGCAAAGCCTCGATCTACCGAAATCGAGAAACCGTTGTGGAAACTCAGGTTAATCGTCTCAGGGTGCGACTGGTGTATCGATTACCTCCTTCATTTCACTCGAATACATAAAAATCATACATCAGAAGTGGCCTGCAAATACCGAAACGAACGCAAATGCCTCGATATACCGAAATCCAGAACGACTTGAGCAAACTCGCGGCGAAAGATTCTGTGCGTGAATGATTTGTCGATTACCTCCATTTCACTCGAATCCATGAAGAAGCCCTGTCGCAATCTCAATTGTCACGATTTACCAAAAAATTTCTTATGGTGCTTTTTTACAGTTTTCGGGTTGATCGTGTCATGGCGGGACTAATGTGTCGATTACCTTCGATTCACTCAAATACATGAAATTCATGCATCAGAAGAGCCCTCCAATCAGCCAAACGAACGCAAAGCCTCAATATACCGAAATCGAGGAACCGTTGTGGAAACTCGGGTTGATCGTGTCAGGGCGCGACTGGTGTGTCGATAACCTTCATTTCATTCAAATTCATGAAATTCATGCATCAGAAGAGTCCTCCAATCATCCAAACGAACGCAAAGCCTCAATATACCGAAATCGAGGAACCGTTATGCAAACTCGGGTTGATCGTATCAGGGCGCGACTAGTGTGTCGATTACCTTCGGTTCACTCAAATACATGAAATTCATGCATCAGAATAGCCCTCCAATCATCCAAACGAACGCAAAGCCTCAATATACCGAAATCGAGGAACCGTTATGCAAACTCGTGTTGATCGTGTCAGGCCGCGACTAGTGTGTCGATTACCTTCGATTCACTCAAATACATGAAATTCATGCATCAGAAGAGCCCTCCAATCATCCAAACGAACGCAAAGCCTCAATATACCGAAATCGAGGAACCGTTGTGCAAACTCGTGTTGATCGTATCAGGGCGCGACTAGTGTATCGATTACATTCGTTTCACTCAAATACATGAAGTTCATGCATCAGAAGAGCCCTCCAATCATCCAAACGAACGCACAGCCTCAATATACCGAAATCGAGGAACCGTTGTGCAAACTCGGGTTGATCGTGTCAGGGCGCGACTAGTGTGTCGATTACCTTCGTTTCACTCAAATACATGAAATTCATGCATCAGAAGAGCCCTCCAATCATCCAAACGAACGCAAAGCCTCAATATACCGAAATCGAGGAACCGTTATGCAAACTCGGGTTGATTGTGTCAGGGCGCGACTAGTGTGTCGATTACCTTCGGTTCACTCAAATACATGAAATTCATGCATCAGAAGAGCCCTCCAATCATCCAAACGAACGCAAAGCCTCAATATACCGAAATCGAGGAACCGTTATGCAAACTCGGGTTGATCGTGTCAGGGCGCGACTAGTGTGTCGATTACCTTCGGTTCACTCAAATACATGAAATTCATGCATCAGAAGCGCCCTCCAATCATCCAAACGAACGCAAAGCCTCAATATACCGAAATCGAGGAACCGTTGTGCAAACTCGGGTTGATCGTGCCAGGTCGCGACTTATGAGTCGATATCCTGCATTTTATTCAAATACATGAAATTCATGCATCAGAAGAGCCCTCCAATCATCCAAACGAACGCAAAGCCTCAATATACCGAAATCGAGGAACCGTTATGCAAACTCGGGTTGATCGTGCCAGTTCGCGACTTGTGTGTCGATATTCTGCATTTTATTCAAATACATGAAATTCATGCATCAGAAGAGCCCTCCAATCAGCCAAACGAACGCAAAGCCTCAATATACCGAAATCGAGGAACCGTTGTGGAAACTCGGGTTGATCGTGTCAGGGCGCGACTGGTGTGTCGATTACCTTCGGTTCACTCAAATACATGAAATTCATGCATCAGAAGAGCCCTCCAATCATCCAAACGAACGCAAAGCCTTAATATACCGAAATCGAGGAACGGTTATGCAAACTCGGGTTGATCGTGTCAGGGCGCGACTAGTGTGTCGATTACCTTCGGTTCACTCAAATACATGAAATTCATGCATCAGAAGCGCCCTCCAATCATCCAAACGAACGCAAAGCCTCAATATACCGAAATCGAGGAACCGTTGTGCAAACTCGGGTTGATCGTGCCAGGTCGCGAGTTGTGTGTCGATATCCTGCATCTTATTCAAATACATGAAATTCATGCATCAGAAGAACCCTCCAATCATCCAAACGAACGTAAAGCCTCAATATACCGAAAACGAGGAACCGTTATGCAAACTCGGGTTGATCGTGTCAGGGCGCGACTAGTGTGTCGATTTCCTTCGCTTCACTCAAATACATAAAATTCATGCATCAGAAGAGCCGTCCAATCATCCAAACGAACGCAAAGCCTCAATATACCGAAATCGAGGAACCGTTGTGGAAACTCGGGTTGATTGTGACAGGGCGCGACTGGTGTGTCGATAACCTTCATTTTATTCAAATACATGAAATTCATGCATCAGAAGAGCCCTCCAATCATCCAAACGAACGCAAAGCCTCAATATACCGAAATCGAGGAATTGTTGTGTAAACTCGGGTTGATCGTCTCAGGGCGCGACTAGTGTGTCGATTGACTTCGTTTCACTCAAATACATGAAATTCATGCATCAGAAGAGCCCTCCAATCAGCCAAACGAACGCATAGCCTCAATATACCGAAATCGAGGAACCGTTGTGGAAACTCGGGTTGATCGTGTCAGGGCGCGACTGGTGCGTCGATAACCTTCATTTCATTTAAACTCATGAAATTCATGCATCAGAAGAGTCCTCCAATCATCCAAACGAACGCAAAGCCTCAATATACCGAAATCGAGGAACCGTTATGCAAACTCGGGTTGATCGTGTCAGGGCGCGACTAGTGTGTCGATTACCTTCGGTTCACTCAAATACATGAAATTCATGCATCAGAAGGGCCCTCCAATCATCCAAACGAACGCAAAGCCTCAATATACCGAAATCGAGGAACCGTTATGCAAACTCGGGTTGATCGTGTCAGGCCGCGACTAGTGTGTCCATTACATTCGGGTCACTCAAATACATGAAATTCATGCATCAGAAGAGCCCTCCTATCATCCAAACGAACGCAAAGCCTCAATATACCGAAATCGAGGAACCGTTGTGCAAACTCGGGTTGATCGTGTCAGGGCGCGACTAGTGTGTCGATTACCTTCGTTTCACTCAAATACATGAAATTCATGCATCAGAAGAGCCCTCCAATCATCCAAACGAACGCAAAGCCTCAATATACCGAAATCGAGGAACCGTTATGCAAACTCGGGTTGATCGTGTCAGGGCGCGACTAGTGTGTCGATTACCTTCGGTTCACTCAAATACATTAAATTCATGCATCAGAAAAGCCCTCCAATCATCCAAACGAACGCAAAGCCTCAATATACCGAAATCGAGGAACCGTTATGCAAACTCGGGTTGATTGTGTCAGGCCGCGACTAGTGTGTCGATTACCTTCGGTTCACTCAAATACATGAAATTCATGCATCAGAAGAGCCCTCCAATCATCCAAACGAACGCAAAGCCTCAATATACCGAAATCGATAAACCGTTGTGGAATTCGGGTTGATCGTGCCAGGTCGCGACTTGTGTGTCGATATCCTGCATTTTATTCAAATACATGAAATTCATGCATCAGAAGAACTATCCAATCATCCAAACGAACGTAAAGCCTCAATATACCGAAATCGAGAAACCGTTGTGGAATTCGGGTTGATCGTGCCAGGTCGCGACTTGTGTGTCGATATCCTGCATTTTATTCAAATACATGAAATTCATGCATCAGAAGAGCACTCCAATCATCCAAACGAACGCAAAGCCTCAATATACCGAAATCGAGGAATTGTTGTGTAAACTCGGGTTGATCGTCTCAGGGCGCGACTAGTGTGTCGATTGACTTCGTTTCACTCAAATACATGAAATTCATGCATCAGAAGAGCCCTCCAATCATCCAAACGAACGCAAAGCCTCAATATACCGAAATCGAGGAACCGTTGTGCAAACTCGGGTTGATCGTGTCGGGGCGCTACTAGTGTGTCGATTACCTTCGTTTCACTCAAATACATGAAATTCATGCACCAGAAGAGCCCTCCAATCATCCAAACGAACGCAAAGCCTCAATATACCGAAATCGAGGAACCGTTGTGTAAATTCGGGTTGATCGTCTCAGGACGCGACTGGTGTGTCGATTACCTTTATTTTACTCGAATACATAAAAATAATGCATCAGAAGCGACCTGCAAATATCGAAACCAACGCAAAGGACCCGATATACCGAAATCCAGAAATCGTTGTGCAAACTCGCGGCGAAAGTTTCAGTGCTTGTATTACTTGCCGATTACCTCCATTTCACTCGAATACATGAAAATCATGCATCTGAAGCGACCTCCAATCAACCAAACGAACGCAAAGCCTCTATCTACCGAAATCGAGAAACCGTTGTGGAAACTCAGGTTAATCGTCTCAGGGTGCGACTGGTGTATCGATTACCTCCTTCATTTCACTCGAATACATAAAAATCATACATCAGAAGTGGCCTGCAAATACCGAAACGAACGCAAATGCCTCAATATACCGAAATCCAGAACGCCTTGAGCAAACTCGCGGCGAAAGTTTCTGTGCGTGAATGATTTGTCGATTACCTCCATTTCACTCGAATCCATGAAGAAGCCCTGTCGCAATCTCAATTGTCACGATTTACCAAAAAATTTCTTATGGTGCTTTTTTACAGTTTTCGGGTTGATCGTGTCATGGCGGGACTAATGTGTCGATTACCTTCGATTCACTCAAATACATGAAATTCATGCATCAGAAGAGCCCTCCAATCAGCCAAACGAACGCAAAGCCTCAATATACCGAAATCGAGGAACCGTTGTGCAAACTCGGGTTGATCGTGTCAGGCCGCGACTAGTGTATCGATTACCTTCGGTTCACTCAAGTACATGAAATTCATGCATCAGAAGAGCCCTCCAATCATCCAAACGAACGCAAAGCCTCAATATACCGAAATCGAGGAACCGTTGTGCAAACTCGGGTTGATCGTGTCAGGGCGCTACTAGTGTGTCGATTACCTTCGTTTCACTCAAATACATGAAATTCATGCATCAGAAGAGCCCTCCAATCATCCAAACGAACGCAAAGCCTCAATATACCGAAATCGAGGAACCGTTGTGTAAATTCGGGTTGATCGTCTCAGGACGCGACTGGTGTGTCGATTACCTTTATTTTACTCGAATACATAAAAATAATGCATCAGAAGCGACCTGCAAATATCGAAACCAACGCAAAGGACCCGATATACCGAAATCCAGAAATCGATGTGCAAACTCGCGGCGAAAGTTTCAGTGCTTGTATTACTTGCCGATTACCTCCATTTCACTCGAATACATGAAAATCATGCATCTGAAGCGACCTCCAATCAACCAAACGAACGCAAAGCCTCGATCTACCGAAATCGAGAAACCGTTGTGGAAACTCAGGTTAATCGTCTCAGGGTGCGACTGGTGTATCGATTACCTCCTTCATTTCACTCGAATACATAAAAATCATACATCAGAAGTGGCCTGCAAATACCGAAACGAACGCAAATGCCTCGATATACCGAAATCCAGAACGCCTTGAGCAAACTCGCGGCGAAAGTTTCTGTGCGTGAATGATTTGTCGATTACCTCCATTTCACTCGAATCCATGAAGAAGCCCTGTCGCAATCTCAATTGTCACGATTTACCAAAAAATTTCTTATGGTGCTTTTTTACAGTTTTCGGGTTGATCGTGTCATGGCGGGACTAATGTGTCGATTACCTTCGATTCACTCAAATACATGAAATTCATGCATCAGAAGAGCCCTCCAATCAGCCAAACGAACGCAAAGCCTCAATATACCGAAATCGAGGAACCGTTGTGGAAACTCGGGTTGATCGTGCCAGGGCGCGACTGGTGCGTCGATAACCTTCATTTCATTCAAACTCATGAAATTCATGCATCAGAAGAGTCCTCCAATCATCCAAACGAACGCAAAGCCTCAATATACCGAAATCGAGGAACCGTTATGCAAACTCGGGTTGATCGTGTCAGGGCGCGACTAGTGTGTCGATTACCTTCGATTCACTCAAATACATGAAATTCATGCATCAGAAGGGCCCTCCAATCATCCAAACGAACGCAAAGCCTCAATATACCGAAATCGAGGAACCGTTATGCAAACTCGGGTTGATCGTGTCAGGCCGCGACTAGTGTGTCCATTACCTTCGGTTCACTCAAATACATGAAATTCATGCATCAGAAGAGCCCTCCTATCATCCAAACGAACGCAAAGCCTCAATATACCGAAATCGAGGAACCGTTGTGCAAACTCGGGTTGATCGTGTCAGGGCGCGACTAGTGTGTCGATTACCTTCGTTTCACTCAAATACATGAAATTCATGCATCAGAAGAGCCCTCCAATCATCCAAACGAACGCAAAGCCTCAATATACCGAAATCGAGGAACCGTTATGCAAACTCGGGTTGATCGTGCCAGGTCGCGACTTGTGTGTCGATATTCTGCATTTTATTCAAATACATGAAATTCATGCATCAGAAGAGCCCTCCAATCAGCCAAACGAACGCAAAGCCTCAATATACCGAAATCGAGGAACCGTTGTGGAAACTCGGGTTGATCGTGTCAGGGCGCGACTGGTGTGTCGATTACCTTCGGTTCACTCAAATACATGAAATTCATGCATCAGAAGAGCCCTCCAATCATCCAAACGAACGCAAAGCCTCAATATACCGAAATCGAGGAACCGCTATGCAAACTCGGGTTGATCGTGTCAGGGCGCGACTAGTGTGTCGATTACCTTCGGTTCACTCAAATACATGAAATTCATGCATCAGAAGCGACCTCCAATCATCCAAACAAACGCAAAGCCTCAATATACCGAAATCGAGGAACCGTTGTGCAAACTCGGGTTGATCGTGTCAGGGCGCGACTGGTGTGTCGATAACCTTCATTTCATTCAAATTCATGAAATTCATGCATCAGAACAGTCCTCCAATCATCCAAACGAACGCAAAGCCTCAATATACCGAAATCGAAGAACCGTTATGCAAACTCGGGTTGATCGTGTCAGGCCGCGACTAGTGTTTCGATTACCTTCAGTTCACTCTAATACATGAAATTCATGCATCAGAAGAACCCTCCAATCATCCAAACGAACGCAAAGCCTCAATATACCGAAATCGAGGAACCGTTGTGCAAACTCGGGTTGATCGTGTCAGGGCGCGACTAGTGTGTCGATTACCTTCGTTTCACTCAAATACATGAAATTCATGCATCAGAAGAGCCCTCCAATCATCCAAACGAACGCAAAGCCTCAATATACCGAAATCGAGGAACCGTTATGCAAACTCGGGTTGATCGTGTCATGGCGGGACTAGTGTGTCGATTACCTTCGGTTCACTCAAATACATTAAATTCATGCATCAGAAGAGCCCTCCAATCATCCAAACGAACGCAAAGCCTCAATATACCGAAATCGAGGAACCGTTATGCAAACTCGGGTTGATCGTGTCAGGGCGCGACTAGTGTGTCGATTACCTTCGGTTCACTCAAATACATGAAATTCATGCATCAGAAGCGCCCTCCAATCATCCAAACGAACGCAAAGCCTCAATATACCGAAATCGAGGAACCGTTATGCAAACTCGGGTTGATCGTGCCAGGTCGCGACTTGTGTGTCGATATCCTGCATTTTATTCAAATACATGAAATTCATGCATCAGAAGAGCACTCCAATCATCCAAACGAACGCAAAGCCTCAATATACCGAAATCGAGGAATTGTTGTGTAAACTCGGGTTGATCGTCTCAGGGCGCGACTAGTGTGTCGATTGACTTCGTTTCACTCAAATACATGAAATTCATGCATCAGAAGAGCCCTCCAATCATCCAAACGAACGCAAAGCCTCAATATACCGAAATCGAGGAACCGTTGTGCAAACTCGGGTTGATCGTGTCGGGGCGCTACTAGTGTGTCGATTACCTTCGTTTCACTCAAATACATGAAATTCATGCACCAGAAGAGCCCTCCAATCATCCAAACGAACGCAAAGCCTCAATATACCGAAATCGAGGAACCGTTGTGTAAATTCGGGTTGATCGTCTCAGGACGCGACTGGTGTGTCGATTACCTTTATTTTACTCGAATACATAAAAATAATGCATCAGAAGCGACCTGCAAATATCGAAACCAACGCAAAGGACCCGATATACCGAAATCCAGAAATCGTTGTGCAAACTCGCGGCGAAAGTTTCAGTGCTTGTATTACTTGCCGATTACCTCCATTTCACTCGAATACATGAAAATCATGCATCTGAAGCGACCTCCAATCAACCAAACGAACGCAAAGCCTCGATCTACCGAAATCGAGAAACCGTTGTGGAAACTCAGGTTAATCGTCTCAGGGTGCGACTGGTGTATCGATTACCTCCTTCATTTCACTCGAATACATAAAAATCATACATCAGAAGTGGCCTGCAAATACCGAAACGAACGCAAATGCCTCGATATACCGAAATCCAGAACGCCTTGAGCAAACTCGCGGCGAAAGTTTCTGTGCGTGAATGATTTGTCGATTACCTCCATTTCACTCGAATCCATGAAGAAGCCCTGTCGCAATCTCAATTGTCACGATTTACCAAAAAATTTCTTATGGTGCTTTTTTACAGTTTTCGGGTTGATCGTGTCATGGCGGGACTAATGTGTCGATTACCTTCGATTCACTCAAATACATGAAATTCATGCATCAGAAGAGCCCTCCAATCAGCCAAACGAACGCAAAGCCTCAATATACCGAAATCGAGGAACCGTTGTGGAAACTCGGGTTGATCGTGTCAGGGCGCGACTGGTGTGTCGATAACCTTCATTTCATTCAAATTCATGAAATTCATGCATCAGAAGAGTCCTCCAATCATCCAAACGAACGCAAAGCCTCAATATACCGAAATCGAGGAACCGTTATGCAAACTCGGGTTGATCGTGTCAGGCCGCGACTAGTGTGTCGATTACCTTCGGTTCACTCAAATACATGAAATTCATGCAATAGAAAAGCCCTCCAATCATCCAAACGAACGCAAAGCCTCAATATACCGAAATCGAGGAACCGTTATGCAAACTCGGGTTGATCGTGTCAGGGCGCGACTAGTGTGTCGATTACCTTCGTTTCACTCAAATACATGAAATTCATGCATCAGAAGAGCCCTCCAATCATCCAAACGAACGCAAAGCCTCAATATACCGAAATCGAGGAACCGTTATGCAAACTCGGGTTGATCGTGTCATGGCGGGACTAGTGTGTCGATTACCTTCGTTTCACTCAAATACATTAAATTCATGCATCAGAAGAGCCCTCCAATCATCCAAACGAACGCAAAGCCTCAATATACCGAAATCGAGGAACCGTTATGCAAACTCGGGTTGATCGTGTTAGGGCGCGACTAGTGTGTCGATTACCTTCGGTTCACTCAAATACATGAAATTCATGCATCAGAAGCGCCCTCCAATCATCCAAACGAACGCAAAGCCTCAATATACCGAAATCGAGGAACCGTTATGCAAACTCGGGTTGATCGTGCCAGGTCGCGACTTGTGTGTCGATATCCTGCATTTTATTCAAATACATGAAATTCATGCATCAGAAGAGCACTCCAATCATCCAAACGAACGCAAAGCCTCAATATACCGAAATCGAGGAACCGTTATGCAAACTCGGGTTGATCGTGTCAGGGCGCGACTAGTGTGTCGATTACCTTCGGTTCACTCAAATACATGAAATTCATGCATCAGAAGAGCCCTCCAATCATCCAAACGAACGCAAAGCCTCAATATACCGAAATCGAGGAACCGTTGTGCAAACTCGTGTTGATCGTATCAGGGCGCGACTAGTGTATCGATTACATTCGTTTCACTCAAATACATGAAGTTCATGCATCAGAAGAGCCCTCCAATCATCCAAACGAACGCACAGCCTCAATATACCGAAATCGAGGAACCGTTGTGCAAACTCGGGTTGATCGTGTCAGGGCGCGACTAGTGTGTCGATTACCTTCGTTTCACTCAAATACATGAAATTCATGCATCAGAAGAGCCCTCCAATCATCCAAACGAACGCAAAGCCTCAATATACCGAAATCGAGGAACCGTTATGCAAACTCGGGTTGATTGTGTCAGGGCGCGACTAGTGTGTCGATTGCCTTCGGTTCACTCAAATACATGAAATTCATGCATCAGAAGAGCCCTCCAATCATCCAAACGAACGCAAAGCCTCAATATACCGAAATCGAGGAACCGTTATGCAAACTCGGGTTGATCGTGTCAGGGCGCGACTAGTGTGTCGATTACCTTCGGTTCACTCAAATACATGAAATTCATGCATCAGAAGCGCCCTCTAATCATCCAAACGAACGCAAAGCCTCAATATACCGAAATCGAGGAACCGTTGTGCAAACTCGGGTTGATCGTGCCAGGTCGCGACTTATGAGTCGATATCCTGCATTTTATTCAAATACATGAAATTCATGCATCAGAAGAGCCCTCCAATCATCCAAAGGAACGCAAAGCCTCAATATACCGAAATCGAGGAACCGTTATGCAAACTCGGGTTGATCGTGCCAGGTCGCGACTTGTGTGTCGATATTCTGCATTTTATTCAAATACATGAAATTCATGGATCAGAAGAGCCCTCCAATCAGCCAAACGAACGCAAAGCCTCAATATACCGAAATCGAGGAACCGTTGTGGAAACTCGGGTTGATCGTGTCAGGGCGCGACTGGTGTGTCGATTACCTTCGGTTCACTCAAATACATGAAATTCATGCATCAGAAGAGCCCTCCAATCATCCAAACGAACGCAAAGCCTCAATATACCGAAATCGAGGAACCGTTATGCAAACTCGCGTTGATCGTGTCAGGGCGCGACTAGTGTGTCGATTACCTTCGGTTCACTCAAATACATGAAATTCATGCATCAGAAGCGCCCTCCAATCATCCAAACGAACGCAAAGCCTCAATATACCGAAATCGAGGAACCGTTGTGCAAACTCGGGTTGATCGTGTCAGGGCGCGACTGGTGTGTCGATAACCTTCATTTCATTCAAATTCATGAAATTCATGCATCAGAAAAGTCCTCCAATCATCCAAACGAACGCAAAGCCTCAATATACCGAAATCGAGAAACCGTTGTGGAATTCGGGTTGATCGTGCCAGGTCGCGACTTGTGTGTCGATATCCTGCATTTTATTCAAATACATGAAATTCATGCATCAGAAGAACCCTCCAATCATCCAAACGAACGTAAAGCCTCAATATACCGAAATCGAGGAACCGTTGTTGAAACTCGGGTTGATCGTGCCAGGTCGCGAGTTGTGTGTCGATATCCTGCATCTTATTCAAATACATGAAATTCATGCATCAGAAGAACCCTCCAATCATCCAAACGAACGTAAAGCCTCAATATACCGAAATCGAGGAACCGTTATGCAAACTCGGGTTGATCGTGTCAGGGCGCGACTAGTGTGTCGATTTCCTTCGCTTCACTCAAATACATGAAATTCATGCATCAGAAGAGCCGTCCAATCATCCAAACGAACGCAAAGCCTCAATATACCGAAATCGAGGAACCGTTGTGGAAACTCGGGTTGATTCTGACAGGGCGCGACTGGTGTGTCGATAACCTTCATTTTATTCAAATACATGAAATTCATGCATCAGAAGAGCCCTCCAATCATCCAAACGAACGCAAAGCCTCAATATACCGAAATCGAGGAACCGTTATGCAAACTCGGGTTGATTGTGTCAGGCCGCGACTAGTGTGTCGATTACCTTCGGTTCACTCAAATACATGAAATTCATGCATCAGAAGAGCCCTCCAATCATCCAATCGAACGCAAAGCCTCAATATACCGAAATCGAGGAACCGTTATGCAAACTCGGGTTGATCGTGTCAGGGCGCGACTAGTGTGTCGATTACCTTCGGTTCACTCAAATACATGAAATTCATGCATCAGAAGCGCCCTCCAATCATCCAAACGAACGCAAAGCCTCAATATACCGAAATCGAGGAACCGTTGTGCAAACTCGGGTTGATCGTGCCAGGTCGCGACTTGTGTGTCGATTACGTTCATTTCATTCAAATACATGAAATTCATGCATCAGAAGAGCCCTCCAATCATCCAAACGAACGCAAAGCCTCAATATACCGAAATCGAGGAACCGTTATGCAAACTCGGGTTGATCGTGCCAGGTCGCGACTTGTGTGTCGATATTCTGCATTTTATTCAAATACATGAAATTCATGCATCAGAAGAGCCCTCCAATCAGCCAAACGAACGCAAAGCCTCAATATACCGAAATCGAGGAACCGTTGTGGAAACTCGGGTTGATCGTGTCAGGGCGCGACTGGTGTGTCGATTACCTTCGGTTCACTCAAATACATGAAATTCATGCATCAGAAGAGCCCTCCAATCATCCAAACGAACGCAAAGCCTCAATATACCGAAATCGAGGAACCGCTATGCAAACTCGGGTTGATCGTGTCAGGGCGCGACTAGTGTGTCGATTACCTTCGGTTCACTCAAATACATGAAATTCATGCATCAGAAGCGACCTCCAATCATCCAAACAAACGCAAAGCCTCAATATACCGAAATCGAGGAACCGTTGTGCAAACTCGGGTTGATCGTGTCAGGGCGCGACTGGTGTGTCGATAACCTTCATTTCATTCAAATTCATGAAATTCATGCATCAGAACAGTCCTCCAATCATCCAAACGAACGCAAAGCCTCAATATACCGAAATCGAGGAACCGTTATGCAAACTCGGGTTGATCGTGTCAGGCCGCGACTAGTGTTTCGATTACCTTCAGTTCACTCTAATACATGAAATTCATGCATCAGAAGAACCCTCCAATCATCCAAACGAACGCAAAGCCTCAATATACCGAAATCGAGGAACCGTTGTGCAAACTCGGGTTGATCGTGTCAGGGCGCGACTAGTGTGTCGATTACCTTCGTTTCACTCAAATACATGAAATTCATGCATCAGAAGAGCCCTCCAATCATCCAAACGAACGCAAAGCCTCAATATACCGAAATCGAGGAACCGTTATGCAAACTCGGGTTGATCGTGTCATGGCGGGACTAGTGTGTCGATTACCTTCGGTTCACTCAAATACATTAAATTCATGCATCAGAAGAGCCCTCCAATCATCCAAACGAACGCAAAGCCTCAATATACCGAAATCGAGGAACCGTTATGCAAACTCGGGTTGATCGTGTCAGGGCGCGACTAGTGTGTCGATTACCTTCGGTTCACTCAAATACATGAAATTCATGCATCAGAAGCGCCCTCCAATCATCCAAACGAACGCAAAGCCTCAATATACCGAAATCGAGGAACCGTTATGCAAACTCGGGTTGATCGTGCCAGGTCGCGACTTGTGTGTCGATATCCTGCATTTTATTCAAATACATGAAATTCATGCATCAGAAGAGCACTCCAATCATCCAAACGAACGCAAAGCCTCAATATACCGAAATCGAGGAATTGTTGTGTAAACTCGGGTTGATCGTCTCAGGGCGCGACTAGTGTGTCGATTGACTTCGTATCACTCAAATACATGAAATTCATGCATCAGAAGAGCCCTCCAATCATCCAAACGAACGCAAAGCCTCAATATACCGAAATCGAGGAACCGTTGTGCAAACTCGGGTTGATCGTGTCGGGGCGCTACTAGTGTGTCGATTACCTTCGTTTCACTCAAATACATGAAATTCATGCACCAGAAGAGCCCTCCAATCATCCAAACGAACGCAAAGCCTCAATATACCGAAATCGAGGAACCGTTGTGTAAATTCGGGTTGATCGTCTCAGGACGCGACTGGTGTGTCGATTACCTTTATTTTACTCGAATACATAAAAATAATGCATCAGAAGCGACCTGCAAATATCGAAACCAACGCAAAGGACCCGATATACCGAAATCCAGAAATCGTTGTGCAAACTCGCGGCGAAAGTTTCAGTGCTTGTATTACTTGCCGATTACCTCCATTTCACTCGAATACATGAAAATCATGCATCTGAAGCGACCTCCAATCAACCAAACGAACGCAAAGCCTCGATCTACCGAAATCGAGAAACCGTTGTGGAAACTCAGGTTAATCGTCTCAGGGTGCGACTGGTGTATCGATTACCTCCTTCATTTCACTCGAATACATAAAAATCATACATCAGAAGTGGCCTGCAAATACCGAAACGAACGCAAATGCCTCGATATACCGAAATCCAGAACGCCTTGAGCAAACTCGCGGCGAAAGTTTCTGTGCGTGAATGATTTGTCGATTACCTCCATTTCACTCGAATCCATGAAGAAGCCCTGTCGCAATCTCAATTGTCACGATTTACCAAAAAATTTCTTATGGTGCTTTTTTACAGTTTTCGGGTTGATCGTGTCATGGCGGGACTAATGTGTCGATTACCTTCGATTCACTCAAATACATGAAATTCATGCATCAGAAGAGCCCTCCAATCAGCCAAACGAACGCAAAGCCTCAATATACCGAAATCGAGGAACCGTTGTGGAAACTCGGGTTGATCGTGTCAGGGCGCGACTGGTGTGTCGATAACCTTCATTTCATTCAAATTCATGAAATTCATGCATCAGAAGAGTCCTCCAATCATCCAAACGAACGCAAAGCCTCAATATACCGAAATCGAGGAACCGTTATGCAAACTCGGGTTGATCGTGTCAGGCCGCGACTAGTGTGTCGATTACCTTCGGTTCACTCAAATACATGAAATTCATGCAATAGAAAAGCCCTCCAATCAACCAAACGAACGCAAAGCCTCAATATACCGAAATCGAGGAACCGTTATGCAAACTCGGGTTGATCGTGTCAGGGCGCGACTAGTGTGTCGATTACCTTCGTTTCACTCAAATACATGAAATTCATGCATCAGAAGAGCCCTCCAATCATCCAAACGAACGCAAAGCCTCAATATACCGAAATCGAGGAACCGTTATGCAAACTCGGGTTGATCGTGTCATGGCGGGACTAGTGTGTCGATTACCTTCGGTTCACTCAAATACATTAAATTCATGCATCAGAAGAGCCCTCCAATCATCCAAACGAACGCAAAGCCTCAATATACCGAAATCGAGGAACCGTTATGCAAACTCGGGTTGATCGTGTTAGGGCGCGACTAGTGTGTCGATTACCTTCGGTTCACTCAAATACATGAAATTCATGCATCAGAAGCGCCCTCCAATCATCCAAACGAACGCAAAGCCTCAATATACCGAAATCGAGGAACCGTTATGCAAACTCGGGTTGATCGTGCCAGGTCGCGACTTGTGTGTCGATATCCTGCATTTTATTCAAATACATGAAATTCATGCATCAGAAGAGCACTCCAATCATCCAAACGAACGCAAAGCCTCAATATACCGAAATCGAGGAACCGTTATGCAAACTCGGGTTGATCGTGTCAGGGCGCGACTAGTGTGTCGATTACCTTCGGTTCACTCAAATACATGAAATTCATGCATCAGAAGAGCCCTCCAATCATCCAAACGAACGCAAAGCCTCAATATACCGAAATCGAGGAACCGTTGTGCAAACTCGTGTTGATCGTATCAGGGCGCGACTAGTGTATCGATTACATTCGTTTCACTCAAATACATGAAGTTCATGCATCAGAAGAGCCCTCCAATCATCCAAACGAACGCACAGCCTCAATATACCGAAATCGAGGAACCGTTGTGCAAACTCGGGTTGATCGTGTCAGGGCGCGACTAGTGTGTCGATTACCTTCGTTTCACTCAAATACATGAAATTCATGCATCAGAAGAGCCCTCCAATCATCCAAACGAACGCAAAGCCTCAATATACCGAAATCGAGGAACCGTTATGCAAACTCGGGTTGATTGTGTCAGGGCGCGACTAGTGTGTCGATTGCCTTCGGTTCACTCAAATACATGAAATTCATGCATCAGAAGAGCCCTCCAATCATCCAAACGAACGCAAAGCCTCAATATACCGAAATCGAGGAACCGTTATGCAAACTCGGGTTGATCGTGTCAGGGCGCGACTAGTGTGTCGATATCCTGCATTTTATTCAAATACATGAAATTCATGCATCAGAAGAGCCCTCCAATCATCCAAAGGAACGCAAAGCCTCAATATACCGAAATCGAGGAACCGTTATGCAAACTCGGGTTGATCGTGCCAGGTCGCGACTTGTGTGTCGATATTCTGCATTTTATTCAAATACATGAAATTCATGGATCAGAAGAGCCCTCCAATCAGCCAAACGAACGCAAAGCCTCAATATACCGAAATCGAGGAACCGTTGTGGAAACTCGGGTTGATCGTGTCAGGGCGCGACTGGTGTGTCGATTACCTTCGGTTCACTCAAATACATGAAATTCATGCATCAGAAGAGCCCTCCAATCATCCAAACGAACGCAAAGCCTCAATATACCGAAATCGAGGAACCGTTATGCAAACTCGCGTTGATCGTGTCAGGGCGCGACTAGTGTGTCGATTACCTTCGGTTCACTCAAATACATGAAATTCATGCATCAGAAGCGCCCTCCAATCATCCAAACGAACGCAAAGCCTCAATATACCGAAATCGAGGAACCGTTGTGCAAACTCGGGTTGATCGTGTCAGGGCGCGACTGGTGTGTCGATAACCTTCATTTCATTCAAATTCATGAAATTCATGCATCAGAAAAGTCCTCCAATCATCCAAACGAACGCAAAGCCTCAATATACCGAAATCGAGAAACCGTTGTGGAATTCGGGTTGATCGTGCCAGGTCGCGACTTGTGTGTCGATATCCTGCATTTTATTCAAATACATGAAATTCATGCATCAGAAGAACCCTCCAATCATCCAAACGAACGTAAAGCCTCAATATACCGAAATCGAGGAACCGTTGTTGAAACTCGGGTTGATCGTGCCAGGTCGCGAGTTGTGTGTCGATATCCTGCATCTTATTCAAATACATGAAATTCATGCATCAGAAGAACCCTCCAATCATCCAAACGAACGTAAAGGCTCAATATACCGAAATCGAGGAACCGTTATGCAAACTCGGGTTGATCGTGTCAGGGCGCGACTAGTGTGTCGATTTCCTTCGCTTCACTCAAATACATGAAATTCATGCATCAGAAGAGCCGTCCAATCATCCAAACGAACGCAAAGCCTCAATATACCGAAATCGAGGAACCGTTGTGGAAACTCGGGTTGATTCTGACAGGGCGCGACTGGTGTGTCGATAACCTTCATTTTATTCAAATACATGAAATTCATGCATCAGAAGAGCCCTCCAATCATCCAAACGAACGCAAAGCCTCAATATACCGAAATCGAGGAACCGTTGTGCAAACTCGGGTTGATCGTGTCAGGGCGCGACTAGTGTGTCGATTACCTTCGGTTCACTCAAATACATGAAATTCATGCAATAGAAAAGCCCTCCAATCAACCAAACGAACGCAAAGCCTCAATATACCGAAATCGAGGAACCGTTATGCAAACTCGGGTTGATCGTGTCAGGGCGCGACTAGTGTGTCGATTACCTTCGTTTCACTCAAATACATGAAATTCATGCATCAGAAGAGCCCTCCAATCATCCAAACGAACGCAAAGCCTCAATATACCGAAATCGAGGAACCGTTATGCAAACTCGGGTTGATCGTGTCATGGCGGGACTAGTGTGTCGATTACCTTCGGTTCACTCAAATACATTAAATTCATGCATCAGAAGAGCCCTCCAATCATCCAAACGAACGCAAAGCCTCAATATACCGAAATCGAGGAACCGTTATGCAAACTCGGGTTGATCGTGTTAGGGCGCGACTAGTGTGTCGATTACCTTCGGTTCACTCAAATACATGAAATTCATGCATCAGAAGCGCCCTCCAATCATCCAAACGAACGCAAAGCCTCAATATACCGAAATCGAGGAACCGTTATGCAAACTCGGGTTGATCGTGCCAGGTCGCGACTTGTGTGTCGATATCCTGCATTTTATTCAAATACATGAAATTCATGCATCAGAAGAGCACTCCAATCATCCAAACGAACGCAAAGCCTCAATATACCGAAATCGAGGAACCGTTATGCAAACTCGGGTTGATCGTGTCAGGGCGCGACTAGTGTGTCGATTACCTTCGGTTCACTCAAATACATGAAATTCATGCATCAGAAGAGCCCTCCAATCATCCAAACGAACGCAAAGCCTCAATATACCGAAATCGAGGAACCGTTGTGCAAACTCGTGTTGATCGTATCAGGGCGCGACTAGTGTATCGATTACATTCGTTTCACTCAAATACATGAAGTTCATGCATCAGAAGAGCCCTCCAATCATCCAAACGAACGCACAGCCTCAATATACCGAAATCGAGGAACCGTTGTGCAAACTCGGGTTGATCGTGTCAGGGCGCGACTAGTGTGTCGATTACCTTCGTTTCACTCAAATACATGAAATTCATGCATCAGAAGAGCCCTCCAATCATCCAAACGAACGCAAAGCCTCAATATACCGAAATCGAGGAACCGTTATGCAAACTCGGGTTGATTGTGTCAGGGCGCGACTAGTGTGTCGATTGCCTTCGGTTCACTCAAATACATGAAATTCATGCATCAGAAGAGCCCTCCAATCATCCAAACGAACGCAAAGCCTCAATATACCGAAATCGAGGAACCGTTATGCAAACTCGGGTTGATCGTGTCAGGGCGCGACTAGTGTGTCGATATCCTGCATTTTATTCAAATACATGAAATTCATGCATCAGAAGAGCCCTCCAATCATCCAAAGGAACGCAAAGCCTCAATATACCGAAATCGAGGAACCGTTATGCAAACTCGGGTTGATCGTGCCAGGTCGCGACTTGTGTGTCGATATTCTGCATTTTATTCAAATACATGAAATTCATGGATCAGAAGAGCCCTCCAATCAGCCAAACGAACGCAAAGCCTCAATATACCGAAATCGAGGAACCGTTGTGGAAACTCGGGTTGATCGTGTCAGGGCGCGACTGGTGTGTCGATTACCTTCGGTTCACTCAAATACATGAAATTCATGCATCAGAAGAGCCCTCCAATCATCCAAACGAACGCAAAGCCTCAATATACCGAAATCGAGGAACCGTTATGCAAACTCGCGTTGATCGTGTCAGGGCGCGACTAGTGTGTCGATTACCTTCGGTTCACTCAAATACATGAAATTCATGCATCAGAAGCGCCCTCCAATCATCCAAACGAACGCAAAGCCTCAATATACCGAAATCGAGGAACCGTTGTGCAAACTCGGGTTGATCGTGTCAGGGCGCGACTGGTGTGTCGATAACCTTCATTTCATTCAAATTCATGAAATTCATGCATCAGAAAAGTCCTATAATCATCCAAACGAACGCAAAGCCTCAATATACCGAAATCGAGAAACCGTTGTGGAATTCGGGTTGATCGTGCCAGGTCGCGACTTGTGTGTCGATATCCTGCATTTTATTCAAATACATGAAATTCATGCATCAGAAGAACCCTCCAATCATCCAAACGAACGTAAAGCCTCAATATACCGAAATCGAGGAACCGTTGTTGAAACTCGGGTTGATCGTGCCAGGTCGCGAGTTGTGTGTCGATATCCTGCATCTTATTCAAATACATGAAATTCATGCATCAGAAGAACCCTCCAATCATCCAAACGAACGTAAAGGCTCAATATACCGAAATCGAGGAACCGTTATGCAAACTCGGGTTGATCGTGTCAGGGCGCGACTAGTGTGTCGATTTCCTTCGCTTCACTCAAATACATGAAATTCATGCATCAGAAGAGCCGTCCAATCATCCAAACGAACGCAAAGCCTCAATATACCGAAATCGAGGAACCGTTGTGGAAACTCGGGTTGATTCTGACAGGGCGCGACTGGTGTGTCGATAACCTTCATTTTATTCAAATACATGAAATTCATGCATCAGAAGAGCCCTCCAATCATCCAAACGAACGCAAAGCCTCAATATACCGAAATCGAGGAACCGTTGTGCAAACTCGGGTTGATCGTGTCAGGGCGCGACTAGTGTGTCGATTACCTTCGGTTCACTCAAATACATTAAATTCATGCATCAGAAGAGCCCTCCAATCATCCAAACGAACGCAAAGCCTCAATATACCGAAATCGAGGAACCGTTATGCAAACTCGGGTTGATCGTGTCAGGCCGCGAGTAGTGTGTCGATTACCTTCGGTTCACTCAAATACATGAAATTCATGCATCAGAAGAGCCCTCCAATCATCCAAACGAACGCAAAGCCTCAATATACCGAAATCGAGGAACCGTTGTGCAAACTCGTGTTGATCGTATCAGGGCGCGACTAGTGTATCGATTACATTCGTTTCACTCAAATACATGAAGTTCATGCATCAGAAGAGCCCTCCAATCATCCAAACGAACGCAAAGCCTCAATATACCGAAATCGAGGAACCGTTATGCAAACTCGGGTTGATCGTGTCAGGGCGCGACTAGTGTGTCGATTACCTTCGGTTCACTCAAATACATGAAATTCATGCATCAGAAGCGCCCTCCAATCATCCAAACGAACGCAAAGCCTCAATATACCGAAATCGAGGAACCGTTATGCAAACTCGGGTTGATCGTGCCAGGTCGCGACTTGTGTGTCGATATCCTGCATTTTATTCAAATACATGAAATTCATGCATCAGAAGAGCACTCCAATCATCCAAACGAACGCAAAGCCTCAATATACCGAAATCGAGGAATTGTTGTGTAAACTCGGGTTGATCGTCTCAGGGCGCGACTAGTGTGTCGATTGACTTCGTATCACTCAAATACATGAAATTCATGCATCAGAAGAGCCCTCCAATCATCCAAACGAACGCAAAGCCTCAATATACCGAAATCGAGGAACCGTTGTGCAAACTCGGGTTGATCGTGTCGGGGCGCTACTAGTGTGTCGATTACCTTCGTTTCACTCAAATACATGAAATTCATGCACCAGAAGAGCCCTCCAATCATCCAAACGAACGCAAAGCCTCAATATACCGAAATCGAGGAACCGTTGTGTAAATTCGGGTTGATCGTCTCAGGACGCGACTGGTGTGTCGATTACCTTTATTTTACTCGAATACATAAAAATAATGCATCAGAAGCGACCTGCAAATATCGAAACCAACGCAAAGGACCCGATATACCGAAATCCAGAAATCGTTGTGCAAACTCGCGGCGAAAGTTTCAGTGCTTGTATTACTTGCCGATTACCTCCATTTCACTCGAATACATGAAAATCATGCATCTGAAGCGACCTCCAATCAACCAAACGAACGCAAAGCCTCGATCTACCGAAATCGAGAAACCGTTGTGGAAACTCAGGTTAATCGTCTCAGGGTGCGACTGGTGTATCGATTACCTCCTTCATTTCACTCGAATACATAAAAATCATACATCAGAAGTGGCCTGCAAATACCGAAACGAACGCAAATGCCTCGATATACCGAAATCCAGAACGCCTTGAGCAAACTCGCGGCGAAAGTTTCTGTGCGTGAATGATTTGTCGATTACCTCCATTTCACTCGAATCCATGAAGAAGCCCTGTCGCAATCTCAATTGTCACGATTTACCAAAAAATTTCTTATGGTGCTTTTTTACAGTTTTCGGGTTGATCGTGTCATGGCGGGACTAATGTGTCGATTACCTTCGATTCACTCAAATACATGAAATTCATGCATCAGAAGAGCCCTCCAATCAGCCAAACGAACGCAAAGCCTCAATATACCGAAATCGAGGAACCGTTGTGGAAACTCGGGTTGATCGTGTCAGGGCGCGACTGGTGTGTCGATAACCTTCATTTCATTCAAATTCATGAAATTCATGCATCAGAAGAGTCCTCCAATCATCCAAACGAACGCAAAGCCTCAATATACCGAAATCGAGGAACCGTTATGCAAACTCGGGTTGATCGTGTCAGGCCGCGACTAGTGTGTCGATTACCTTCGGTTCACTCAAATACATGAAATTCATGCAATAGAAAAGCCCTCCAATCATCCAAACGAACGCAAAGCCTCAATATACCGAAATCGAGGAACCGTTATGCAAACTCGGGTTGATCGTGTCAGGGCGGGACTAGTGTGTCGATTACCTTCGGTTCACTCAAATACATTAAATTCATGCATCAGAAGAGCCCTCCAATCATCCAAACGAACGCAAAGCCTCAATATACCGAAATCGAGGAACCGTTATGCAAACTCGGGTTGATCGTGTTAGGGCGCGACTAGTGTGTCGATTACCTTCGGTTCACTCAAATACATGAAATTCATGCATCAGAAGCGCCCTCCAATCATCCAAACGAACGCAAAGCCTCAATATACCGAAATCGAGGAACCGTTATGCAAACTCGGGTTGATCGTGCCAGGTCGCGACTTGTGTGTCGATATCCTGCATTTTATTCAAATACATGAAATTCATGCATCAGAAGAGCACTCCAATCATCCAAACGAACGCAAAGCCTCAATATACCGAAATCGAGGAACCGTTATGCAAACTCGGGTTGATCGTGTCAGGGCGCGACTAGTGTGTCGATTACCTTCGGTTCACTCAAATACATGAAATTCATGCATCAGAAGAGCCCTCCAATCATCCAAACGAACGCAAAGCCTCAATATACCGAAATCGAGGAACCGTTGTGCAAACTCGTGTTGATCGTATCAGGGCGCGACTAGTGTATCGATTACATTCGTTTCACTCAAATACATGAAGTTCATGCATCAGAAGAGCCCTCCAATCATCCAAACGAACGCACAGCCTCAATATACCGAAATCGAGGAACCGTTGTGCAAACTCGGGTTGATCGTGTCAGGGCGCGACTAGTGTGTCGATTACCTTCGTTTCACTCAAATACATGAAATTCATGCATCAGAAGAGCCCTCCAATCATCCAAACGAACGCAAAGCCTCAATATACCGAAATCGAGGAACCGTTATGCAAACTCGGGTTGATTGTGTCAGGGCGCGACTAGTGTGTCGATTGCCTTCGGTTCACTCAAATACATGAAATTCATGCATCAGAAGAGCCCTCCAATCATCCAAACGAACGCAAAGCCTCAATATACCGAAATCGAGGAACCGTTATGCAAACTCGGGTTGATCGTGTCAGGGCGCGACTAGTGTGTCGATTACCTTCGGTTCACTCAAATACATGAAATTCATGCATCAGAAGCGCCCTCTAATCATCCAAACGAACGCAAAGCCTCAATATACCGAAATCGAGGAACCGTTGTGCAAACTCGGGTTGATCGTGCCAGGTCGCGACTTATGAGTCGATATCCTGCATTTTATTCAAATACATGAAATTCATGCATCAGAAGAGCCCTCCAATCATCCAAAGGAACGCAAAGCCTCAATATACCGAAATCGAGGAACCGTTATGCAAACTCGGGTTGATCGTGCCAGGTCGCGACTTGTGTGTCGATATTCTGCATTTTATTCAAATACATGAAATTCATGGATCAGAAGAGCCCTCCAATCAGCCAAACGAACGCAAAGCCTCAATATACCGAAATCGAGGAACCGTTGTGGAAACTCGGGTTGATCGTGTCAGGGCGCGACTGGTGTGTCGATTACCTTCGGTTCACTCAAATACATGAAATTCATGCATCAGAAGAGCCCTCCAATCATCCAAACGAACGCAAAGCCTCAATATACCGAAATCGAGGAACCGTTATGCAAACTCGCGTTGATCGTGTCAGGGCGCGACTAGTGTGTCGATTACCTTCGGTTCACTCAAATACATGAAATTCATGCATCAGAAGCGCCCTCCAATCATCCAAACGAACGCAAAGCCTCAATATACCGAAATCGAGGAACCGTTGTGCAAACTCGGGTTGATCGTGTCAGGGCGCGACTGGTGTGTCGATAACCTTCATTTCATTCAAATTCATGAAATTCATGCATCAGAAAAGTCCTCCAATCATCCAAACGAACGCAAAGCCTCAATATACCGAAATCGAGAAACCGTTGTGGAATTCGGGTTGATCGTGCCAGGTCGCGACTTGTGTGTCGATATCCTGCATTTTATTCAAATACATGAAATTCATGCATCAGAAGAACCCTCCAATCATCCAAACGAACGTAAAGCCTCAATATACCGAAATCGAGGAACCGTTGTTGAAACTCGGGTTGATCGTGCCAGGTCGCGAGTTGTGTGTCGATATCCTGCATCTTATTCAAATACATGAAATTCATGCATCAGAAGAACCCTCCAATCATCCAAACGAACGTAAAGGCTCAATATACCGAAATCGAGGAACCGTTATGCAAACTCGGGTTGATCGTGTCAGGGCGCGACTAGTGTGTCGATTTCCTTCGCTTCACTCAAATACATGAAATTCATGCATCAGAAGAGCCGTCCAATCATCCAAACGAACGCAAAGCCTCAATATACCGAAATCGAGGAACCGTTGTGGAAACTCGGGTTGATTCTGACAGGGCGCGACTGGTGTGTCGATAACCTTCATTTTATTCAAATACATGAAATTCATGCATCAGAAGAGCCCTCCAATCATCCAAACGAACGCAAAGCCTCAATATACCGAAATCGAGGAACCGTTGTGCAAACTCGGGTTGATCGTGTCAGGGCGCGACTAGTGTGTCGATTACCTTCGGTTCACTCAAATACATTAAATTCATGCATCAGAAGAGCCCTCCAATCATCCAAACGAACGCAAAGCCTCAATATACCGAAATCGAGGAACCGTTATGCAAACTCGGGTTGATCGTGTCAGGCCGCGAGTAGTGTGTCGATTACCTTCGGTTCACTCAAATACATGAAATTCATGCATCAGAAGAGCCCTCCAATCATCCAAACGAACGCAAAGCCTCAATATACCGAAATCGAGGAACCGTTGTGCAAACTCGTGTTGATCGTATCAGGGCGCGACTAGTGTATCGATTACATTCGTTTCACTCAAATACATGAAGTTCATGCATCAGAAGAGCCCTCCAATCATCCAAACGAACGCACAGCCTCAATATACCGAAATCGAGGAACCGTTGTGCAAACTCGGGTTGATCGTGTCAGGGCGCGACTAGTGTGTCGATTACCTTCGTTTCACTCAAATACATGAAATTCATGCATCAGAAGAGCCCTCCAATCATCCAAACGAACGCAAAGCCTCAATATACCGAAATCGAGGAACCGTTATGCAAACTCGGATTGATTGTGTCAGGGCGCGACTAGTGTGTCGATTGCCTTCGGTTCATTCAAATACATGAAATTCATGCATCAGAAGCGCCCTCTAATCATCCAAACGAACGCAAAGCCTCAATATACCGAAATCGAGGAACCGTTGTGCAAACTCGGGTTGATCGTGCCAGGTCGCGACTTATGAGTCGATATCCTGCATTTTATTCAAATACATGAAATTCATGCATCAGAAGAGCCCTCCAATCATCCAAAGGAACGCAAAGCCTCAATATACCGAAATCGAGGAACCGTTATGCAAACTCGGGTTGATCGTGCCAGGTCGCGACTTGTGTGTCGATATTCTGCATTTTATTCAAATACATGAAATTCATGGATCAGAAGAGCCCTCCAATCAGCCAAACGAACGCAAAGCCTCAATATACCGAAATCGAGGAACCGTTGTGGAAACTCGGGTTGATCGTGTCAGGGCGCGACTGGTGTGTCGATTACCTTCGGTTCACTCAAATACATGAAATTCATGCATCAGAAGAGCCCTCCAATCATCCAAACGAACGCAAAGCCTCAATATACCGAAATCGAGGAACCGTTATGCAAACTCGCGTTGATCGTGTCAGGGCGCGACTAGTGTGTCGATTACCTTCGGTTCACTCAAATACATGAAATTCATGCATCAGAAGCGCCCTCCAATCATCCAAACGAACGCAAAGCCTCAATATACCGAAATCGAGGAACCGTTGTGCAAACTCTGGTTGATCGTGTCAGGGCGCGACTGGTGTGTCGATAACCTTCATTTCATTCAAATTCATGAAATTCATGCATCAGAAAAGTCCTCCAATCATCCAAACGAACGCAAAGCCTCAATATACCGAAATCGAGAAACCGTTGTGGAATTCGGGTTGATCGTGCCAGGTCGCGACTTGTGTGTCGATATCCTGCATTTTATTCAAATACATGAAATTCATGCATCAGAAGAACCCTCCAATCATCCAAACGAACGTAAAGCCTCAATATACCGAAATCGAGGAACCGTTGTTGAAACTCGGGTTGATCGTGCCAGGTCGCGAGTTGTGTGTCGATATCCTGCATCTTATTCAAATACATGAAATTCATGCATCAGAAGAACCCTCCAATCATCCAAACGAACGTAAAGCCTCAATATACCGAAATCGAGGAACCGTTATGCAAACTCGGGTTGATCGTGTCAGGGCGCGACTAGTGTGTCGATTTCCTTCGCTTCACTCAAATACATGAAATTCATGCATCAGAAGAGCCGTCCAATCATCCAAACGAACGCAAAGCCTCAATATACCGAAATCGAGGAACCGTTGTGGAAACTCGGGTTGATTCTGACAGGGCGCGACTGGTGTGTCGATAACCTTCATTTTATTCAAATACATGAAATTCATGCATCAGAAGAGCCCTCCAATCATCCAAACGAACGCAAAGCCTCAATATACCGAAATCGAGGAACCGTTGTGCAAACTCGGGTTGATCGTGTCAGGGCGCGACTAGTGTGTCGATTACCTTCGGTTCACTCAAATACATTAAATTCATGCATCAGAAGAGCCCTCCAATCATCCAAACGAACGCAAAGCCTCAATATACCGAAATCGAGGAACCGTTATGCAAACTCGGGTTGATCGTGTCAGGCCGCGAGTAGTGTGTCGATTACCTTCGGTTCACTCAAATACATGAAATTCATGCATCAGAAGAGCCCTCCAATCATCCAAACGAACGCAAAGCCTCAATATACCGAAATCGAGGAACCGTTGTGCAAACTCGTGTTGATCGTATCAGGGCGCGACTAGTGTATCGATTACATTCGTTTCACTCAAATACATGAAGTTCATGCATCAGAAGAGCCCTCCAATCATCCAAACGAACGCACAGCCTCAATATACCGAAATCGAGGAACCGTTGTGCAAACTCGGGTTGATCGTGTCAGGGCGCGACTAGTGTGTCGATTACCTTCGTTTCACTCAAATACATGAAATTCATGCATCAGAAGAGCCCTCCAATCATCCAAACGAACGCAAAGCCTCAATATACCGAAATCGAGGAACCGTTATGCAAACTCGGATTGATTGTGTCAGGGCGCGACTAGTGTGTCGATTGCCTTCGGTTCATTCAAATACATGAAATTCATGCATCAGAAGCGCCCTCTAATCATCCAAACGAACGCAAAGCCTCAATATACCGAAATCGAGGAACCGTTGTGCAAACTCGGGTTGATCGTGCCAGGTCGCGACTTATGAGTCGATATCCTGCATTTTATTCAAATACATGAAATTCATGCATCAGAAGAGCCCTCCAATCATCCAAAGGAACGCAAAGCCTCAATATACCGAAATCGAGGAACCGTTATGCAAACTCGGGTTGATCGTGCCAGGTCGCGACTTGTGTGTCGATATTCTGCATTTTATTCAAATACATGAAATTCATGGATCAGAAGAGCCCTCCAATCAGCCAAACGAACGCAAAGCCTCAATATACCGAAATCGAGGAACCGTTGTGGAAACTCGGGTTGATCGTGTCAGGGCGCGACTGGTGTGTCGATTACCTTCGGTTCACTCAAATACATGAAATTCATGCATCAGAAGAGCCCTCCAATCATCCAAACGAACGCAAAGCCTCAATATACCGAAATCGAGGAACCGTTATGCAAACTCGCGTTGATCGTGTCAGGGCGCGACTAGTGTGTCGATTACCTTCGGTTCACTCAAATACATGAAATTCATGCATCAGAAGCGCCCTCCAATCATCCAAACGAACGCAAAGCCTCAATATACCGAAATCGAGGAACCGTTGTGCAAACTCTGGTTGATCGTGTCAGGGCGCGACTGGTGTGTCGATAACCTTCATTTCATTCAAATTCATGAAATTCATGCATCAGAAAAGTCCTCCAATCATCCAAACGAACGCAAAGCCTCAATATACCGAAATCGAGAAACCGTTGTGGAATTCGGTTTGATCGTGCCAGGTCGCGACTTGTGTGTCGATATCCTGCATTTTATTCAAATACATGAAATTCATGCATCAGAAGAACCCTCCAATCATCCAAACGAACGTAAAGCCTCAATATACCGAAATCGAGGAACCGTTGTTGAAACTCGGGTTGATCGTGCCAGGTCGCGAGTTGTGTGTCGATATCCTGCATCTTATTCAAATACATGAAATTCATGCATCAGAAGAACCCTCCAATCATCCAAACGAACGTAAAGCCTCAATATACCGAAATCGAGGAACCGTTATGCAAACTCGGGTTGATCGTGTCAGGGCGCGACTAGTGTGTCGATTTCCTTCGCTTCACTCAAATACATGAAATTCATGCATCAGAAGAGCCGTCCAATCATCCAAACGAACGCAAAGCCTCAATATACCGAAATCGAGGAACCGTTGTGGAAACTCGGGTTGATTCTGACAGGGCGCGACTGGTGTGTCGATAACCTTCATTTTATTCAAATACATGAAATTCATGCATCAGAAGAGCCCTCCAATCATCCAAACGAACGCAAAGCCTCAATATACCGAAATCGAGGAACCGTTGTGCAAACTCGGGTTGATCGTGTCAGGGCGCGACTAGTGTGTCGATTACCTTCGGTTCACTCAAATACATTAAATTCATGCATCAGAAGAGCCCTCCAATCATCCAAACGAACGCAAAGCCTCAATATACCGAAATCGAGGAACCGTTATGCAAACTCGGGTTGATCGTGTCAGGCCGCGAGTAGTGTGTCGATTACCTTCGGTTCACTCAAATACATGAAATTCATGCATCAGAAGAGCCCTCCAATCATCCAAACGAACGCAAAGCCTCAATATACCGAAATCGAGGAACCGTTGTGCAAACTCGTGTTGATCGTATCAGGGCGCGACTAGTGTATCGATTACATTCGTTTCACTCAAATACATGAAGTTCATGCATCAGAAGAGCCCTCCAATCATCCAAACGAACGCACAGCCTCAATATACCGAAATCGAGGAACCGTTGTGCAAACTCGGGTTGATCGTGTCAGGGCGCGACTAGTGTGTCGATTACCTTCGTTTCACTCAAATACATGAAATTCATGCATCAGAAGAGCCCTCCAATCATCCAAACGAACGCAAAGCCTCAATATACCGAAATCGAGGAACCGTTATGCAAACTCGGATTGATTGTGTCAGGGCGCGACTAGTGTGTCGATTGCCTTCGGTTCATTCAAATACATGAAATTCATGCATCAGAAGCGCCCTCTAATCATCCAAACGAACGCAAAGCCTCAATATACCGAAATCGAGGAACCGTTGTGCAAACTCGGGTTGATCGTGCCAGGTCGCGACTTATGAGTCGATATCCTGCATTTTATTCAAATACATGAAATTCATGCATCAGAAGAGCCCTCCAATCATCCAAAGGAACGCAAAGCCTCAATATACCGAAATCGAGGAACCGTTATGCAAACTCGGGTTGATCGTGCCAGGTCGCGACTTGTGTGTCGATATTCTGCATTTTATTCAAATACATGAAATTCATGGATCAGAAGAGCCCTCCAATCAGCCAAACGAACGCAAAGCCTCAATATACCGAAATCGAGGAACCGTTGTGGAAACTCGGGTTGATCGTGTCAGGGCGCGACTGGTGTGTCGATTACCTTCGGTTCACTCAAATACATGAAATTCATGCATCAGAAGAGCCCTCCAATCATCCAAACGAACGCAAAGCCTCAATATACCGAAATCGAGGAACCGTTATGCAAACTCGCGTTGATCGTGTCAGGGCGCGACTAGTGTGTCGATTACCTTCGGTTCACTCAAATACATGAAATTCATGCATCAGAAGCGCCCTCCAATCATCCAAACGAACGCAAAGCCTCAATATACCGAAATCGAGGAACCGTTGTGCAAACTCGGGTTGATCGTGTCAGGGCGCGACTGGTGTGTCGATAACCTTCATTTCATTCAAATTCATGAAATTCATGCATCAGAAGAGTCCTCCAATCATCCAGACGAACGCAAAGCCTCAATATACCGAAATCGAGAAACCGTTGTGGAATTCGGGTTGATCGTGCCAGGTCGCGACTTGTGTGTCGATATCCTGCATTTTATTCAAATACATGAAATTCATGCATCAGAAGAACCCTCCAATCATCCAAACGAACGTAAAGCCTCAATATACCGAAATCGAGGAACCGTTGTTGAAACTCGGGTTGATCGTGCCAGGTCGCGAGTTGTGTGTCGATATCCTGCATCTTATTCAAATACATGAAATTCATGCATCAGAAGAACCCTCCAATCATCCAAACGAACGTAAAGCCTCAATATACCGAAATCGAGGAACCGTTATGCAAACTCGGGTTGATCGTGTCAGGGCGCGACTAGTGTGTCGATTTCCTTCGCTTCACTCAAATACATGAAATTCATGCATCAGAAGAGCCGTCCAATCATCCAAACGAACGCAAAGCCTCAATATACCGAAATCGAGGAACCGTTGTGGAAACTCGGGTTGATTGTGACAGGGCGCGACTGGTGTGTCGATAACCTTCATTTTATTCAAATACATGAAATTCATGCATCAGAAGAGCCCTGCAATCATCCAAACGAACGCAAAGCCTCAATATACCGAAATCGAGGAACCGTTGTGCAAACTCGGGTTGATCGTGTCAGGCGCTACTAGTGTGTCGATTACCTTCGTTTCACTCAAATACATGAAATTCATGCATCAGAAGAGCCCTCCAATCATCCAAACGAACTCAAAGCCTCGATATACCGAAATCGAGAAACCGTTGTGGAAACTCGGGTTAATCGTCTCAGGGTGCGACTGGTGTATCGATTACCTCGTTCATTTCACTCGAATACATAAAAATCATACATCAGAAGTGGCCTGCAAATACCGAAACGAACGCAAATGCCTCGATATACCGAAATCCAGAACGCCTTGAGCAAACTCGCGGCGAAAGTTTCTGTGCGTGAATGATTTGTCGATTACCTCCATTTCACTCGAATCCATGAAGAAGCCCTGTCGCAATCTCAATTGTCACGATTTACCAAAAAATTTCTTATGGTGCTTCTTTACAGTTTTCAGGTTGATCGTGTCATGGCGCGACTAGTGTGTCGATTACCTTCGATTCACTCAAATACATGAAATTCATGCATCAGAAGAGCCCTCCAATCAGCCAAACGAACGCAAAGCCTCAATATACCGAAATCGAGGAACCGTTGTGGAAACTCGGGTTGATCGTGTCTGGGCGCGACTGGTGTGTCGATAACCTTCATTTCATTCAAACTCATGAAATTCATGCATCAGAAGAGTCCTCCAATCATCCAAACGAACGCAAAGCCTCAATATACCGAAATCGAGGAACCGTTATGCAAACTCGGGTTGATCGTGTCAGGGCGCGACTAGTGTGTCGATTACCTTCGGTTCACTCAAATACATGAAATTCATGCATCAGAAGGGCCCTCCAATCATCCAAACGAACGCAAAGCCTCAATATACCGAAATCGAGGAACCGTTATGCAAACTCGGGTTGATCGTGTCAGGCCGCGACTAGCGTGTCGATTACCTTCGGTTCACTCAAATACATGAAATTCATGCATCAGAAGAGCCCTCCAATCATCCAAACGAACGCAAAGCCTCAATATACCGAAATCGAGGAACCGTTGTGCAAACTCGGGTTGATCGTGTCAGGGCGCGACTAGTGTATCGATTACCTTCGTTTCACTCAAATACATGAAATTCATGCATCAGAAGAGCCCTCCAATCATCCAAACGAACGCAAAGCCTCAATATACCGAAATCGAGGAACCGTTATGCAAACTCGGGTTGATCGTGTCAGGGCGCGACTAGTGTGTCGATTACCTTCGGTTCACTCAAATACATTAAATTCATGCATCAGAAGAGCCCTCCAATCATCCAAACGAACGCAAAGCCTCAATATACCGAAATCGAGGAACCGTTATGCAAACTCGGGTTGATCGTGTCAGGGCGCGACTAGTGTGTCGATTACCTTCGGTTCACTCAAATACATGAAATTCATGCATCAGAAGCGCCCTCCAATCATCCAAACGAACGCAAAGCCTCAATATACCGAAATCGAGGAACCGTTATGCAAACTCGGGTTGATCGTGCCAGGTCGCGACTTGTGTGTCGATATCCTGCATTTTATTCAAATACATGAAATTCATGCATCAGAAGAGCACTCCAATCATCCAAACGAACGCAAAGCCTCAATATACCGAAATCGAGGAATTGTTGTGTAAACTCGGGTTGATCGTCTCAGGGCGCGACTAGTGTGTCGATTGACTTCGTTTCACTCAAATACATGAAATTCATGCATCAGAAGAGCCCTCCAATCATCCAAACGAACGCAAAGCCTCAATATACCGAAATCGAGGAACCGTTGTGTAAATTCGGGTTGATCGTCTCAGGACGCGACTGGTGTGTCGATTACCTTTATTTTACTCGAATACATAAAAATAATGCATCAGAAGCGACCTGCAAATATCGAAACCAACGCAAAGGACCCGATATACCGAAATCCAGAAATCGTTGTGCAAACTCGCGGCGAAAGTTTCAGTGCTTGTATTACTTGCCGATTACCTCCATTTCACTCGAATACATGAAAATCATGCATCTGAAGCGACCTCCAATCAACCAAACGAACGCAAAGCCTCGATCTACCGAAATCGAGAAACCGTTGTGGAAACTCAGGTTAATCGTCTCAGGGTGCGACTGGTGTATCGATTACCTCCTTCATTTCACTCGAATACATAAAAATCATACATCAGAAGTGGCCTGCAAATACCGAAACGAACGCAAATGCCTCGATATACCGAAATCCAGAACGCCTTGAGCAAACTCGCGGCGAAAGTTTCTGTGCGTGAATGATTTGTCGATTACCTCCATTTCACTCGAATCCATAAAGAAGCCCTGTCGCAATCTCAATTGTCACGATTTACCAAAAAATTTCTTATGGTGCTTTTTTACAGTTTTCGGGTTGATCGTGTCATGGCGGGACTAATGTGTCGATTACCTTCGATTCACTCAAATACATGAAATTCATGCATCAGAAGAGCCCTCCAATCAGCCAAACGAACGCAAAGCCTCAATATACCGAAATCGAGGAACCGTTGTGGAAACTCGGGTTGATCGTGTCAGGGCGCGACTGGTGTGTCGATAACCTTCATTTCATTCAAATTCATGAAATTCATGCATCAGAAGAGTCCTCCAATCATCCAAACGAACGCAAAGCCTCAATATACCGAAATCGAGGAACCGTTATGCAAACGCGGGTTGATCGTGTCAGGGCGCGACTAGTGTGTCGATTACCTTCGGTTCACTCAAATACATGAAATTCATGCATCAGAATAGCCCTCCAATCATCCAAACGAACGCAAAGCCTCAATATACCGAAATCGAGGAACCGTTATGCAAACTCGGGTTGATCGTGTCAGGCCGCGACTAGTGTGTCGATTAGCTTCGGTTCACTCAAATACATGAAATTCATGCATCAGAAGAGCCCTCCAATCATCCAAACGAACGCAAAGCCTCAATATACCGAAATCGAGGAACCGTTGTGCAAACTCGGGTTGATCGTGTCAGGGCGCGACTAGTGTGTCGATTACCTTCGTTTCACTCAAATACATAAAATTCATGCATCAGAAGAGCCCTCCAATCATCCAAACGAACGCAAAGCCTCAATATACCGAAATCGAGGAACCGTTATGCAAACTCGGGTTGATTGTGTCAGGGAGCGACTAGTGTGTCGATTACCTTCGGTTCACTCAAATACATGAAATTCATGCATCAGAAGAGCCCTCCAATCATCCAAACGAACGCAAAGCCTCAATATACCGAAATCGAGGAACCGTTATGCAAACTCGGGTTGATCGTGTCAGGGCGCGACTAGTGTGTCGATTACCTTCGGTTCACTCAAATACATGAAATTCATGCATCAGAAGCGCCCTCCAATCATCCAAACGAACGCAAAGCCTCAATATACCGAAATCGAGGAACCGTTGTGCAAACTCGGGTTGATCGTGCCAGGTCGCGACTTGTGTGTCGATTACGTTCATTTCATTCAAATACATGAAATTCATGCATCAGAAGAGCCCTCCAATCATCCAAACGAACGCAAAGCCTCAATATACCGAAATCGAGGAACCGTTATGCAAACTCGGGTTGATCGTGCCAGGTCGCGACTTGTGTGTCGATATTCTGCATTTTATTCAAATACATGAAATTCATGCATCAGAAGAGCCCTCCAATCAGCCAAACGAACGCAAAGCCTCAATATACCGAAATCGAGGAACCGTTGTGGAAACTCGGGTTGATCGTGTCAGGGCGCGACTGGTGTGTCGATTACCTTCGGTTCACTCAAATACATGAAATTCATGCATCAGAAGAGCCCTCCAATCATCCAAACGAACGCAAAGCCTCAATTTACCGAAATCGAGGAACCGTTATGCAAACTCGGGTTGATCGTGTCAGGGCGCGACTAGTGTGTCGATTACCTTCGGTTCACTCAAATACATGAAATTCATGCATCAGAAGCGCCCTCCAATCATCCAAACGAACGCAAAGCCTCAATATACCGAAATCGAGGAACCGATGTGCAAACTCGGGTTGATCGTGTCAGGGCGCGACTGGTGTGTCGATAACCTTCATTTCATTCAAATTCATGAAATTCATGCATCAGAACAGTCCTCCAATCATCCAAACGAACGCAAAGCCTCAATATACCGAAATCGAGGAACCGTTATGCAAACTCGGGTTGATCGTGTCAGGCCGCGACTAGCGTGTCGATTACCTTCGGTTCACTCAAATACATGAAATTCATGCATCAGAAGAGCCCTCCAATCATCCAAACGAACGCAAAGCCTCAATATACCGAAATCGAGGAACCGTTGTGCAAACTCGGGTTGATCGTGTCAGGGCGCGACTAGTGTGTCGATTACCTTCGCTTCACTCAAATACATGAAATTCATGCATCAGAAGAGCCCTCCAATCATCCAAACGAACGCAAAGCCTCAATATACCGAAATCGAGGAACCGTTATGCAAACTCGGGTTGATCGTGCCAGGTCGCGACTTGTGTGTCGATATCCTGCATTTTATTCAAATACATGAAATTCATGCATCAGAAGAGCACTCCAATCATCCAAACGAACGCAAAGCCTCAATATACCGAAATCGAGGAATTGTTGTGTAAACTCGGGTTGATCGTCTCAGGGCGCGACTAGTGTATCGATTGACTTCGTTTCACTCAAATACATGAAATTCATGCATCAGAAGAGCCCTCCAATCATCCAAACGAACGCAAAGCCTCAATATACCGAAATCGAGGAACCGTTGTGTAAATTCGGGTTGATCGTCTCAGGACGCGACTGGTGTGTCGATTACCTTTATTTTAATCGAATACATAAAAATAATGCATCAGAAGCGACCTGCAAATATCGAAACCAACGCAAAGGACCCGATACACCGAAATCCAGAAATCGTTGTGCAAACTCGCGGCGAAAGTTTCAGTGCTTGTATTACTTGCCGATTACCTCCATTTCACTCGAATACATGAAAATCATGCATCTGAAGCGACCTCCAATCAACCAAACGAACGCAAAGCCTCGATCTACCGAAATCGAGAAACCGTTGTGGAAACTCAGGTTAATCGTCTCAGGGTGCGACTGGTGTATCGATTACCTCCTTCATTTCACTCGAATACATAAAAATCATACATCAGAAGTGGCCTGCAAATACCAAAACGAACGCAAATGCCTCAATATACCGAAATCCAGAACGCCTTGAGCAAACTCGCGGCGAAAGATTCTGTGCGTGAATGATTTGTCGATTACCTCCATTTCACTCGAATCCATGAAGAAGCCCTGTCGCAATCTCAATTGTCACGATTTACCAAAAAATTTCTTATGGTGCTTTTTTACAGTTTTCGGGTTGATCGTGTCATGGCGGGACTAATGTGTCGATTACCTTCGATTCACTCAAATACATGAAATTCATGCATCAGAAGAGCCCTCCAATCAGCCAAACGAACGCAAAGCCTCAATATACCGAAATCGAGGAACCGTTGTGGAAACTCGGGTTGATCGTGTCAGGGCGCGACTGGTGTGTCGATAACCTTCATTTCATTCAAATTCATGAAATTCATGCATCAGAAGAGTCCTCCAATCATCCAAACGAACGCAAAGCCTCAATATACCGAAATCGAGGAACCGTTATGCAAACTCGGGTTGATCGTGTCAGGGCGCGACTAGTGTGTCGATTACCTTCGGTTCACTCAAATACATGAAATTCATGCATCAGAAGCGCCCTCCAATCATCCAAACGAACGCAAAGCCTCAATATACCGAAATCGAGGAACCGTTATGCAAACTCGGGTTGATCGTGCCAGGTCGCGACTTGTGTGTCGATATCCTGCATTTTATTCAAATACATGAAATTCATGCATCAGAAGAGCACTCCAATCATCCAAACGAACGCAAAGCCTCAATATACCGAAATCGAGGAATTGTTGTGTAAACTCGGGTTGATCGTCTCAGGGCGCGACTAGTGTGTCGATTGACTTCGTTTCACTCAAATACATGAAATTCATGCATCAGAAGAGCCCTCCAATCATCCAAACGAACGCAAAGCCTCAATATACCGAAATCGAGGAACCGTTGTGTAAATTCGGGTTGATCGTCTCAGGACGCGACTGGTGTGTCGATTACCTTTATTTTACTCGAATACATAAAAATAATGCATCAGAAGCGACCTGCAAATATCGAAACCAACGCAAAGGACCCGATGTACCGAAATCCAGAAATCGTTGTGCAAACTCGCGGCGAAAGTTTCAGTGCTTGTATTACTTGCCGATTACCTCCATTTCACTCGAATACATGAAAATCATGCATCTGAAGCGACCTCCAATCAACCAAACGAACGCAAAGCCTCGATCTACCGAAATCGAGAAACCGTTGTGGAAACTCAGGTTAATCGTCTCAGGGTGCGACTGGTGTATCGATTACCTCCTTCATTTCACTCGAATACATAAAAATCATACATCAGAAGTGGCCTGCAAATACCGAAACGAACGCAAATGCCTCGATATACCGAAATCCAGAACGCCTTGAGCAAACTCGCGGCGAAAGTTTCTGTGCGTGAATGATTTGTCGATTACCTCCATTTCACTCGAATCCATGAAGAAGCCCTGTCGCAATCTCAATTGTCACGATTTACCAAAAAATTTCTTATGGTGCTTTTTTACAGTTTTCGGGTTGATCGTGTCATGGCGGGACTAATGTGTCGATTACCTTCGATTCACTCAAATACATGAAATTCATGCATCAGAAGAGCCCTCCAATCAGCCAAACGAACGCAAAGCCTCAATATACCGAAATCGAGGAACCGTTGTGGAAACTCGGGTTGATCGTGTCAGGGCGCGACTGGTGTGTCGATAACCTTCATTTCATTCAAATTCATGAAATTCATGCATCAGAAGAGTCCTCCAATCATCCAAACGAACGCAAAGCCTCAATATACCGAAATCGAGGAACCGTTATGCAAACTCGGGTTGATCGTGTCAGGGCGCGACTAGTGTGTCGATTACCTTCGGTTCACTCAAATACATGAAATTCATGCATCAGAATAGCCCTCCAATCATCCAAACGAACGCAAAGCCTCAATATACCGAAATCGAGGAACCGTTATGCAAACTCGGGTTGATCGTGTCAGGCCGCGACTAGTGTGTCGATTAGCTTCGGTTCACTCAAATACATGAAATTCATGCATCAGAAGAGCCCTCCAATCATCCAAACGAACGCAAAGCCTCAATATACCGAAATCGAGGAACCGTTGTGCAAACTCGGGTTGATCGTGTCAGGGCGCGACTAGTGTGTCGATTACCTTCGTTTCACTCAAATACATGAAATTCATGCATCAGAAGAGCCCTCCAATCATCCAAACGAACGCAAAGCCTCAATATACCGAAATCGAGGAACCGTTATGCAAACTCGGGTTGATTGTGTCAGGGCGCGACTAGTGTGTCGATTACCTTCGGTTCACTCAAATACATGAAATTCATGCATCAGAAGAGCCCTCCAATCATCCAAACGAACGCAAAGCCTCAATATACCGAAATCGAGGAACCGTTGTGGAAACTCGGGTTGATCGTGTCAGGGCGCGACTGGTGTGTCGATTACCTTCGGTTCACTCAAATACATGAAATTCATGCATCAGAAGAGCCCTCCAATCATCCAAACGAACGCAAAGCCTCAATATACCGAAATCGAGGAACCGTTGTGCAAACTCGGGTTGATCGTGTCAGGGCGCTACTAGTGTGTCGATTACCTTCGTTTCACTCAAATACATGAAATTCATGCATCAGAAGAGCCCTCCAATCATCCAAACGAACTCAAAGCCTCGATCTACCGAAATCGAGAAACCGTTGTGGAAACTCGGGTTAATCGTCTCAGGGTGCGACTGGTGTATCGATTACCTCCTTCATTTCACTCGAATACATAAAAATCATACATCAGAAGTGGCCTGCAAATACCGAAACGAACGCAAATGCCTCGATATACCGAAATCCAGAACGCCTTGAGCAAACTCGCGGCGAAAGTTTCTGTGCGTGAATGATTTGTCGATTACCTCCATTTCACTCGAATCCATGAAGAAGCCCTGTCGCAATCTCAATTGTCACGATTTACCAAAAAATTTCTTATGGTGTTTCTTTACAGATTTCGGGTTGATCGTGTCATGGCGCGACTAGTGTGTCGATTACCTTTGATTCACTCAAATACATGAAATTCATGCATCAGAAGAGCCCTCCAATCAGCCAAACGAACGCAAAGCCTCAATATACCGAAATCGAGGAACCGTTATGCAAACTCGGGTTGATCGTGTCAGGGCGCGACTAGTGCGTCGATTACCTTCGGTTCACTCAAATACATGAAATTCATGCATCAGAAGCGCCCTCCAATCATCCAAACGAACGCAAAGCCTCAATATACCGAAATCGAGGAACCGTTATGCAAACTCGGGTTGATCGTGTCAGGGCGCGACTAGTGTGTCGATTACCTTCGGTTCACTCAAATACATGAAATTCATGCATCAGAAGCGCCCTCCAATCATCCAAACGAACGCAAAGCCTCAATATACCGAAATCGAGGAACCGATGTGCAAACTCGGGTTGATCGTGTCAGGGCGCGACTGGTGTGTCGATAACCTTCATTTCATTCAAATTCATGAAATTCATGCATCAGAACAGTCCTCCAATCATCCAAACGAACGCAAAGCCTCAATATACCGAAATCGAGAAACCGTTGTGGATTTCGGGTTGATCGTGCCAGGTCGCGACTTGTGTGTCGATATCCTGCATTTTATTCAAATACATGAAATTCATGCATCAGAAGAACCCTCCAATCATCCAAACGAACGTAAAGCCTCAATATACCGAAATCGAGGAACCGTTGTTGAAACTCGGGTTGATCGTGCCAGGTCGCGAGTTGTGTGTCGATATCCTGCATCTTATTCAAATACATGAAATTCATGCATCAGAAGAACCCTCCAATCATCCAAACGAACGTAAAGCCTCAATATACCGAAATCGAGGAACCGTTATGCAAACTCGGGTTGATCGTGTCAGGGCGCGACTAGTGTGTCGATTAACTTCGCTTCACTGAAATACATGAAATTCATGCATCAGAAGAGCCGTCCAATCATCCAAACGAACGCAAAGCCTCAATATACCGAAATCGAGGAACCGTTGTGGAAACTCGGGTTGATTGTGTCAGGGCGCGACTGGTGTGTCGATAACCTTCATTTTATTCAAATACATGAAATTCATGCATCAGAAGAGCCCTCCAATCATCCAAACGAACGCAAAGCCTCGATCTACCGAAATCGAGAAACCGTTGTGGAAACTCGGGTTAATCGTCTCAGGGTGCGACTGGTGTATCGATTACCTCCTTCATTTCACTCGAATACATAAAAATCATACATCAGAAGTGGCCTGCAAATACCGAAACGAACGCAAATGCCTCGATATACCGAAATCCAGAACGCCTTGAGCAAACTCGCGGCGAAAGTTTCTGTGCGTGAATGATTTGTCGATTACCTCCATTTCACTCGAATCCATGAAGAAGCCCTGTCGCAATCTCAATTGTCACGATTTACCAAAAAATTTCTTATGGTGCTTCTTTACAGTTTTCGGGTTGATCGTGTCATGGCGCGATTAGTGTGTCGACTACCTTCGATTCACTCAAATACATGAAATTCATGCATCAGAAGAGCCCTCCAATCAGCCAAACGAACGCAAAGCCTCAATATACCGAAATCGAGGAACCGTTGTGGAAACTCGGGTTGATCGTGTCAGGGCGCGACTGGTGTGTCGATAACCTTCATTTCATTCAAACTCATGAAATTCATGCATCAGAAGAGTCCTCCAATCATCCAAACGAACGCAAAGCCTCAATATACCGAAATCGAGGAACCGTTATGCAAACTCGGGTTGATCGTGTCAGGCCGCGACTAGTTTTTCGATTACCTACGGTTCACTCTAATACATGAAATTCATGCATCAGAAGAGCCCTCCAATCATCCAAACGAACGCAAAGCCTCAATATACCGAAATCGAGGAACGGTTGTGCAATCTCGGGTTGATCGTGTCAGGGCGCGACTAGTGTGTCGATTACCTTCGTTTCACTCAAATACATGAAATTCATGCATCAGAAGAGCCCTCCAATCATCCAAACGAACGCAAAGCCTCAATATACCGAAATCGAGGAACCGTTATGCAAACTCCGGTTGATCGTGTCAGGGCGCGACTAGTGTGTCGATTACCTTCGGTTCACTCAAATACATTAAATTCATGCATCAGAAGAGCCCTCCAATCATCCAAACGAACGCAAAGCCTCAATATACCGAAATCGAGGAACCGTTATGCAAACTCGGGTTGATCGTGTCAGGGCGCGACTAGTGTGTCGATTACCTTCGGTTCACTCAAATACATGAAATTCATGCATCAGAAGCGCCCTCCAATCATCCAAACGAACGCAAAGCCTCAATATACCGAAATCGAGGAACCGTTATGCAAACTCGGGTTGATTGTGTCAGGGAGCGACTAGTGTGTCGATTACCTTCGGTTCACTCAAATACATGAAATTCATGCATCAGAAGAGCCCTCCAATCATCCAAACGAACGCAAAGCCTCAATATACCGAAATCGAGGAACCGTTATGCAAACTCGGGTTGATCGTGTCAGGGCGCGACTAGTGTGTCGATTACCTTCGGTTCACTCAAATACATGAAATTCATGCATCAGAAGCGCCCTCCAATCATCCAAACGAACGCAAAGCCTCAATATACCGAAATCGAGGAACCGTTGTGCAAACTCGGGTTGATCGTGCCAGGTCGCGACTTGTGTGTCGATTACGTTCATTTCATTCAAATACATGAAATTCATGCATCAGAAGAGCCCTCCAATCATCCAAACGAACGCAAAGCCTCAATATACCGAAATCGAGGAACCGTTATGCAAACTCGGGTTGATCGTGCCAGGTCGCGACTTGTGTGTCGATATTCTGCATTTTATTCAAATACATGAAATTCATGCATCAGAAGAGCCCTCCAATCAGCCAAACGAACGCAAAGCCTCAATATACCGAAATCGAGGAACCGTTGTGGAAACTCGGGTTGATCGTGTCAGGGCGCGACTGGTGTGTCGATTACCTTCGGTTCACTCAAATACATGAAATTCATGCATCAGAAGAGCCCTCCAATCATCCAAACGAACGCAAAGCCTCAATTTACCGAAATCGAGGAACCGTTATGCAAACTCGGGTTGATCGTGTCAGGGCGCGACTAGTGTGTCGATTACCTTCGGTTCACTCAAATACATGAAATTCATGCATCAGAAGCGCCCTCCAATCATCCAAACGAACGCAAAGCCTCAATATACCGAAATCGAGGAACCGATGTGCAAACTCGGGTTGATCGTGTCAGGGCGCGACTGGTGTGTCGATAACCTTCATTTCATTCAAATTCATGAAATTCATGCATCAGAACAGTCCTCCAATCATCCAAACGAACGCAAAGCCTCAATATACCGAAATCGAGGAACCGTTATGCAAACTCGGGTTGATCGTGTCAGGCCGCGACTAGCGTGTCGATTACCTTCGGTTCACTCAAATACATGAAATTCATGCATCAGAAGAGCCCTCCAATCATCCAAACGAACGCAAAGCCTCAATATACCGAAATCGAGGAACCGTTGTGCAAACTCGGGTTGATCGTGTCAGGGCGCGACTAGTGTGTCGATTACCTTCGTTTCACTCAAATACATGAAATTCATGCATCAGAAGAGCCCTCCAATCATCCAAACGAACGCAAAGCCTCAATATACCGAAATCGAGGAACCGTTATGCAAACTCGGGTTGATCGTGCCAGGTCGCGACTTGTGTGTCGATATCCTGCATTTTATTCAAATACATGAAATTCATGCATCAGAAGAGCACTCCAATCATCCAAACGAACGCAAAGCCTCAATATACCGAAATCGAGGAATTGTTGTGTAAACTCGGGTTGATCGTCTCAGGGCGCGACTAGTGTATCGATTGACTTCGTTTCACTCAAATACATGAAATTCATGCATCAGAAGAGCCCTCCAATCATCCAAACGAACGCAAAGCCTCAATATACCGAAATCGAGGAACCGTTGTGTAAATTCGGGTTGATCGTCTCAGGACGCGACTGGTGTGTCGATTACCTTTATTTTAATCGAATACATAAAAATAATGCATCAGAAGCGACCTGCAAATATCGAAACCAACGCAAAGGACCCGATACACCAAAATCCAGAAATCGTTGTGCAAACTCGCGGCGAAAGTTTCAGTGCTTGTATTACTTGCCGATTACCTCCATTTCACTCGAATACATGAAAATCATGCATCTGAAGCGACCTCCAATCAACCAAACGAACGCAAAGCCTCGATCTACCGAAATCGAGAAACCGTTGTGGAAACTCAGGTTAATCGTCTCAGGGTGCGACTGGTGTATCGATTACCTCCTTCATTTCACTCGAATACATAAAAATCATACATCAGAAGTGGCCTGCAAATACCGAAACGAACGCAAATGCCTCAATATACCGAAATCCAGAACGCCTTGAGCAAACTCGCGGCGAAAGATTCTGTGCGTGAATGATTTGTCGATTACCTCCATTTCACTCGAATCCATGAAGAAGCCCTGTCGCAATCTCAATTGTCACGATTTACCAAAAAATTTCTTATGGTGCTTTTTTACAGTTTTCGGGTTGATCGTGTCATGGCGGGACTAATGTGTCGATTACCTTCGATTCACTCAAATACATGAAATTCATGCATCAGAAGAGCCCTCCAATCAGCCAAACGAACGCAAAGCCTCAATATACCGAAATCGAGGAACCGTTGTGGAAACTCGGGTTGATCGTGTCAGGGCGCGACTGGTGTGTCGATAACCTTCATTTCATTCAAATTCATGAAATTCATGCATCAGAAGAGTCCTCCAATCATCCAAACGAACGCAAAGCCTCAATATACCGAAATCGAGGAACCGTTATGCAAACTCGGGTTGATCGTGTCAGGGCGCGACTAGTGTGTCGATTACCTTCGGTTCACTCAAATACATGAAATTCATGCATCAGAAGCGCCCTCCAATCATCCAAACGAACGCAAAGCCTCAATATACCGAAATCGAGGAACCGTTATGCAAACTCGGGTTGATCGTGCCAGGTCGCGACTTGTGTGTCGATATCCTGCATTTTATTCAAATACATGAAATTCATGCATCAGAAGAGCACTCCAATCATCCAAACGAACGCAAAGCCTCAATATACCGAAATCGAGGAACCGTTATGCAAACTCGGGTTGATCGTGCCAGGTCGCGACTTGTGTGTCGATATCCTGCATTTTATTCAAATACATGAAATTCATGCATCAGAAGAGCACTCCAATCATCCAAACGAACGCAAAGCCTCAATATACCGAAATCGAGGAATTGTTGTGTAAACTCGGGTTGATCGTCTCAGGGCGCGACTAGTGTGTCGATTGACTTCGTTTCACTCAAATACATGAAATTCATGCATCAGAAGAGCCCTCCAATCATCCAAACGAACGCAAAGCCTCAATATACCGAAATCGAGGAACCGTTGTGTAAATTCGGGTTGATCGTCTCAGGACGCGACTGGTGTGTCGATTACCTTTATTTTACTCGAATACATAAAAATAATGCATCAGAAGCGACCTGCAAATATCGAAACCAACGCAAAGGACCCGATGTACCGAAATCCAGAAATCGTTGTGCAAACTCGCGGCGAAAGTTTCAGTGCTTGTATTACTTGCCGATTACCTCCATTTCACTCGAATACATGAAAATCATGCATCTGAAGCGACCTCCAATCAACCAAACGAACGCAAAGCCTCGATCTACCGAAATCGAGAAACCGTTGTGGAAACTCAGGTTAATCGTCTCAGGGTGCGACTGGTGTATCGATTACCTCCTTCATTTCACTCGAATACATAAAAATCATACATCAGAAGTGGCCTGCAAATACCGAAACGAACGCAAATGCCTCGATATACCGAAATCCAGAACGCCTTGAGCAAACTCGCGGCGAAAGTTTCTGTGCGTGAATGATTTGTCGATTACCTCCATTTCACTCGAATCCATGAAGAAGCCCTGTCGCAATCTCAATTGTCACGATTTACCAAAAAATTTCTTATGGTGCTTTTTTACAGTTTTCGGGTTGATCGTGTCATGGCGGGACTAATGTGTCGATTACCTTCGATTCACTCAAATACATGAAATTCATGCATCAGAAGAGCCCTCCAATCAGCCAAACGAACGCAAAGCCTCAATATACCGAAATCGAGGAACCGTTGTGGAAACTCGGGTTGATCGTGTCAGGGCGCGACTGGTGTGTCGATAACCTTCATTTCATTCAAATTCATGAAATTCATGCATCAGAAGAGTCCTCCAATCATCCAAACGAACGCAAAGCCTCAATATACCGAAATCGAGGAACCGTTATGCAAACTCGGGTTGATCGTGTCAGGGCGCGACTAGTGTGTCGATTACCTTCGGTTCACTCAAATACATGAAATTCATGCATCAGAATAGCCCTCCAATCATCCAAACGAACGCAAAGCCTCAATATACCGAAATCGAGGAACCGTTATGCAAACTCGGGTTGATCGTGTCAGGCCGCGACTAGTGTGTCGATTAGCTTCGGTTCACTCAAATACATGAAATTCATGCATCAGAAGAGCCCTCCAATCATCCAAACGAACGCAAAGCCTCAATATACCGAAATCGAGGAACCGTTGTGCAAACTCGGGTTGATCGTGTCAGGGCGCGACTAGTGTGTCGATTACCTTCGTTTCACTCAAATACATGAAATTCATGCATCAGAAGAGCCCTCCAATCATCCAAACGAACGCAAAGCCTCAATATACCGAAATCGAGGAACCGTTATGCAAACTCGGGTTGATTGTGTCAGGGCGCGACTAGTGTGTCGATTACCTTCGGTTCACTCAAATACATGAAATTCATGCATCAGAAGAGCCCTCCAATCATCCAAACGAACGCAAAGCCTCAATATACCGAAATCGAGGAACCGTTGTGGAAACTCGGGTTGATCGTGTCAGGGCGCGACTGGTGTGTCGATTACCTTCGGTTCACTCAAATACATGAAATTCATGCATCAGAAGAGCCCTCCAATCATCCAAACGAACGCAAAGCCTCAATATACCGAAATCGAGGAACCGTTGTGCAAACTCGGGTTGATCGTGTCAGGGCGCTACTAGTGTGTCGATTACCTTCGTTTCACTCAAATACATGAAATTCATGCATCAGAAGAGCCCTCCAATCATCCAAACGAACTCAAAGCCTCGATCTACCGAAATCGAGAAACCGTTGTGGAAACTCGGGTTAATCGTCTCAGGGTGCGACTGGTGTATCGATTACCTCCTTCATTTCACTCGAATACATAAAAATCATACATCAGAAGTGGCCTGCAAATACCGAAACGAACGCAAATGCCTCGATATACCGAAATCCAGAACGCCTTGAGCAAACTCGCGGCGAAAGTTTCTGTGCGTGAATGATTTGTCGATTACCTCCATTTCACTCGAATCCATGAAGAAGCCCTGTCGCAATCTCAATTGTCACGATTTACCAAAAAATTTCTTATGGTGTTTCTTTACAGATTTCGGGTTGATCGTGTCATGGCGCGACTAGTGTGTCGATTACCTTTGATTCACTCAAATACATGAAATTCATGCATCAGAAGAGCCCTCCAATCAGCCAAACGAACGCAAAGCCTCAATATACCGAAATCGAGGAACCGTTATGCAAACTCGGGTTGATCGTGTCAGGGCGCGACTAGTGCGTCGATTACCTTCGGTTCACTCAAATACATGAAATTCATGCATCAGAAGCGCCCTCCAATCATCCAAACGAACGCAAAGCCTCAATATACCGAAATCGAGGAACCGTTATGCAAACTCGGGTTGATCGTGTCAGGGCGCGACTAGTGTGTCGATTACCTTCGGTTCACTCAAATACATGAAATTCATGCATCAGAAGCGCCCTCCAATCATCCAAACGAACGCAAAGCCTCAATATACCGAAATCGAGGAACCGATGTGCAAACTCGGGTTGATCGTGTCAGGGCGCGACTGGTGTGTCGATAACCTTCATTTCATTCAAATTCATGAAATTCATGCATCAGAACAGTCCTCCAATCATCCAAACGAACGCAAAGCCTCAATATACCGAAATCGAGAAACCGTTGTGGATTTCGGGTTGATCGTGCCAGGTCGCGACTTGTGTGTCGATATCCTGCATTTTATTCAAATACATGAAATTCATGCATCAGAAGAACCCTCCAATCATCCAAACGAACGTAAAGCCTCAATATACCGAAATCGAGGAACCGTTGTTGAAACTCGGGTTGATCGTGCCAGGTCGCGAGTTGTGTGTCGATATCCTGCATCTTATTCAAATACATGAAATTCATGCATCAGAAGAACCCTCCAATCATCCAAACGAACGTAAAGCCTCAATATACCGAAATCGAGGAACCGTTATGCAAACTCGGGTTGATCGTGTCAGGGCGCGACTAGTGTGTCGATTACCTTCGCTTCACTGAAATACATGAAATTCATGCATCAGAAGAGCCGTCCAATCATCCAAACGAACGCAAAGCCTCAATATACCGAAATCGAGGAACCGTTGTGGAAACTCGGGTTGATTGTGTCAGGGCGCGACTGGTGTGTCGATAACCTTCATTTTATTCAAATACATGAAATTCATGCATCAGAAGAGCCCTCCAATCATCCAAACGAACGCAAAGCCTCGATCTACCGAAATCGAGAAACCGTTGTGGAAACTCGGGTTAATCGTCTCAGGGTGCGACTGGTGTATCGATTACCTCCTTCATTTCACTCGAATACATAAAAATCATACATCAGAAGTGGCCTGCAAATACCGAAACGAACGCAAATGCCTCGATATACCGAAATCCAGAACGCCTTGAGCAAACTCGCGGCGAAAGTTTCTGTGCGTGAATGATTTGTCGATTACCTCCATTTCACTCGAATCCATGAAGAAGCCCTGTCGCAATCTCAATTGTCACGATTTACCAAAAAATTTCTTATGGTGCTTCTTTACAGTTTTCGGGTTGATCGTGTCATGGCGCGATTAGTGTGTCGACTACCTTCGATTCACTCAAATACATGAAATTCATGCATCAGAAGAGCCCTCCAATCAGCCAAACGAACGCAAAGCCTCAATATACCGAAATCGAGGAACCGTTGTGGAAACTCGGGTTGATCGTGTCAGGGCGCGACTGGTGTGTCGATAACCTTCATTTCATTCAAACTCATGAAATTCATGCATCAGAAGAGTCCTCCAATCATCCAAACGAACGCAAAGCCTCAATATACCGAAATCGAGGAACCGTTATGCAAACTCGGGTTGATCGTGTCAGGCCGCGACTAGTTTTTCGATTACCTACGGTTCACTCTAATACATGAAATTCATGCATCAGAAGAGCCCTCCAATCATCCAAACGAACGCAAAGCCTCAATATACCGAAATCGAGGAACGGTTGTGCAATCTCGGGTTGATCGTGTCAGGGCGCGACTAGTGTGTCGATTACCTTCGTTTCACTCAAATACATGAAATTCATGCATCAGAAGAGCCCTCCAATCATCCAAACGAACGCAAAGCCTCAATATACCGAAATCGAGGAACCGTTATGCAAACTCCGGTTGATCGTGTCAGGGCGCGACTAGTGTGTCGATTACCTTCGGTTCACTCAAATACATTAAATTCATGCATCAGAAGAGCCCTCCAATCATCCAAACGAACGCAAAGCCTCAATATACCGAAATCGAGGAACCGTTATGCAAACTCGGGTTGATCGTGTCAGGGCGCGACTAGTGTGTCGATTACCTTCGGTTCACTCAAAGACATGAAATTCATGCATCAGAAGCGCCCTCCAATCATCCAAACGAACGCAAAGCCTCAATATACCGAAATCGAGGAACCGTTATGCAAACTCGGGTTGATCGTGCCAGGTCGCGACTTGTGTGTCGATATCCTGCATTTTATTCAAATACATGAAATTCATGCATCAGAAGAGCACTCCAATCATCCAAACGAACGCAAAGCCTCAATATACCGAAATCGAGGAATTGATGTGTAAACTCGGGTTGATCGTCTCAGGGCGCGACTAGTGTGTCGATTGACTTCGTTTCACTCAAATACATGAAATTCATGCATCAGAAGAGCCCTCCAATCATCCAAACGAACGCAAAGCCTCAATATACCGAAATCGAGGAACCGTTGTGTAAATTCGGGTTGATCGTCTCAGGACGCGACTGGTGTGTCGATTACCTTTATTTTACTCGAATACATAAAAATAATGCATCAGAAGCGACCTGCAAATATCGAAACCAACGCAAAGGACCCGATATACCGAAATCCAGAAATCGTTGTGCAAACTCGCGGCGAAAGTTTCAGTGCTTGTATTACTTGCCGATTACCTCCATTTCACTCGAATACATGAAAATCATGCATCTGAAGCGACCACCAATCAACCAAACGAACGCAAAGCCTCGATCTACCGAAATCGAGAAACCGTTGTGGAAACTCAGGTTAATCGTCTCAGGGTGCGACTGGTGTATCGATTACCTCCTTCATTTCAATCGAATACATAAAAATCATACATCAGAAGTGGCCTGCAAATACCGAAACGAACGCAAATGCCTCGATATACCGAAATCCAGAACGCCTTGAGCAAACTCGCGGCGAAAGTTTCTGTGCGTGAATGATTTGTCGATTACCTCCATTTCACTCGAATCCATGAAGAAGCCCTGTCGCAATCTCAATTGTCACGATTTACCAAAAAATTTCTTATGGTGCTTTTTTACAGTTTTCGGGTTGATCGTGTCATGGCGGGACTAATGTGTCGATTACCTTCGATTCACTCAAATACATGAAATTCATGCATCAGAAGAGCCCTCCAATCAGCCAAACGAACGCAAAGCCTCAATATACCGAAATCGAGGAACCGTTGTGGAAACTCGGGTTGATCGTGTCAGGGCGCGACTGGTGTGTCGATAACCTTCATTTCATTCAAATTCATGAAATTCATGCATCAGAAGAGTCCTCCAATCATCCAAACGAACGCAAAGCCTCAATATACCGAAATCGAGGAACCGTTATGCAAACTCGGGTTGATCGTGTCAGGGCGCGACTAGTGTGTCGATTACCTTCGTTTCACTCAAATACATGAAATTCATGCATCAGAAGAGCCCTCCAATCATCCAAACGAACGCAAAGCCTCAATATACCGAAATCGAGGAACCGTTATGCAAACTCCGGTTGATCGTGTCAGGGCGCGACTAGTGTGTCGATTACCTTCTGTTCACTCAAATACATTAAATTCATGCATCAGAAGAGCCCTCCAATCATCCAAACGAACGCAAAGCCTCAATATACCGAAATCGAGGAACCGTTATGCAAACTCGGGTTGATCGTGTCAGGGCGCGACTAGTGTGTCGATTACCTTCGGTTCACTCAAATACATGAAATTCATGCATCAGAAGCGCCCTCCAATCATCCAAACGAACGCAAAGCCTCAATATACCGAAATCGAGGAACCGTTATGCAAACTCGGGTTGATCGTGTCAGGGCGCGACTAGTGTGTCGATTACCTTCGGTTCACTCAAATACATGAAATTCATGCATCAGAAGCGCCCTCCAATCATCCAAACGAACGCAAAGCCTCAATATACCGAAATCGAGGAACCGTTATGCAAACTCGGGTTGATCGTGTCAGGGCGCGACTGGTGTGTCGATAACCTTCATTTCATTCAAATTCATGAAATTCATGCATCAGAACAGTCCTCCAATCATCCAAACGAACGCAAAGCCTCAATATACCGAAATCGAGAAACCGTTGTGGAATTCGGGTTGATCGTGCCAGGTCGCGACTTGTGTGTCGATATCCTGCATTTTATTCAAATACATGAAATTCATGCATCAGAAGAACCCTCCAATCATCCAAACGAACGTAAAGCCTCAATATACCGAAATCGAGGAACCGTTGTTGAAACTCGGGTTGATCGTGCCAGGTCGCGAGTTGTGTGTCGATATCCTGCATCTTATTCAAATACATGAAATTCATGCATCAGAAGAACCCTCCAATCATCCAAACGAACGTAAAGCCTCAATATACCGAAATCGAGGAACCGTTATGCAAACTCGGGTTGATCGTGTCAGGGCGCGACTAGTGTGTCGATTACCTTCGCTTCACTGAAATACATGAAATTCATGCATCAGAAGAGCCGTCCAATCATCCAAACGAACGCAAAGCCTCAATATACCGAAATCGAGGAACCGTTGTGGAAACTCGGGTTGATTGTGTCAGGGCGCGACTGGTGTGTCGATAACCTTCATTTTATTCAAATACATGAAATTCATGCATCAGAAGAGCCCTCCAATCATCCAAACGAACGCAAAGCCTCGATCTACCGAAATCGAGAAACCGTTCTGGAAACTCGGGTTAATCGTCTCAGGGTGCGACTGGTGTATCGATTACCTCCTTCATTTCACTCGAATACATAAAAATCATACATCAGAAGTGGCCTGCAAATACCGAAACGAACGCAAATGCCTCGATATACCGAAATCCAGAACGCCTTGAGCAAACTCGCGGCGAAAGTTTCTGTGCGTGAATGATTTGTCGATTACCTCCATTTCACTCGAATCCATGAAGAAGCCCTGTCGCAATCTCAATTGTCACGATTTACCAAAAAATTTCTTATGGTGCTTCTTTACAGTTTTCGGGTTGATCGTGTCATGGCGCGATTAGTGTGTCGACTACCTTCGATTCACTCAAATACATGAAATTCATGCATCAGAAGAGCCCTCCAATCAGCCAAACGAACGCAAAGCCTCAATATACCGAAATCGAGGAACCGTTGTGGAAACTCGGGTTGATCGTGTCAGGGCGCGACTGGTGTGTCGATAACCTTCATTTCATTCAAACTCATGAAATTCATGCATCAGAAGAGTCCTCCAATCATCCAAACGAACGCAAAGCCTCAATATACCGAAATCGAGGAACCGTTATGCAAACTCGGGTTGATCGTGTCAGGCCGCGACTAGTGTTTCGATTACCTTCGGTTCACTCTAATACATGAAATTCATGCATCAGAAGAGCCCTCCAATCATCCAAACGAACGCAAAGCCTCAATATACCGAAATCGAGGAACGGTTGTGCAAACTCGGGTTGATCGTGTCAGGGCGCGACTAGTGTGTCGATTACCTTCGTTTCACTCAAATACATGAAATTCATGCATCAGAAGAGCCCTCCAATCATCCAAACGAACGCAAAGCCTCAATATACCGAAATCGAGGAACCGTTATGCAAACTCCGGTTGATCGTGTCAGGGCGCGACTAGTGTGTCGATTACCTTCGGTTCACTCAAATACATTAAATTCATGCATCAGAAGAGCCCTCCAATCATCCAAACGAACGCAAAGCCTCAATATACCGAAATCGAGGAACCGTTATGCAAACTCGGGTTGATCGTGTCAGGGCGCGACTAGTGTGTCGATTACCTTCGGTTCACTCAAATACATGAAATTCATGCATCAGAAGCGCCCTCCAATCATCCAAACGAACGCAAAGCCTCAATATACCGAAATCGAGGAACCGTTATGCAAACTCGGGTTGATAGTGCCAGGTCGCGACTTGTGTGTCGATATCCTGCATTTTATTCAAATACATGAAATTCATGCATCAGAAGAGCACTCCAATCATCCAAACGAACGCAAAGCCTCAATATACCGAAATCGAGGAATTGATGTGTAAACTTGGGTTGATCGTCTCAGGGCGCGACTAGTGTGTCGATTGACTTCGTTTCACTCAAATACATGAAATTCATGCATCAGAAGAGCCCTCCAATCATCCAAACGAACGCAAAGCCTCAATATACCGAAATCGAGGAACCGTTGTGTAAATTCGGGTTGATCGTCTCAGGACGCGACTGGTGTGTCGATTACCTTTATTTTACTCGAATACATAAAAATAATGCATCAGAAGCGACCTGCAAATATCGAAACCAACGCAAAGGACCCGATATACCGAAATCCAGAAATCGTTGTGCAAACTCGCGGCGAAAGTTTCAGTGCTTGTATTACTTGCCGATTACCTCCATTTCACTCGAATACATGAAAATCATGCATCTGAAGCGACCACCAATCAACCAAACGAACGCAAAGCCTCGATCTACCGAAATCGAGAAACCGTTGTGGAAACTCAGGTTAATCGTCTCAGGGTGCGACTGGTGTATCGATTACCTCCTTCATTTCAATCGAATACATAAAAATCATACATCAGAAGTGGCCTGCAAATACCGAAACGAACGCAAATGCCTCGATATACCGAAATCCAGAACGCCTTGAGCAAACTCGCGGCGAAAGTTTCTGTGCGTGAATGATTTGTCGATTACCTCCATTTCACTCGAATCCATGAAGAAGCCCTGTCGCAATCTCAATTGTCACGATTTACCAAAAAATTTCTTATGGTGCTTTTTTACAGTTTTCGGGTTGATCGTGTCATGGCGGGACTAATGTGTCGATTACCTTCGATTCACTCAAATACATGAAATTCATGCATCAGAAGAGCCCTCCAATCAGCCAAACGAACGCAAAGCCTCAATATACCGAAATCGAGGAACCGTTGTGGAAACTCGGGTTGATCGTGTCAGGGCGCGACTGGTGTGTCGATAACCTTCATTTCATTCAAATTCATGAAATTCATGCATCAGAAGAGTCCTCCAATCATCCAAACGAACGCAAAGCCTCAATATACCGAAATCGAGGAACCGTTATGCAAACTCGGGTTGATCGTGTCAGGGCGCGACTAGTGTGTCGATTACCTTCGGTTCACTCAAATACATGAAATTCATGCATCAGAATAGCCCTCCAATCATCCAAACGAACGCAAAGCCTCAATATACCGAAATCGAGGAACCGTTATGCAAACTCGGGTTGATCGTGTCAGGCCGCGACTAGTGTGTCGATTACCTTCGGTTCACTCAAATACATGAAATTCATGCATCAGAAGAGCCCTCCAATCATCCAAACGAACGCAAAGCCTCAATATACCGAAATCGAGGAACCGTTGTGCAAACTCGGGTTGATCGTGTCAGGGCGATACTAGTGTGTCGATTACCTTCGTTTCACTCAAATACATGAAATTCATGCATCAGAAGAGCCCTCCAATCATCCAAACGAACGCAAAGCCTCAATATACCGAAATCGAGGAACCGTTGTGTAAATTCGGGTTCATCGTCTCAGGACGCGACTAGTGTGTCGATTACCTTCGGTTCACTCAAATACATGAAATTCATGCATCAGAAGCGCCCTCCAATCATCCAAACGAACGCAAAGCCTCAATATACCGAAATCGAGGAACCGATGTGCAAACTCGGGTTGATCGTGTCAGGGCGCGACTGGTGTGTCGATAACCTTCATTTCATTCAAATTCATGAAATTCATGCATCAGAACAGTCCTCCAATCATCCAAACGAACGCAAAGCCTCAATATACCGAAATCGAGAAACCGTTGTGGAATTCGGGTTGATCGTGCCAGGTCGCGACTTGTGTGTCGATATCCTGCATTTTATTCAAATACATGAAATTCATGCATCAGAAGAACCCTCCAATCATCCAAACGAACGTAAAGCCTCAATATACCGAAATCGAGGAACCGTTGTTGAAACTCGGGTTGATCGTGCCAGGTCGCGAGTTGTGTGTCGATATCCTGCATCTTATTCAAATACATGAAATTCATGCATCAGAAGAACCCTCCAATCATCCAAACGAACGTAAAGCCTCAATATACCGAAATCGAGGAACCGTTATGCAAACTCGGGTTGATCGTGTCAGGGCGCGACTAGTGTGTCGATTACCTTCGCTTCACTGAAATACATGAAATTCATGCATCAGAAGAGCCGTCCAATCATCCAAACGAACGCAAAGCCTCAATATACCGAAATCGAGGAACCGTTGTGGAAACTCGGGTTGATTGTGTCAGGGCGCGACTGGTGTGTCGATAACCTTCATTTTATTCAAATACATGAAATTCATGCATCAGAAGAGCCCTCCAATCATCCAAACGAACGCAAAGCCTCGATCTACCGAAATCGAGAAACCGTTGTGGAAACTCGGGTTAATCGTCTCAGGGTGCGACTGGTGTATCGATTACCTCCTTCATTTCACTCGAATACATAAAAATCATACATCAGAAGTGGCCTGCAAATACCGAAACGAACGCAAATGCCTCGATATACCGAAATCCAGAACGCCTTGAGCAAACTCGCGGCGAAAGTTTCTGTGCGTGAATGATTTGTCGATTACCTCCATTTCACTCGAATCCATGAAGAAGCCCTGTCGCAATCTCAATTGTCACGATTTACCAAAAAATTTCTTATGGTGCTTCTTTACAGTTTTCGGGTTGATCGTGTCATGGCGCGATTAGTGTGTCGACTACCTTCGATTCACTCAAATACATGAAATTCATGCATCAGAAGAGCCCTCCAATCAGCCAAACGAACGCAAAGCCTCAATATACCGAAATCGAGGAACCGTTATGCAAACTCGGGTTGATCGTGTCAGGCCGCGACTAGTGTTTCGATTACCTTCGGTTCACTCTAATACATGAAATTCATGCATCAGAAGAGCCCTCCAATCATCCAAACGAACGCAAGGCCTCAATATACCGGAATCGAGGAACCGTTGTGCAAACTCGGGTTGATCGTGTCAGGGCGCGACTAGTGTGTCGATTACCTTCGTTTCACTCAAATACATGAAATTCATGCATCAGAAGAGCCCTCCAATCATCCAAACGAACGCAAAGCCTCAATATACCGAAATCGAGGAACCGTTATGCAAACTCCGGTTGATCGTGTCAGGGCGCGACTAGTGTGTCGATTACCTTCGGTTCACTCAAATACATTAAATTCATGCATCAGAAGAGCCCTCCAATCATCCAAACGAACGCAAAGCCTCAATATACCGAAATCGAGGAACCGTTATGCAAACTCGGGTTGATCGTGTCAGGGCGCGACTAGTGTGTCGATTACCTTCGGTTCACTCAAATACATGAAATTCATGCATCAGAAGCGCCCTCCAATCATCCAAACGAACGCAAAGCCTCAATATACCGAAATCGAGGAACCGTTATGCAAACTCGGGTTGATCGTGCCAGGTCGCGACTTGTGTGTCGATATCCTGCATTTTATTCAAATACATGAAATTCATGCATCAGAAGAGCACTCCAATCATCCAAACGAACGCAAAGCCTCAATATACCGAAATCGAGGAATTGATGTGTAAACTCGGGTTGATCGTCTCAGGGCGCGACTAGTGTGTCGATTGACTTCGTTTCACTCAAATACATGAAATTCATGCATCAGAAGAGCCCTCCAATCATCCAAACGAACGCAAAGCCTCAATATACCGAAATCGAGGAACCGTTGTGTAAATTCGGTTTGATCGTCTCAGGACGCGACTGGTGTGTCGATTACCTTTATTTTACTCGAATACATAAAAATAATGCATCAGAAGCGACCTGCAAATATCGAAACCAACGCAAAGGACCCGATATACCGAAATCCAGAAATCGTTGTGCAAACTCGCGGCGAAAGTTTCAGTGCTTGTATTACTTGCCGATTACCTCCATTTCACTCGAATACATGAAAATCATGCATCTGAAGCGACCACCAATCAACCAAACGAACGCAAAGCCTCGATCTACCGAAATCGAGAAACCGTTGTGGAAACTCAGGTTAATCGTCTCAGGGTGCGACTGGTGTATCGATTACCTCCTTCATTTCAATCGAATACATAAAAATCATACATCAGAAGTGGCCTGCAAATACCGAAACGAACGCAAATGCCTCGATATACCGAAATCCAGAACGCCTTGAGCAAACTCGCGGCGAAAGTTTCTGTGCGTGAATGATTTGTCGATTACCTCCATTTCACTCGAATCCATGAAGAAGCCCTGTCGCAATCTCAATTGTCACGATTTACCAAAAAATTTCTTATGGTGCTTTTTTACAGTTTTCGGGTTGATCGTGTCATGGCGGGACTAATGTGTCGATTACCTTCGATTCACTCAAATACATGAAATTCATGCATCAGAAGAGCCCTCCAATCAGCCAAACGAACGCAAAGCCTCAATATACCGAAATCGAGGAACCGTTGTGGAAACTCGGGTTGATCGTGTCAGGGCGCGACTGGTGTGTCGATAACCTTCATTTCATTCAAATTCATGAAATTCATGCATCAGAAGAGTCCTCCAATCATCCAAACGAACGCAAAGCCGCAATATACCGAAATCGAGGAACCGTTATGCAAACTCGGGTTGATCGTGTCAGGGCGCGACTAGTGTGTCGATTACCTTCGGTTCACTCAAATACATGAAATTCATGCATCAGAATAGCCCTCCAATCATCCAAACGAACGCAAAGCCTCAATATACCGAAATCGAGGAACCGTTATGCAAACTCGGGTTGATCGTGTCAGGCCGCGACTAGTGTGTCGATTACCTTCGGTTCACTCAAATACATGAAATTCATGCATCAGAAGAGCCCTCCAATCATCCAAACGAACGCAAAGCCTCAATATACCGAAGTCGAGGAACCGTTGTGCAAACTCGGGTTGATCGTGTCAGGGCGATACTAGTGTGTCGATTACCTTCGGTTCACTCAAATACATGAAATTCATGCATCAGAAGCGCCCTCCAATCATCCAAACGAACGCAAAGCCTCAATATACCGAAATCGAGGAACCGTTATGCAAACTCGGGTTGATCGTGCCAGGTCGCGACTTGTGTGTCGATATCCTGCATTTTATTCAAATACATGAAATTCATGCATCAGAAGAGCACTCCAATCATCCAAACGAACGCAAAGCCTCAATATACCGAAATCGAGGAATTGATGTGTAAACTCGGGTTGATCGTCTCAGGGCGCGACTAGTGTGTCGATTGACTTCGTTTCACTCAAATACATGAAATTCATGCATCAGAAGAGCCCTCCAATCATCCAAACGAACGCAAAGCCTCAATATACCGAAATCGAGGAACCGTTGTGTAAATTCGGGTTGATCGTCTCAGGACGCGACTGGTGTGTCGATTACCTTTATTTTACTCGAATACATAAAAATAATGCATCAGAAGCGACCTGCAAATATCGAAACCAACGCAAAGGACCCGATATACCGAAATCCAGAAATCGTTGTGCAAACTCGCGGCGAAAGTTTCAGTGCTTGTATTACTTGCCGATTACCTCCATTTCACTCGAATACATGAAAATCATGCATCTGAAGCGACCACCAATCAACCAAACGAACGCAAAGCCTCGATCTACCGAAATCGAGAAACCGTTGTGGAAACTCAGGTTAATCGTCTCAGGGTGCGACTGGTGTATCGATTACCTCCTTCATTTCAATCGAATACATAAAAATCATACATCAGAAGTGGCCTGCAAATACCGAAACGAACGCAAATGCCTCGATATACCGAAATCCAGAACGCCTTGAGCAAACTCGCGGCGAAAGTTTCTGTGCGTGAATGATTTGTCGATTACCTCCATTTCACTCGAATCCATGAAGAAGCCCTGTCGCAATCTCAATTGTCACGATTTACCAAAAAATTTCTTATGGTGCTTTTTTACAGTTTTCGGGTTGATCGTGTCATGGCGGGACTAATGTGTCGATTACCTTCGATTCACTCAAATACATGAAATTCATGCATCAGAAGAGCCCTCCAATCAGCCAAACGAACGCAAAGCCTCAATATACCGAAATCGAGGAACCGTTGTGGAAACTCGGGTTGATCGTGTCAGGGCGCGACTGGTGTGTCGATAACCTTCATTTCATTCAAATTCATGAAATTCATGCATCAGAAGAGTCCTCCAATCATCCAAACGAACGCAAAGCCTCAATATACCGAAATCGAGGAACCGTTATGCAAACTCGGGTTGATCGTGTCAGGGCGCGACTAGTGTGTCGATTACCTTCGTTTCACTCAAATACATGAAATTCATGCATCAGAAGAGCCCTCCAATCATCCAAACGAACGCAAAGCCTCAATATACCGAAATCGAGGAACCGTTATGCAAACTCCGGTTGATCGTGTCAGGGCGCGACTAGTGTGTCGATTACCTTCTGTTCACTCAAATACATTAAATTCATGCATCAGAAGAGCCCTCCAATCATCCAAACGAACGCAAAGCCTCAATATACCGAAATCGAGGAACCGTTATGCAAACTCGGGTTGATCGTGTCAGGGCGCGACTAGTGTGTCGATTACCTTCGGTTCACTCAAATACATGAAATTCATGCATCAGAAGCGCCCTCCAATCATCCAAACGAACGCAAAGCCTCAATATACCGAAATCGAGGAACCGTTATGCAAACTCGGGTTGATCGTGTCAGGGCGCGACTAGTGTGTCGATTACCTTCGGTTCACTCAAATACATGAAATTCATGCATCAGAAGCGCCCTCCAATCATCCAAACGAACGCAAAGCCTCAATATACCGAAATCGAGGAACCGTTATGCAAACTCGGGTTGATCGTGTCAGGGCGCGACTGGTGTGTCGATAACCTTCATTTCATTCAAATTCATGAAATTCATGCATCAGAACAGTCCTCCAATCATCCAAACGAACGCAAAGCCTCAATATACCGAAATCGAGAAACCGTTGTGGAATTCGGGTTGATCGTGCCAGGTCGCGACTTGTGTGTCGATATCCTGCATTTTATTCAAATACATGAAATTCATGCATCAGAAGAACCCTCCAATCATCCAAACGAACGTAAAGCCTCAATATACCGAAATCGAGGAACCGTTGTTGAAACTCGGGTTGATCGTGCCAGGTCGCGAGTTGTGTGTCGATATCCTGCATCTTATTCAAATACATGAAATTCATGCATCAGAAGAACCCTCCAATCATCCAAACGAACGTAAAGCCTCAATATACCGAAATCGAGGAACCGTTATGCAAACTCGGGTTGATCGTGTCAGGGCGCGACTAGTGTGTCGATTACCTTCGCTTCACTGAAATACATGAAATTCATGCATCAGAAGAGCCGTCCAATCATCCAAACGAACGCAAAGCCTCAATATACCGAAATCGAGGAACCGTTGTGGAAACTCGGGTTGATTGTGTCAGGGCGCGACTGGTGTGTCGATAACCTTCATTTTATTCAAATACATGAAATTCATGCATCAGAAGAGCCCTCCAATCATCCAAACGAACGCAAAGCCTCGATCTACCGAAATCGAGAAACCGTTCTGGAAACTCGGGTTAATCGTCTCAGGGTGCGACTGGTGTATCGATTACCTCCTTCATTTCACTCGAATACATAAAAATCATACATCAGAAGTGGCCTGCAAATACCGAAACGAACGCAAATGCCTCGATATACCGAAATCCAGAACGCCTTGAGCAAACTCGCGGCGAAAGTTTCTGTGCGTGAATGATTTGTCGATTACCTCCATTTCACTCGAATCCATGAAGAAGCCCTGTCGCAATCTCAATTGTCACGATTTACCAAAAAATTTCTTATGGTGCTTCTTTACAGTTTTCGGGTTGATCGTGTCATGGCGCGATTAGTGTGTCGACTACCTTCGATTCACTCAAATACATGAAATTCATGCATCAGAAGAGCCCTCCAATCAGCCAAACGAACGCAAAGCCTCAATATACCGAAATCGAGGAACCGTTGTGGAAACTCGGGTTGATCGTGTCAGGGCGCGACTGGTGTGTCGATAACCTTCATTTCATTCAAACTCATGAAATTCATGCATCAGAAGAGTCCTCCAATCATCCAAACGAACGCAAAGCCTCAATATACCGAAATCGAGGAACCGTTATGCAAACTCGGGTTGATCGTGTCAGGCCGCGACTAGTGTTTCGATTACCTTCGGTTCACTCTAATACATGAAATTCATGCATCAGAAGAGCCCTCCAATCATCCAAACGAACGCAAAGCCTCAATATACCGAAATCGAGGAACGGTTGTGCAAACTCGGGTTGATCGTGTCAGGGCGCGACTAGTGTGTCGATTACCTTCGTTTCACTCAAATACATGAAATTCATGCATCAGAAGAGCCCTCCAATCATCCAAACGAACGCAAAGCCTCAATATACCGAAATCGAGGAACCGTTATGCAAACTCCGGTTGATCGTGTCAGGGCGCGACTAGTGTGTCGATTACCTTCGGTTCACTCAAATACATTAAATTCATGCATCAGAAGAGCCCTCCAATCATCCAAACGAACGCAAAGCCTCAATATACCGAAATCGAGGAACCGTTATGCAAACTCGGGTTGATCGTGTCAGGGCGCGACTAGTGTGTCGATTACCTTCGGTTCACTCAAATACATGAAATTCATGCATCAGAAGAGCCCTCCAATCATCCAAACGAACGCAAAGCCTCAATATACCGAAATCGAGGAACCGTTATGCAAACTCCGGTTGATCGTGTCAGGGCGCGACTAGTGTGTCGATATCCTGCATTTTATTCAAATACATGAAATTCATGCATCAGAAGAGCACTCCAATCATCCAAACGAACGCAAAGCCTCAATATACCGAAATCGAGGAATTGATGTGTAAACTCGGGTTGATCGTCTCAGGGCGCGACTAGTGTGTCGATTGACTTCGTTTCACTCAAATACATGAAATTCATGCATCAGAAGAGCCCTCCAATCATCCAAACGAACGCAAAGCCTCAATATACCGAAATCGAGGAACCGTTGTGTAAATTCGGGTTGATCGTCTCAGGACGCGACTGGTGTGTCGATTACCTTTATTTTACTCGAATACATAAAAATAATGCATCAGAAGCGACCTGCAAATATCGAAACCAACGCAAAGGACCCGATATACCGAAATCCAGAAATCGTTGTGCAAACTCGCGGCGAAAGTTTCAGTGCTTGTATTACTTGCCGATTACCTCCATTTCACTCGAATACATGAAAATCATGCATCTGAAGCGACCACCAATCAACCAAACGAACGCAAAGCCTCGATCTACCGAAATCGAGAAACCGTTGTGGAAACTCAGGTTAATCGTCTCAGGGTGCGACTGGTGTATCGATTACCTCCTTCATTTCAATCGAATACATAAAAATCATACATCAGAAGTGGCCTGCAAATACCGAAACGAACGCAAATGCCTCGATATACCGAAATCCAGAACGCCTTGAGCAAACTCGCGGCGAAAGTTTCTGTGCGTGAATGATTTGTCGATTACCTCCATTTCACTCGAATCCATGAAGAAGCCCTGTCGCAATCTCAATTGTCACGATTTACCAAAAAATTTCTTATGGTGCTTTTTTACAGTTTTCGGGTTGATCGTGTCATGGCGGGACTAATGTGTCGATTACCTTCGATTCACTCAAATACATGAAATTCATGCATCAGAAGAGCCCTCCAATCAGCCAAACGAACGCAAAGCCTCAATATACCGAAATCGAGGAACCGTTGTGGAAACTCGGGTTGATCGTGTCAGGGCGCGACTGGTGTGTCGATAACCTTCATTTCATTCAAATTCATGAAATTCATGCATCAGAAGAGTCCTCCAATCATCCAAACGAACGCAAAGCCTCAATATACCGAAATCGAGGAACCGTTATGCAAACTCGGGTTGATCGTGTCAGGGCGCGACTAGTGTGTCGATTACCTTCGGTTCACTCAAATACATGAAATTCATGCATCAGAATAGCCCTCCAATCATCCAAACGAACGCAAAGCCTCAATATACCGAAATCGAGGAACCGTTATGCAAACTCGGGTTGATCGTGTCAGGCCGCGACTAGTGTGTCGATTACCTTCGGTTCACTCAAATACATGAAATTCATGCATCAGAAGAGCCCTCCAATCATCCAAACGAACGCAAAGCCTCAATATACCGAAATCGATGAACCGTTGTGCAAACTCGGGTTGATCGTGTCAGGGCGATACTAGTGTGTCGATTACCTTCGTTTCACTCAAATACATGAAATTCATGCATCAGAAGAGCCCTCCAATCATCCAAACGAACGCAAAGCCTCAATATACCGAAATCGAGGAACCGTTGTGTAAATTCGGGTTCATCGTCTCAGGACGCGACTAGTGTGTCGATTACCTTCGGTTCACTCAAATACATGAAATTCATGCATCAGAAGCGCCCTCCAATCATCCAAACGAACGCAAAGCCTCAATATACCGAAATCGAGGAACCGATGTGCAAACTCGGGTTGATCGTGTCAGGGCGCGACTGGTGTGTCGATAACCTTCATTTCATTCAAATTCATGAAATTCATGCATCAGAACAGTCCTCCAATCATCCAAACGAACGCAAAGCCTCAATATACCGAAATCGAGAAACCGTTGTGGAATTCGGGTTGATCGTGCCAGGTCGCGACTTGTGTGTCGATATCCTGCATTTTATTCAAATACATGAAATTCATGCATCAGAAGAACCCTCCAATCATCCAAACGAACGTAAAGCCTCAATATACCGAAATCGAGGAACCGTTGTTGAAACTCGGGTTGATCGTGCCAGGTCGCGAGTTGTGTGTCGATATCCTGCATCTTATTCAAATACATGAAATTCATGCATCAGAAGAACCCTCCAATCATCCAAACGAACGTAAAGCCTCAATATACCGAAATCGAGGAACCGTTATGCAAACTCGGGTTGATCGTGTCAGGGCGCGACTAGTGTGTCGATTACCTTCGCTTCACTGAAATACATGAAATTCATGCATCAGAAGAGCCGTCCAATCATCCAAACGAACGCAAAGCCTCAATATACCGAAATCGAGGAACCGTTGTGGAAACTCGGGTTGATTGTGTCAGGGCGCGACTGGTGTGTCGATAACCTTCATTTTATTCAAATACATGAAATTCATGCATCAGAAGAGCCCTCCAATCATCCAAACGAACGCAAAGCCTCGATCTACCGAAATCGAGAAACCGTTGTGGAAACTCGGGTTAATCGTCTCAGGGTGCGACTGGTGTATCGATTACCTCCTTCATTTCACTCGAATACATAAAAATCATACATCAGAAGTGGCCTGCAAATACCGAAACGAACGCAAATGCCTCGATATACCGAAATCCAGAACGCCTTGAGCAAACTCGCGGCGAAAGTTTCTGTGCGTGAATGATTTGTCGATTACCTCCATTTCACTCGAATCCATGAAGAAGCCCTGTCGCAATCTCAATTGTCACGATTTACCAAAAAATTTCTTATGGTGCTTCTTTACAGTTTTCGGGTTGATCGTGTCATGGCGCGATTAGTGTGTCGACTACCTTCGATTCACTCAAATACATGAAATTCATGCATCAGAAGAGCCCTCCAATCAGCCAAACGAACGCAAAGCCTCAATATACCGAAATCGAGGAACCGTTATGCAAACTCGGGTTGATCGTGTCAGGCCGCGACTAGTGTTTCGATTACCTTCGGTTCACTCTAATACATGAAATTCATGCATCAGAAGAGCCCTCCAATCATCCAAACGAACGCAAGGCCTCAATATACCGGAATCGAGGAACCGTTGTGCAAACTCGGGTTGATCGTGTCAGGGCGCGACTAGTGTGTCGATTACCTTCGTTTCACTCAAATACATGAAATTCATGCATCAGAAGAGCCCTCCAATCATCCAAACGAACGCAAAGCCTCAATATACCGAAATCGAGGAACCGTTATGCAAACTCCGGTTGATCGTGTCAGGGCACGACTAGTGTGTCGATTACCTTCGGTTCACTCAAATACATTAAATTCATGCATCAGAAGAGCCCTCCAATCATCCAAACGAACGCAAAGCCTCAATATACCGAAATCGAGGAACCGTTATGCAAACTCGGGTTGATCGTGTCAGGGCGCGACTAGTGTGTCGATTACCTTCGGTTCACTCAAATACATGAAATTCATGCATCAGAAGCGCCCTCCAATCATCCAAACGAACGCAAAGCCTCAATATACCGAAATCGAGGAACCGTTATGCAAACTCGGGTTGATCGTGCCAGGTCGCGACTTGTGTGTCGATATCCTGCATTTTATTCAAATACATGAAATTCATGCATCAGAAGAGCACTCCAATCATCCAAACGAACGCAAAGCCTCAATATACCGAAATCGAGGAATTGATGTGTAAACTCGGGTTGATCGTCTCAGGGCGCGACTAGTGTGTCGATTGACTTCGTTTCACTCAAATACATGAAATTCATGCATCAGAATAGCCCTCCAATCATCCAAACGAACGCAAAGCCTCAATATACCGAAATCGAGGAACCGTTATGCAAACTCGGGTTGATCGTGTCAGGCCGCGACTAGTGTGTCGATTACCTTCGGTTCACTCAAATACATGAAATTCATGCATCAGAAGAGCCCTCCAATCATCCAAACGAACGCAAAGCCTCAATATACCGAAATCGAGGAACCGTTGTGCAAACTCGGGTTGATCGTGTCAGGGCGATACTAGTGTGTCGATTACCTTCGTTTCACTCAAATACATGAAATTCATGCATCAGAAGAGCCCTCCAATCATCCAAACGAACGCAAAGCCTCAATATACCGAAATCGAGGAACCGTTGTGTAAATTCGGGTTCATCGTCTCAGGACGCGACTAGTGTGTCGATTACCTTCGGTTCACTCGAATACATGAAATTCATGCATCAGAATAGCCCTCCAATCATCCAAACGAACGCAAAGCCTCAATATACCGAAATCGAGGAACCGTTGTGGAAACTCGGGTTGATCGTGTCAGGGCGCGACTGGTGTGTCGATTACCTTCGGTTCACTCAAATACATGAAATTCATGCATCAGAAGAGCCCTCCAATCATCCAAACGAACGCAAAGCCTCAATATACCGAAATCGAGGAACCGTTGTGCAAACTCGGGTTGATCGTGTCAGGGCGCTACTAGTGTGTCGATTACCTTCGTTTCACTCAAATACATGAAATTCATGCATCAGAAGAGCCCTCCTATCATCCAAACGAACTCAAAGCCTCGATCTACCGAAATCGAGAAACCGTTGTGGAAACTCGGGTTAATCGTCTCAGGGTGCGACTGGTGTATCGATTACCTCCTTCATTTCACTCGAATACATAAAAATCATACATCAGAAGTGGCCTGCAAATACCGAAACGAACGCAAATGCCTCGATATACCGAAATCCAGAACGCCTTGAGCAAACTCGCGGCGAAAGTTTCTGTGCGTGAATGATTTGTCGATTACCTCCATTTCACTCGAATCCATGAAGAAGCCCTGTCGCAATCTCAATTGTCACGATTTACCAAAAAATTTCGTATGGTGCTTCTTTACAGTTTTCGGGTTGATCGTGTCATGGCGCGACTAGTGTGTCGATTACCTTTGATTCACTCAAATACATGAAATTCATGCATCAGAAGAGCCCTCCAATCAGCCAAACGAACGCAAAGCCTCAATATACCGAAATCGAGGAACCGTTGTGGAAACTCGGGTTGATCGTGTCAGGGCGCGACTGGTGTGTCGATAACCTTCATTTCATTCAAACTCATGAAATTCATGCATCAGAAGAGTCCTCCAATCATCCAAACGAACGCAAAGCCTCAATATACCGAAATCGAGGAACCGTTATGCAAACTCGGGTTGATCGTGTCAGGCCGCGACTAGTGTTTCGATTACCTTCGGTTCACTCTAATACATGAAATTCATGCATCAGAAGAGCCCTCCAATCATCCAAACGAACGCAAAGCCTCAATATACCGAAATCGAGGAACCGTTGTGCAAACTCGGGTTGATCGTGTCAGGGCGCGACTAGTGTGTCAATTACCTTCGTTTCACTCAAATACATGAAATTCATGCATCAGAAGAGCCCTCCAATCATCCAAACGAACGCAAAGCCTCAATATACCGAAATCGAGGAACCGTTATGCAAACTCCGGTTGATCGTGTCAGGGCGCGACTAGTGTGTCCATTACCTTCGGTTCACTCAAATACATTAAATTCATGCATCAGAAGAGCCCTCCAATCATCCAAACGAACGCAAAGCCTCAATATACCGAAATCGAGGAACCGTTATGCAAACTCGGGTTGATCGTGTCAGGGCGCGACTAGTGTGTCGATTACCTTCGGTTCACTCAAATACATGAAATTCATGCATCAGAAGCGCCCTCCAATCATCCAAACGAACGCAAAGCCTCAATATACCGAAATCGAGGAACCGTTATGCAAACTCGGGTTGATCGTGCCAGGTCGCGACTTGTGTGTCGATATCCTGCATTTTATTCAAATACATGAAATTCATGCATCAGAAGAGCACTCCAATCATCCAAACGAACGCAAAGCCTCAATATACCGAAATCGAGGAATTGATGTGTAAACTCGGGTTGATCGTCTCAGGGCGCGACTAGTGTGTCGATTGACTTCGTTTCACTCAAATACATGAAATTCATGCATCAGAAGAGCCCTCCAATCATCCAAACGAACGCAAAGCCTCAATATACCGAAATCGAGGAACCGTTGTGTAAATTCGGGTTGATCGTCTCAGGACGCGACTGGTGTGTCGATTACCTTTATTTTACTCGAATACATAAAAATAATGCATCAGAAGCGACCTGCAAATATCGAAACCAACGCAAAGGACCCGATATACCGAAATCCAGAAATCGTTGTGCAAACTCGCGGCGAAAGTTTCAGTGCTTGTATTACTTGCCGATTACCTCCATTTCACTCGAATACATGAAAATCATGCATCTGAAGCGACCACCAATCAACCAAACGAACGCAAAGCCTCGATCTACCGAAATCGAGAAACCGTTGTGGAAACTCAGGTTAATCGTCTCAGGGTGCGACTGGTGTATCGATTACCTCCTTCATTTCAATCGAATACATAAAAATCATACATCAGAAGTGGCCTGCAAATACCGAAACGAACGCAAATGCCTCGATATACCGAAATCCAGAACGCCTTGAGCAAACTCGCGGCGAAAGTTTCTGTGCGTGAATGATTTGTCGATTACCTCCATTTCACTCGAATCCATGAAGAAGCCCTGTCGCAATCTCAATTGTCACGATTTACCAAAAAATTTCTTATGGTGCTTTTTTACAGTTTTCGGGTTGATCGTGTCATGGCGGGACTAATGTGTCGATTACCTTCGATTCACTCAAATACATGAAATTCATGCATCAGAAGAGCCCTCCAATCAGCCAAACGAACGCAAAGCCTCAATATACCGAAATCGAGGAACCGTTGTGGAAACTCGGGTTGATCGTGTCAGGGCGCGACTGGTGTGTCGATAACCTTCATTTCATTCAAATTCATGAAATTCATGCATCAGAAGAGTCCTCCAATCATCCAAACGAACGCAAAGCCTCAATATACCGAAATCGAGGAACCGTTATGCAAACTCGTGTTGATCGTGTCAGGGCGCGACTAGTGTGTCGATTACCTTCGGTTCACTCAAATACATGAAATTCATGCATCAGAATAGCCCTCCAATCATCCAAACGAACGCAAAGCCTCAATATACCGAAATCGAGGAACCGTTATGCAAACTCGGGTTGATCGTGTCAGGCCGCGACTAGTGTGTCGATTACCTTCGGTTCACTCAAATACATGAAATTCATGCATCAGAAGAGCCCTCCAATCATCCAAACGAACGCAAAGCCTCAATATACCGAAATCGAGGAACCGTTGTGCAAACTCGGGTTGATCGTGTCAGGGCGATACTAGTGTGTCGATTACCTTCGTTTCACTCAAATACATGAAATTCATGCATCAGAAGAGCCCTCCAATCATCCAAACGAACGCAAAGCCTCAATATACCGAAATCGAGGAACCGTTGTGTAAATTCGGGTTCATCGTCTCAGGACGCGACTAGTGTGTCGATTACCTTCGGTTCACTCGAATACATGAAATTCATGCATCAGAATAGCCCTCCAATCATCCAAACGAACGCAAAGCCTCAATATACCGAAATCGAGGAACCGTTGTGGAAACTCGGGTTGATCGTGTCAGGGCGCGACTGGTGTGTCGATTACCTTCGGTTCACTCAAATACATGAAATTCATGCATCAGAAGAGCCCTCCAATCATCCAAACGAACGCAAAGCCTCAATATACCGAAATCGAGGAACCGTTGTGCAAACTCGGGTTGATCGTGTCAGGGCGCTACTAGTGTGTCGATTACCTTCGTTTCACTCAAATACATGAAACTCATGCATCAGAAGAGCCCTCCTATCATCCAAACGAACTCAAAGCCTCGATCTACCGAAATCGAGAAACCGTTGTGGAAACTCGGGTTAATCGTCTCAGGGTGCGACTGGTGTATCGATTACCTCCTTCATTTCACTCGAATACATAAAAATCATACATCAGAAGTGGCCTGCAAATACCGAAACGAACGCAAATGCCTCGATATACCGAAATCCAGAACGCCTTGAGCAAACTCGCGGCGAAAGTTTCTGTGCGTGAATGATTTGTCGATTACCTCCATTTCACTCGAATCCATGAAGAAGCCCTGTCGCAATCTCAATTGTCACGATTTACCAAAAAATTTCGTATGGTGCTTCTTTACAGTTTTCGGGTTGATCGTGTCATGGCGCGACTAGTGTGTCGATTACCTTTGATTCACTCAAATACATGAAATTCATGCATCAGAAGAGCCCTCCAATCAGCCAAACGAACGCAAAGCCTCAATATACCGAAATCGAGGAACCGTTGTGGAAACTCGGGTTGATCGTGTCAGGGCGCGACTGGTGTGTCGATAACCTTCATTTCATTCAAACTCATGAAATTCATGCATCAGAAGAGTCCTCCAATCAGCCAAACGAACGCAAAGCCTCAATATACCGAAATCGAGGAACCGTTATGCAAACTCGGGTTGATCGTGTCAGGGCGCGACTAGTGTGTCGATTACCTTCGGTTCACTCAAATACATGAAATTCATGCATCAGAAGGGCCCTCCAATCATCCAAACGAACGCAAAGCCTCAATATACCGAAATCGAGGAACCGTTATGCAAACTCGGGTTGATTGTGTCAGGCCGCGACTAGTGTGTCGATTACCTTCGGTTCACTCAAATACATGAAATTCATGCATCAGAAGAGCCCTCCAATCATCCAAACGAACGCAAAGCCTCAATATACCGAAATCGAGGAACCGTTGTGCAAACTCGGGTTGATCGTGTCAGGGCGCGACTAGTGTGTCGATTACCTTCGTTTCACTCAAATACATGAAATTCATGCATCAGAAGAGCCCTCCAATCATCCAAACGAACGCAAAGCCTCAATATACCGAAATCGAGGAACCGTTATGCAAACTCGGGTTGATCGTGTCAGGGCGCGACTAGTGTGTCGATTACCTTCGGTTCACTCAAATACATTAAATTCATGCATCAGAAGAGCCCTCCAATCATCCAAACGAACGCAAAGCCTCAATATACCGAAATCGAGGAACCGTTATGCAAACTCGGGTTGATCGTGTCAGGGCGCGACTAGTGTGTCGATTACCTTCGGTTCACTCAAATACATGAAATTCATGCATCAGAAGCGCCCTCCAATCATCCAAACGGACGCAAAGCCTCAATATACCGAAATCGAGGAACCGTTATGCAAACTCGGGTTGATCGTGCCAGGTCGCGACTTGTGTGTCGATATCCTGCATTTTATTCAAATACATGAAATTCATGCATCAGAAGAGCACTCCAATCATCCAAACGAACGCAAAGCCTCAATATACCGAAATCGAGGAATTCTTGTGTAAACTCGGGTTGATCGTCTCAGGGCGCGACTAGTGTGTCGATTGACTTCGTTTCACTCAAATACATGAAATTCATGCATCAGAAGAGCCCTCCAATCATCCAAACGAACGCAAAGCCTCAATATACCGAAATCGAGGAACCGTTGTGTAAATTCGGGTTGATCGTCTCAGGACGCGACTGGTGTGTCGATTACCTTTATTTTACTCGAATACATAAAAATAATGCATCAGAAGCGACCTGCAAATATCGAAACCAACGCAAAGGACCCGATATACCGAAATCCAGAAATCGTTGTGCAAACTCGCGGCGAAAGTTTCAGTGCTTGTATTACTTGCCGATTACCTCCATTTCACTCGAATACATGAAAATCATGCATCTGAAGCGACCTCCAATCAACCAAACGAACGCAAAGCCTCGATCTACCGAAATCGAGAAACCGTTGTGGAAACTCAGGTTAATCGTCTCAGGGTGCGACTTGTGTATCGATTACCTCCTTCATTTCACTCGAATACATAAAAATCATACATCAGAAGTGGCCTGCAAATACCGAAACGAACGCAAATGCCTCGATATACCGAAATCCAGAACGCCTTGAGCAAACTCGCGGCGAAAGTTTCTGTGCGTGAATGATTTGTCGATTACCTCCATTTCACTCGAATCCATGAAGAAGCCCTGTCCCAATCTCAATTGTCACGATTTACCAAAAAATTTCTTATGGTGCTTTTTTACAGTTTTCGGGTTGATCGTGTCATGGCAGGACTAATGTGTCGATTACCTTCGATTCAATCAAATACATGAAATTCATGCATCAGAAGAGCCCTCCAATCAGCCAAACGAACGCAAAGCCTCAATATACCGAAATCGAGGAACCGTTGTGGAAACTCGGGTTGATCGTGTCAGGGCGCGACTGGTGTGTCGATAACCTTCATTTCATTCAAATTCATGAAATTCATGCATCAGAAGAGTCCTCCAATCATCCAAACGAACGCAAAGCCTCAATATACCGAAATCGAGGAACCGTTATGCAAACTCGGGTTGATCGTGTCAGGGCGCGACTAGTGTGTCGATTACCTTCGGTTCACTCAAGTACATGAAATTCATGCATCAGAATAGCCCTCCAATCATCCAAACGAACGCAAAGCCTCAATATACCGAAATCGAGGAACCGTTATGCAAACTCGGGTTGATCGTGTCAAGCCGCGACTAGTGTGTCGATTACCTTCGGTTCACTCAAATACATGAAATTCATGCATCAGAAGAGCCCTCCAATCATCCAAACGAACGCAAAGCCTCAATATACCGAAATCGAGGAACCGTTGTGCAAACTCGTGTTGATCGTATCAGGGCGCGACTAGTGTATCGATTACATTCGTGTCACTCAAATACATGAAGTTCATGCATCAGAAGAGCCCTCCAATCATCCAAACGAACGCACAGCCTCAATATACCGAAATCGAGGAACCGTTGTGCAAACTCGGGTTGATCGTGTCAGGGCGCGACTAGTGTGTCGATTACCTTCGTTTCACTCAAATACATGAAATTCATGCATCAGAAGAGCCCTCCAATCATCCAAACGAACGCAAAGCCTCAATATACCGAAATCGAGGAACCGTTATGCAAACTCGGGTTGATTGTGTCAGGGCGCGACTAGTGTGTCGATTACCTTCGGTTCACTCAAATACATGAAATTCATGCATCAGAATAGCCCTCTAATCATCCAAACGAACGCAAAGCCTCAATATACCGAAATCGAGGAACCGTTATGCAAACTCGGGTTGATCGTGTCAAGCCGCGACTAGTGTGTCGATTACCTTCGGTTCACTCAATTACATGAAATTCATGCATCAGAAGAGCCCTCCAATCATCCAAACGAACGCAAAGCCTCAATATACCGAAATCGAGGAACCGTTGTGCAAACTCGGGTTGATCGTGTCAGGGCGCGACTAGTGTATCGATTACCTTCGTTTCACTCAAATACATGAAATTCATGCATCAGAAGAGCCCTCCAATCATCCAAACGAACGCAAAGCCTCAATATACCGAAATCGAGGAACCGTTATGCAAACTCGGGTTGATTGTGTCAGGGCGCGACTAGTGTGTCGATTACCTTCGGTTCACTCAAATACATGAAATTCATGCATCAGAAGAGCCCTCCAATCATCCAAACGAACGCAAAGCCTCAATATACCGAAATCGAGGAACCGTTATGCAAACTCGGGTTGATCGTGTCAGGGCGCGACTAGTGTGTCGATTACCTTCGGTTCACTCAAATACATGAAATTCATGCATCAGAAGCGCCCTCCAATCATCCAAAAGAACGCAAAGCCTCAATATACCGAAATCGAGGAACCGTTGTGCAAACTCGTGTTGATCGTGCCAGGTCGCGACTTGTGTGTCGATTACGTTCATTTCATTCAAATACATGAAATTCATGCATCAGAAGAGCCCTCCAATCATGCAAACGAACGCAAAGCCTCAATATACCGAAATCGAGGAACCGTTATGCAAACTCGGGTTGATCGTGCCAGGTCGCGACTTGTGTGTCGATATTCTGCATTTTATTCAAATACATGAAATTCATGCATCAGAAGAGCCCTCCAATCAGCCAAACGAACGCAAAGCCTCAATATACCGAAATCGAGGAACCGTTGTGGAAACTCGGGTTGATCGTGTCAGGGCGCGACTGGTGTGTCGATTACCTTCGGTTCACTCAAATACATGAAATTCATGCATCAGAAGAGCCCTCCAATCATCCAAACGAACGCAAAGCCTCAATATATCGAAATCGAGGAACCGTTATGCAAACTCGGGTTGATCGTGTCAGGGCGCGACTAGTGTGTCGATTACCTTCGGTTCACTCAAATACATGAAATTCATGCATCAGAAGCGCCCTCCAATCATCCAAACGAACGCAAAGCCTCAATATACCGAAATCGAGGAACCGTTGTGCAAACTCGGGTTGATCGTGCCAGGTCGCGACTTGTGTGTCGATATCCTGCATTTTATTCAAATACATGAAATTCATGCATCAGAAGAGCACTCCAATCATCCAAACGAACGCAAAGCCTCAATATACCGAAATCGAGGAATTGTTGTGTAAACTCGGGTTGATCGTCTCAGGGCGCGACTAGTGTGTCGATTACCTTTGTTTACTCGAATACATAAAAATAATGCATCAGAAGCGACCTGCAAATATCGAAACCAACGCAAAGGACCCGATATACCGAAATCCAGAAATCGTTGTGCAAACTCGCGGCGAAAGTTTCAGTGCTTGTATTACTTGCCGATTACCTCCATTTCACTCGAATACATGAAAATCATGCATCTGAAGCGACCTCCAATCAACCAAACGAACGCAAAGCCTCGATCTACCGAAATCGAGAAACCGTTGTGGAAACTCAGGTTAATCGTCTCAGGGTGCGACTGGTGTATCGATTACCTCCTTCATTTCACTCGAATACATAAAAATCATACATCAGAAGTGGCCTGCAAATACCGAAACGAACGCAAATGCCTCGATATACCGAAATCCAGAACGCCTTGAGCAAACTCGCGGCGAAAGTTTCTGTGCGTGAATGATTTGTCGATTACCTTCATTTCACTCGAATCCATGAAGAAGCCCTGTCGCAATCTCAATTGTCACGATTTACCAAAAAATTTCTTATGGTGCTTTTTTACAGTTTTCGGGTTGATCGTGCCATGGCGGGACTAATGTGTCGATTACCTTCGATTCACTCAAATACATGAAATTCATGCATCAGAAGAGCCCTCCAATCAGCCAAACGAACGCAAAGCCTCAATATACCGAAATCGAGGAACCGTTGTGGAAACTCGGGTTGATCGTGTCAGGGCGCGACTGGTGTGTCGATAACCTTCATTTCATTCAAATTCATGAAATTCATGCATCAGAAGAGTCCTCCAATCATCCAAACGAACGCAAAGCCTCAATATACCGAAATCGAGGAACCGTTATGCAAACTCGGGTTGATCGTGTCAGGGCGCGACTAGTGTGTCGATTACCTTCGGTTCACTCAAATACATGAAATTCATGCATCAGAATAGCCCTCCAATCATCCAAACGAACGCAAAGCCTCAATATACCGAAATCGAGGAACCGTTATGCAAACTCGGGTTGATCGTGTCAGGCCGCGACTAGTGTGTCGATTACCTTCGGTTCACTCAAATACATGAAATTCATGCATCAGAAGCGCCCTCCAATCATCCAAAAGAACGCAAAGCCTCAATATACCGAAATCGAGGAACCGTTGTGCAAACTCGTGTTGATCGTGCCAGGTCGCGACTTGTGTGTGGATTACGTTCATTTCATTCAAATACATGAAATTCATGCATCAGAAGAGCCCTCCAATCATGCAAACGAACGCAAAGCCTCAATATACCGAAATCGAGGAACCGTTATGCAAACTCGGGTTGATCGTGCCAGGTCGCGACTTGTGTGTCGATATTCTGCATTTTATTCAAATACATGAAATTCATGCATCAGAAGAGCCCTCCAATCAGCCAAACGAACGCAAAGCCTCAATATACCGAAATCGAGGAACCGTTGTGGAAACTCGGGTTGATCGTGTCAGGGCGCGACTGGTGTGTCGATTACCTTCGGTTCACTCAAATACATGAAATTCATGCATCAGAAGAGCCCTCCAATCATCCAAACGAACGCAAAGCCTCAATATATCGAAATCGAGGAACCGTTATGCAAACTCGGGTTGATCGTGTCAGGGCGCGACTAGTGTGTCGATTACCTTCGGTTCACTCAAATACATGAAATTCATGCATCAGAAGCGCCCTCCAATCATCCAAACGAATGCAAAGCCTCAATATACCGAAATCGAGGAACCGTTGTGCAAACTCGGGTTGATCGTGCCAGGTCGCGACTTGTGTGTCGATTACGTTCATTTCATTCAAATACATGAAATTCATGCATCAGAAGAGCCCTCCAATCATCCAAACGAACGCAAAGCCTCAATATACCGAAATCGAGGAACCGTTATGCAAACTCGGGTTGATCGTGCCAGGTCGCGACTTGTGTGTCGATATTCTGCATTTTATTCAAATACATGAAATTTATGCATCAGAAGAGCCCTCCAATCAGCCAAACGAACGCAAAGCCTCAATATACCGAAATCGAGGAACCGTTATGCAAACTCGGGTTGATCGTGCCAGGTCGCGACTTGTGTGTCGATATCCTGCATTTTATTCAAATACATGAAATTCATGCATCAGAAGAGCACTCCAATCATCCAAACGAACGCAAAGCCTCAATATACCGAAATCGAGGAATTGTTGTGTAAACTCGGGTTGATCGTCTCAGGGCGCGACTAGTGTGTCGATTGACTTCGTTTCACTCAAATACATGAAATTCATGCATCAGAAGAGCCCTCCAATCATCCAAACGAACTCAAAGCCTCAGTATACCGAAATCGAGGAACCGTTGTGCAAACTCGGGTTGATCGTGTCAGGGCGCTACTAGTGTGTCGATTACCTTCGTTTCACTCAAATACATGAAATTCATGCATCAGAAGAGCCCTCCAATCATCCAAACGAACGCAAAGCCTCAATATACCGAAATCGAGGAACCGTTGTGTAAATTCGGGTTGATCGTCTCAGGACGCGACTGGTGTGTCGATTACCTTTGTTTACTCGAATACATAAAAATAATGCATCAGAAGCGACCTGCAAATATCGAAACCAACGCAAAGGACCCGATATACCGAAATCCAGAAATCGTTGTGCAAACTCGCGGCGAAAGTTTCAGTGCTTGTATTACTTGCCGATTACCTCCATTTCACTCGAATACATGAAAATCATGCATCTGAAGCGACCTCCAATCAACCAAACGAACGCAAAGCCTCGATCTACCGAAATCGAGAAACCGTTGTGGAAACTCAGGTTAATCGTCTCAGGGTGCGACTGGTGTATCGATTACCTCCTTCATTTCACTCGAATACATAAAAATCATACATCAGAAGTGGCCTGCAAATACCGAAACGAACGCAAATGCCTCGATATACCGAAATCCAGAACGCCTTGAGCAAACTCGCGGCGAAAGTTTCTGTGCGTGAATGATTTGTCGATTACCTTCATTTCACTCGAATCCATGAAGAAGCCCTGTCGCAATCTCAATTGTCACGATTTACCAAAAAATTTCTTATGGTGCTTTTTTACAGTTTTCGGGTTGATCGTGTCATGGCGGGACTAATGTGTCGATTACCTTCGATTCACTCAAATACATGAAATTCATGCATCAGAAGAGCCCTCCAATCAGCCAAACGAACGCAAAGCCTCAATATACCGAAATCGAGGAACCGTTGTGGAAACTCGGGTTGATCGTGTCAGGGCGCGACTGGTGTGTCGATAACCTTCATTTCATTCAAATTCATGAAATTCATGCATCAGAAGAGTCCTCCAATCATCCAAACGAACGCAAAGCCTCAATATACCGAAATCGAGGAACCGTTATGCAAACTCGGGTTGATCGTGTCAGGGCGCGACTAGTGTGTCGATTACCTTCGGTTCACTCAAATACATGAAATTCATGCATCAGAATAGCCCTCCAATCATCCAAACGAACGCAAAGCCTCAATATACCGAAATCGAGGAACCGTTATGCAAACTCGGGTTGATCGTGTCAGGCCGCGACTAGTGTGTCGATTACCTTCGGTTCACTCAAATACATGAAATTCATGCATCAGAAGAGCCCTCCAATCATCCAAACGAACGCAAAGCCTCAATATACCGAAATCGAGGAACCGTTGTGCAAACTCGTGTTGATCGTATCAGGGCGCGACTAGTGTATCGATTACATTCGTTTCACTCAAATACATGAAGTTCATGCATCAGAAGAGCCCTCCAATCATCCAAACGAACGCACAGCCTCAATATACCGAAATCGAGGAACCGTTGTGCAAACTCGGGTTGATCGTGTCAGGGCGCGACTAGTGTGTCGATTACCTTCGTTTCACTTAAATACATGAAATTCATGCATCAGAAGAGCCCTCCAATCATCCAAACGAACGCAAAGCCTCAATATACCGAAATCGAGGAACCGTTATGCAAACTCGGGTTGATTGTGTCAGGCCGCGACTAGTGTGTCGATTACCTTCGGTTCACTCAAATACATGAAATTCATGCATCAGAAGAGCCCTCCAATCATCCAAACGAACGCAAAGCCTCAATATACCGAAATCGAGGAACCGTTATGCAAACTCGGGTTGATCGTGTCAGGGCGCGACTAGTGTGTCGATTACCTTCGGTTCACTCAAATACATGAAATTCATGCATCAGAAGCGCCCTCCAATCATCCAAACGAACGCAAAGCCTCAATATACCGAAATCGAGGAACCGTTGTGCAAACTCGGGTTGATCGTGTCAGGGCGCGACTGGTGTGTCGATAACCTTCATTTCATTCAAATTCATGAAATTCATGCATCAGAACAGTCCTCCAATCATCCAAACGAACGCAAAGCCTCAATATACCGAAATCGAGAAACCGTTGTGGAATTCGGGTTGATCGTGCCAGGTCGCGACTTGTGTGTCGATATCCTGCATTTTATTCAAATACATGAAATTCATGCATCAGAAGAACCCTCCAATCATCCAAACGAACGTAAAGCCTCAATATACCGAAATCGAGGAACCGTTGTTGAAACTCGGGTTGATCGTGCCAGGTCGCGAGTTGTGTGTCGATATCCTGCATCTTATTCAAATACATGAAATTCATGCATCAGAAGAACCCTCCAATCACCCAAACGAACGTAAAGCCTCAATATACCGAAATCGAGGAACCGTTATGCAAACTCGGGTTGATCGTGTCAGGGCGCGACTAGTGTGTCGATTACCTTCGCTTCACTCAAATACATGAAATTCATGCATCAGAAGAGCCGTCCAATCATCCAAACGAACGCAAAGCCTCAATATACCGAAATCGAGGAACCGTTGTGGAAACTCGGGTTGATTGTGTCAGGGCGTGACTGGTGTGTCGATAACCTTCATTTTATTCAAATACATGAAATTCATGCATCAGAAGAGCCCTCCAATCATCCAAACGAACGCAAAGCCTCAATATACCGAAATCAAGGAACCGTTGTGCAAACTCGGGTTGATCGTGTCAGGGCGCTACTAGTGTGTCGATTACCTTCGTTTCACTCAAATACATGAAATTCATGCATCAGAAGAGCTCTCCAATCATCCAAACGAACGCAAAGCCTCGATCTACCGAAATCGAGAAACCGTTGTGGAAACTCGGGTTAATCGTCTCAGGGTGCGACTGGTGTATCGATTACCTCCTTCATTTCACTCGAATACATAAAAATCATACATCAGAAGTGGCCTGCAAATACCGAAACGAACGCAAATGCCTCGATATACCGAAATCCAGAACGCCTTGAGCAAACTCGCGGCGAAAGTTTCTGTGCGTGAATGATTTGTCGATTACCTCCATTTCACTCGAATCCATGAAGAAGCCCTGTCGCAATCTCCATTGTCACGATTTACCAAAAAATTTCTTATGGTGCTTCTTTACAGTTTTCGGGTTGATCGTGTCATGGCGCGACTAGTGTGTCGATTACCTTCGATTCACTCAAATACATGAAATTCATGCATCAGAAGAGCCCTCCAATCAGCCAAACGAACGCAAAGCCTCAATATACCGAAATCGAGGAACCGTTGTGGAAACTCGGGTTGATCGTGTCAGGGCGCGACTGGTGTGTCGATAACCTTCATTTCATTCAAACTCATGAAATTCATGCATCAGAAGAGTCCTCCAATCATCCAAACGAACGCAAAGCCTCAATATACCGAAATGGAGGAACCGTTATGCAAACTCGGGTTGATCGTGTCAGGGCGCGACTAGTGTGTCGATTACCTTCGGTTCACTCAAATACATGAAATTCATGCATCAGAAGGGCCCTCCAATCATCCAAACGAACGCAAAGCCTCAATATACCGAAATCGAGGAACCGTTATGCAAACTCGGGTTGATCGTGTCAGGCCGCGACTAGTGTGTCGATTACCTTCGGTTCACTCAAATACATGAAATTCATGCATCAGAAGAGCCCTCCAATCATCCAAACGAACGCAAAGCCTCAATATACCGAAATCGAGGAACCGTTGTGCAAACTCGGGTTGATCGTGTCAGGGCGCGACTAGTGTGTCGATTACCTTCGTTTCACTCAAATACATGAAATTCATGCATCAGAAGAGCCCTCCAATCATCCAACCGAACGCAAAGCCTCAATATACCGAAATCGAGGAACCGTTATGCAAACTCGGGTTGATCGTGTCAGGGCGCGACTAGTGTGTCGATTACCTTCGGTTCACTCAAATACATGAAATTCATGCATCAGAATAGCCCTCCAATCATCCAAACGAACGCAAAGCCTCAATATACCGAAATCGAGGAACCGTTATGCAAACTCGGGTTGATCGTGTCAAGCCGCGACTAGTCTGTCGATTACCTTCGGTTCACTCAAATACATGAAATTCATGCATCAGAAGAGCCCTCCAATCATCCAAACGAACGCAAAGCCTCAATATACCGAAATCGAGGAACCGTTGTGCAAACTCGTGTTGATCGTATCAGGGCGCGACTAGTGTATCGATTACATTCGGTTCACTCAAATACATGAAATTCATGCATCAGAAGCGCCCCCCAATCATCCAAACGAACGCAAAGCCTCAATATACCGAAATCGAGGAACCGTTATGCAAACTCGGGTTGATCGTGCCAGGTCGCGACTTGTGTGTCGATATCCTGCATTTTATTCAAATACATGAAATTCATGCATCAGAAGAGCACTCCAATCATCCAAACGAACGCAAAGCCTCAATATACCGAAATCGAGGAATTGTTGTGTAAACTCGGGTTGATCGTCTCAGGGCGCGACTAGTGTGTCGATTGACTTCGTTTCACTCAAATACATGAAATTCATGCATCAGAAGAGCCCTCCAATCATCCAAACGAACGCAAAGCCTCAATATACCGAAATCGAGGAACCGTTGTGCAAACTCGGGTTGATCGTGTCAGGGCGCTACTAGTGTGTCGATTACCTTCCTTTCACTCAAATACATGAAATTCATGCATCAGAAGAGTCCTCCAATCATCCAAACGAACGCAAAGCCTCAATATACCGAAATCGAGGAACCGTTATGCAAACTCGGGTTGATCGTGTCAGGGCGCGACTAGTGTGTCGATTACCTTCGGTTCGCTCAAATACATGAAATTCATGCATCAGAATAGCCCTCCAATCATCCAAACGAACGCAAAGCCTCAATATACCGAAATCGAGGAACCGTTATGCAAACTCGGGTTGATCGTGTCAGGCCGCGACTAGTGTGTCGATTACCTTCGGTTCACTCAAATACATGAAATTCATGCATCAGAAGAGCCCTCCAATCATCCAAACGAACGCAAAGCCTCAATATACCGAAATCGAGGAACCGTTGTGCAAACTCGGGTTGATCGTGTCAGGGCGCTACTAGTGTGTCGATTACCTTCGTTTCACTCAAATACATGAAATTCAAGCATCAGAAGAGCCCTCCAATCATCCAAACGAACGCAAAGCCTCAATATACCGAAATCGAGGAACCGTTGTGTAAATTCGGGTTGATCGTCTCAGGACGCGACTGGTGTGTCGATTTTACCTTTATTTACCTTTATTTTACTCGAATACATAAAAATAATGCATCAGAAGCGACCTGCAAATATCGAAACCAACGCAAAGGACCCGATATACCGAAATCCAGAAATCGTTGTGCAAACTCGCGGCGAAAGTTTCAGTGCTTGTATTACTTGCCGATTACCTCCATTTCACTCGAATACATGAAAATCATGCATCTGAAGCGACCTCCAATCAACCAAACGAACGCAAATCCTCGATCTACCGAAATCGAGAAACCGTTGTGGAAACTCAGGTTAATCGTCTCAGGGTGCGACTGGTGTATCAATTACCTCCTTCATTTCACTCGAATACATAAAAATCATACATCAGAAGTGGCCTGCAAATACCGAAACGAACGCAAATGTCTCGATATACCGAAATCCAGAACGCCTTGAGCAAACTCGCGGCGAAAGTTTCTGTGCGTGAATGATTTGTCGATTACCTCCATTTCACTCGAATCCATGAAGAAGCCCTGTCGCAATCTCAATTGTCACGATTTACCAAAAAATTTCTTATGGTGCTTTTTTACAGTTTTCGGGTTGATCGTGTCATGGCGGGACTAATGTGTCGATTACCTTCGATTCACTTAAATACATGAAATTCATGCATCAGAAGAGCCCTCCAATCATCCAAACGAACGCAAAGCATCAATATACCGAAATCGAGGAACCGTTATGCAAACTCGGGTTGATCGTGTCAGGGCGCGACTAGTGTGTCGATTACCTTCGGTTCACTCAAATACATTAAATTCATGCATCAGAAGAGCCCTCCAATCATCGAAACGAACGCAAAGCCTCAATATACCGAAATCGAAGAACCGTTATGCAAACTCGGGTTGATCGTGTCAGGGCGCGACTAGTGTGTCGATTACCTTCGGTTCACTCAAATACATGAAATTCATGCATCAGAACCGCCCCCCAATCATCCAAACGAACGCAAAGCCTCAATATACCGAAATCGAGGAACCGTTATGCAAACTCGGGTTGATCGTGCCAGGTCGCGACTTGTGTGTCGATATCCTGCATTTTATTCAAATACATGAAATTCATGCATCAGAAGAGCCCTCCAATCATCCAAACGAACGCAAAGCCTCAATATACCGAAATCGAGGAATTGTTGTGTAAACTCGGGTTGATCGTCTCAGGGCGCGACTAGTATGTCGATTGACTTCGTTTCACTCAAATACATGAAATTCATGCATCAGAGGAGCCCTCCAATCATCCAAACGAACGCAAAGCCTCAATGTACCGAAATCGAGGAACCGTTGTGTAAATTCGGGTTGATCGTCTCAGGACGCGACTGGTGTGTCGATTACCTTTATTTTACTCGAATACATAAAAATAATGCATCAGAAGCGACCTGCAAATATCGAAACCAACGCAAAGGACCCGATATACCGAAATCCAGAAATCGTTGTGCAAACTCGCGGCGAAAGTTTCAGTGCTTGTATTACTTGCCGATTACCTCCATTTCACTCGAATACATGAAAATCATGCATCTGAAGCGACCTCCAATCAACCAAACGAACGCAAAGCCTCGATCTACCGAAATCGAGAAACCGTTGTGGAAACTCAGGTTAATCGTCTCAGGGTGCGACTGGTGTATCGATTACCTCCTTCATTTCACTCGAATACATAAAAATCATACATCAGAAGTGGCCTGCAAATACCGAAACGAACGCAAATGCCTCGATATACCGAAATCCAGAACGCCTTGAGCAAACTCGCGGCGAAAGTTTCTGTGCGTGAATGATTTGTCGATTACCTCCATTTCACTCGAATCCATGAAGAAGCCCTGTCGCAATCTCAATTGTCACGATTTACCAAAAAATTTCTTATGGTGCTTTTTTACAGTTTTCGGGTTGATCGTGTCATGGCGGGACTAATGTGTCGATTACCTTCGATTCACTCAAATACATGAAATTCATGCATCAGAAGAGCCCTCCAATCAGCCAAACGAACGCAAAGCCTCAATATACCGAAATCGAGGAACCGTTGTGGAAACTCGGGTTGATCGTGTCAGGGCGCGACTGGTGTGTCGATAACCTTCATTTCATTCAAATTCATGAAATTCATGCATCAGAAGAGTCCTCCAATCATCCAAACGAACGCAAAGCCTCAATATACCGAAATCGAGGAACCGTTATGCAAACTCGGGTTGATCGTGTCAGGGCGCGACTAGTGTGTCGATTACCTTCGGTTCACTCAAATACATGAAATTCATGCATCAGAAGAGCCCTCCAATCATCCAAACGAACGCAAAGCCTCAATATACCGAAATCGAGGAACCGTTGTGCAAACTCGTGTTGATCGTATCAGGGCGCGACTAGTGTATCGATTACCTTCGGTTGACTCAAATACATGAAATTCATGCATCAGAAGAGCCCTCCAATCATCCAAACGAACGCACAGCCTCAATATACCGAAATCGAGGAACCGTTATGCAAACTCGGGTTGATTGTGTCAGGGCGCGACTATTGTGTCGATTACCTTCGGTTCACTCAAATACATGAAATTCATGCATCAGAAGAGCCCTCCAATCATCCAAACGAACGCAAAGCCTCAATATACCGAAATCGAGGAACCGTTATGCAAACTCGGGTTGATTGTGTCAGGGCGCGACTAGTGTGTCGATTACCTTCGGTTCACTCAAATACATGAAATTCATGCATCAGAAGCGCCCTCCAATCATCCAAACGAACGCAAAGCCTCAATATACCGAAATCGAGGAACCGTTGTGCAAACTCGGGTTGATCGTGCCAGGTCGCGACTTATGAGTCGATATCCTGCATTTTATTCAAATACATGAAATTCATGCATCAGAAGAGCCCTCCAATCATCCAAAGGAACGCAAAGCCTCAATATACCGAAATCGAGGAACCGTTATGCAAACTCGGGTTGATCGTGCCAGGTCGCGACTTGTGTGTCGATATTCTGCATTTTATTCAAATACATGAAATTCATGCATCAGAAGAGCCCTCCAATCAGCCAAACGAACGCAAAGCCTCAATATACCGAAATCGAGGAACCGTTGTGGAAACTCGGGTTGATCGTGTCAGGGCGCGACTGGTGTGTCGATTACCTTCGGTTCACTCAAATACATGAAATTCATGCATCAGAAGAGCCCTCCAATCATCCAAACGAACGCAAAGCCTCAATATACCGAAATCGAGGAACCGTTATGCAAACTCGGGTTGATCGTGTCAGGGCGCGACTAGTGTGTCGATTACCTTCGGTTCACTCAAATACATGAAATTCATGCATCAGAAGCGCCCTCCAATCATCCAAACGAACGCAAAGCCTCAATATACCGAAATCGAGGAACCGTTGTGCAAACTCGGGTTGATCGTGTCAGGGCGCGACTGGTGTGTCGATAACCTTCATTTCATTCAAATTCATGAAATTCATGCATCAGAAGAGTCCTCCAATCATCCAAACGAACGCAAAGCCTCAATATACCGAAATCGAGAAACCGTTGTGGAATTCGGGTTGATCGTGCCAGGTCGCGACTTGTGTGTCGATATCCTGCATTTTATTCAAATACATGAAATTCATGCATCAGAAGAACCCTCCAATCATCCAAACGAACGTAAAGCCTCAATATACCGAAATCGAGGAACCGTTATGCAAACTCGGGTTGATCGTGTCAGGGCGCGACTAGTGTGTCGATTACCTTCGCTTCACTCAAATACATGAAATTCATGCATCAGAAGCGCCCTCCAATCATCCAAACGAACGCAAAGCCTCAATATACCGAAATCGAGGAACCGTTATGCAAACTCGGGTTGATCGTGCCAGGTCGCGACTTGTGTGTCGATATCCTGCATTTTATTCAAATACATGAAATTCATGCATCAGAAGAGCACTCCAATCATCCAAACGAACGCAAAGCCTCAATATACCGAAATCGAGGAATTGTTGTGTAAACTCGGGTTGATCGTCTCAGGGCGCGAATAGTGTGTCGATTGACTTCGTTTCACTCAAATACATGAAATTCATGCATCAGAAGAGCCCTCCAATTATCCAAACGAACGCAAAGCCTCAATATACCGAAATCGAGGAACCGTTGTGCAAACTCGTGTTGATCGTATCAGGGCGCGACTAGTGTATCGATTACATTCGTTTCACTCAAATACATGAAGTTCATGCATCAGAAGAGCCCTCCAATCATCCAAACGAACGCACAGCCTCAATATACCGAAATCGAGGAACCGTTGTGCAAACTCGGGTTGATCGTGTCAGGGCGCGACTAGTGTGTCGATTACCTCCATTTCACTCGAATACATGAAAATCATGCATCTGAAGCGACCTCCAATCAGCCAAACGAACGCAAAGCCTCGATCTACCGAAATCGAGAAACCGTTGTGGAAACTCAGGTTAATCGTCTCAGGGTGCGACTGGTGTATCGATTACCTCCTTCATTTCACTCGAATACATAAAAATCATACATCAGAAGTGGCCTGCAAATACCGAAACGAACGCAAATGCCTCGATATACCGAAATCCAGAACGCATTGAGCAAACTCGCGGCGAAAGTTTCTGTGCGTGAATGATTTGTCGATTACCTCCATTTCACTCGAATCCATGAAGAAGCCCTGTCGCAATCTCAATTGTCACGATTTACCAAAAAATTTCTTATGGTGCTTTTTTACAGTTTTCGGGTTGATCGTGTCATGGCGGGACTAATGTGTCGATAACCTTCGATTCACTCAAATACATGAAATTCATGCATCAGAAGAGCCCTCCAATCAGCCAAACGAACGCAAAGCCTCAATATACCGAAATCGAGGAACCGTTGTGGAAACTCTGGTTGATCGTGTCAGGGCGCGACTGGTGTGTCGATAACCTTCATTTCATTCAAATTCATGAAATTCATGCATCAGAAGAGTCCTCCAATCATCCAAACGAACGCAAAGCCTCAATATACCGAAATCGAGTAACCGTTATGCAAACTCGGGTTGTTCGTGTCAGGGCGCGACTAGTGTGTCGATTACCTTCGGTTCACTCAAATACATGAAATTCATGCATCAGAATAGCCCTCCAATCATCCAAACGAACGCAAAGCCTCAATATACCGAAATCGAGGAACCGTTATGCAAACTCGGGTTGATCGTGTCAGGCCGCGACTAGTGTGTCGATTACCTTCGGTTCACTCAAATACATGAAATTCATGCATCAGAAGAGCCCTCCAATCATCCAAACGAACGCAAAGCCTCAATATACCGAAATCGAGGAACCGTTGTGCAAACTCGGGTTGATCGTGTCAGGGCGCTACTAGTGTGTCGATTACCTTCGTTTCACTCAAATACATGAAATTCATGCATCAGAAGAGCCCTCCAATCATCCAAACGAACGCAAAGCCTCAATATACCGAAATCGAGGAACCGTTGTGTAAATTCGGGTTGATCGTCTCAGGACGCGACTGGTGTGTCGATTACTTTTATTTTACTCGAATACATAAAAATAATGCATCAGAAGCGACCTGCAAATATCGAAACCAACGCAAAGGACCCGATATACCGAAATCCAGAAATCGTTGTGCAAACTCGCGGCGAAAGTTTCAGTGCTTGTATTACTTGCCGATTACCTCCATTTCACTCGAATACATGAAAATCATGCATCTGAAGCGACCTCCAATCAACCAAACGAACGCAAATCCTCGATCTACCGAAATCGAAAAACCGTTGTGGAAACTCAGGTTAATCGTCTCAGGGTGCGACTGGTGTATCGATTACCTCCTTCATTTCACTCGAATACATAAAAATCATACATCAGAAGTGGCCTGCAAATACCGAAACGAACGCAAATGTCTCGATATACCGAAATCCAGAACGCCTTGAGCAAACTCGCGGCGAAAGTTTCTGTGCGTGAATGATTTGTCGATTACCTCCATTTCACTCGAATCGATGAAGAAGCCCTGTCGCAATCTCAATTGTCACGATTTACCAAAAAATTTCTTATGGTGCTTTTTTACAGTTTTCGGGTTGATCGTGTCATGGCGGGACTAATGTGTCGATTACCTTCGATTCACTCAAATACATGAAATTCATGCATCAGAAGAGCCCTCCAATCATCCAAACGAACGCAAAGCCTCAATATACCGAAATCGAGGAACCGTTATGCAAACTCGGGTTGATCGTGTCAGGGCGCGACTAGTGTGTCGATTACCTTCGGTTCACTCAAATACATTAAATTCATGCATCAGAAGAGCCCTCCAATCATCCAAACGAACGCAAAGCCTCAATATACCGAAATCGAGGAACCGTTATGCAAACTCGGGTTGATCGTGTCAGGGCGCGACTAGTGTGTCGATTACCTTCGGTTCACTCAAATACATGAAATTCATGCATCAGAAGCGCCCCCCAATCATCCAAACGAACGCAAAGCCTCAATATACCGAAATCGAGGAACCGTTATGCAAACTCGGGTTGATCGTGCCAGGTCGCGACTTGTGTGTCGATATCCTGCATTTTATTCAAATACATGAAATTCATGAATCAGAAGAGCACTCCAATCATCCAAACGAACGCAAAGCCTCAATATACCGAAATCGAGGAATTGTTGTGTAAACTCGGGTTGATCGTCTCAGGGCGCGACTAGTATGTCGATTGACTTCGTTTCACTCAAATACATGAAATTCATGCATCAGAGGAGCCCTCCAATCATCCAAACGAACGCAAAGCCTCAATATACCGAAATCGAGGAACCGTTGTGCAAACTCGGGTTGATCGTGTCAGGGCGCTACTAGTGTGTCGATTACCTTCGTTTCAGTCAAATACATGAAATTCATGCATCAGAAGAGCCCTCCAATCATCCAAACGAACGCAAAGCCTCAATATACCGAAATCGAGGAACCGTTGTGTAAATTCGGGTTGATCGTCTCAGGACGCGACTGGTGTGTCGATTACTTTTATTTTACTCGAATACATAAAAATAATGCATCAGAAGCGACCTGCAAATATCGAAACCAACGCAAAGGACCCGATATACCGAAATCCAGAAATCGTTGTGCAAACTCGCGGCGAAAGTTTCAGTGCTTGTATTACTTGCCGATTACCTCCATTTCACTCGAATACATGAAAATCATGCATCTGAAGCGACCTCCAATCAACCAAACGAACGCAAATCCTCGATCTACCGAAATCGAAAAACCGTTGTGGAAACTCAGGTTAATCGTCTCAGGGTGCGACTGGTGTATCGATTACCTCCTTCATTTCACTCGAATACATAAAAATCATACATCAGAAGTGGCCTGCAAATACCGAAACGAACGCAAATGTCTCGATATACCGAAATCCAGAACGCCTTGAGCAAACTCGCGGCGAAAGTTTCTGTGCGTGAATGATTTGTCGATTACCTCCATTTCACTCGAATCGATGAAGAAGCCCTGTCGCAATCTCAATTGTCACGATTTACCAAAAAATTTCTTATGGTGCTTTTTTACAGTTTTCGGGTTGATCGTGTCATGGCGGGACTAATGTGTCGATTACCTTCGATTCACTCAAATACATGAAATTCATGCATCAGAAGAGCCCTCCAATCATCCAAACGAACGCAAAGCCTCAATATACCGAAATCGAGGAACCGTTATGCAAACTCGGGTTGATCGTGTCAGGGCGCGACTAGTGTGTCGATTACCTTCGGTTCACTCAAATACATTAAATTCATGCATCAGAAGAGCCCTCCAATCATCCAAACGAACGCAAAGCCTCAATATACCGAAATCGAGGAACCGTTATGCAAACTCGGGTTGATCGTGTCAGGGCGCGACTAGTGTGTCGATTACCTTCGGTTCACTCAAATACATGAAATTCATGCATCAGAAGCGCCCCCCAATCATCCAAACGAACGCAAAGCCTCAATATACCGAAATCGAGGAACCGTTATGCAAACTCGGGTTGATCGTGCCAGGTCGCGACTTGTGTGTCGATATCCTGCATTTTATTCAAATACATGAAATTCATGAATCAGAAGAGCACTCCAATCATCCAAACGAACGCAAAGCCTCAATATACCGAAATCGAGGAATTGTTGTGTAAACTCGGGTTGATCGTCTCAGGGCGCGACTAGTATGTCGATTGACTTCGTTTCACTCAAATACATGAAATTCATGCATCAGAGGAGCCCTCCAATCATCCAAACGAACGCAAAGCCTCAATATACCGAAATCGAGGAACCGTTGTGCAAACTCGGGTTGATCGTGTCAGGGCGCTACTAGTGTGTCGATTACCTTCGTTTCAGTCAAATACATGAAATTCATGCATCAGAAGAGCCCTCCAATCATCCAAACGAACGCAAAGCCTCAATATACCGAAATCGAGGAACCGTTGTGTAAATTCGGGTTGATCGTCTCAGGACGCGACTGGTGTGTCGATTACCTTCGGTTCACTCAAACACATGAAATTCATGCATCAGAAGCGCCCCCCAATCATCCAAACGAACGCAAAGCCTCAATATACCGAAATCGAGGAACCGTTATGCAAACTCGGGTTGATCGTGCCAGGTCGCGACTTGTGTGTCGATTACCTTTATTTTACTCGAATACATAAAAATAATGCATCAGAAGCGACCTGCAAATATCGAAACCAACGCAAAGGACCCGATATACCGAAATCCAGAAATCGTTGTGCAAGCTCGCGGCGAAAGTTTCAGTGCTTGTATTACTTGCCGATTACCTCCATTTCACTCGAATACATGAAAATCATGCATCTGAAGCGACCTCCAATCAACCAAACGAACGCAAAGCCTCGATCTACCGAAATCGAGAAACCGTTGTGGAAACTCAGGTTAATCGTCTCAGGGTGCGACTGGTGTATCGATTACCTCCTTCATTTCACTCGAATACATAAAAATCATACATCAGAAGTGGCCTGCAAATACCGAAACGAACGCAAATGCCTCGATATACCGAAATCCAGAACGCCTTGAGCAAACTCGCGGCGAAAGTTTCTGTGCGTGAATGATTTGTCGATTACCTCCATTTCACTCGAATCCATGAAGAAGCCCTGTCGCAATCTCAATTGTCACGATTTACCAAAAAATTTCTTATGGTGCTTTTTTACAGTTTTCGGGTTGATCGTGTCATGGCGGGACTAATGTGTCGATTACCTTCGATTCACTCAAATACATGAAATTCATGCATCAGAAGAGCCCTCCAATCAGCCAAACGAACGCAAAGCCTCAATATACCGAAATCGAGGAACCGTTGTGGAAACTCGGGTTGATCGTGTCAGGGCGCGACTGGTGTGTCGATAACCTTCATTTCATTCAAATTCATGAAATTCATGCATCAGAAGAGTCCTCCAATCATCCAAACGAACGCAAAGCCTCAATATACCGAAATCGAGGAACCGTTATGCAAACTCGGGTTGATCGTGTCAGGGCGCGACTAGTGTGTCGATTACCTTCGGTTCACTCAAATACATGAAATTCATGCATCAGAAGAGCCCTCCAATCATCCAAACGAACGCAAAGCCTCAATATACCGAAATCGAGGAACCGTTGTGCAAACTCGTGTTGATCGTATCAGGGCGCGACTAGTGTATCGATTACCTTCGGTTCACTCAAATACATGAAATTCATGCATCAGAAGAGCCCTCCAATCATCCAAACGAACGCACAGCCTCAATATACCGAAATCGAGGAACCGTTATGCAAACTCGGGTTGATTGTGTCAGGGCGCGACTATTGTGTCGATTACCTTCGGTTCACTCAAATACATGAAATTCATGCATCAGAAGAGCCCTCCAATCATCCAAACGAACGCAAAGCCTCAATATACCGAAATCGAGGAACCGTTATGCAAACTCGGGTTGATTGTGTCAGGGCGCGACTAGTGTGTCGATTACCTTCGGTTCACTCAAATACATGAAATTCATGCATCAGAAGCGCCCTCCAATCATCCAAACGAACGCAAAGCTTCAATATACCGAAATCGAGGAACCGTTGTGCAAACTCGGGTTGATCGTGCCAGGTCGCGACTTATGAGTCGATATCCTGCATTTTATTTAAATACATGAAATTCATGCATCAGAAGAGCCCTCCAATCATCCAAAGGAACGCAAAGCCTCAATATACCGAAATCGAGGAACCGTTATGCAAACTCGGGTTGATCGTGCCAGGTCGCGACTTGTGTGTCGATATTCTGCATTTTATTCAAATACATGAAATTCATGCATCAGAAGAGCACTCCAATCATCCAAACGAACGCAAAGCCTCAATATACCGAAATCGAGGAATTGTTGTGTAAACTCGGGTTGATCGTGTCAGGGCGCGACTAGTGTGTCGATTACCTTCGGTTCACTCAAATACATGAAATTCATGCATCAGAATAGCCCTCCAATCATCCAAACGAACGCAAAGCCTCAATATACCGAAATCGAGGAACCGTTATGCAAACTCGGGTTTATCGTGTCAGGCCGCGACTAGTGTGTCGATTACCTTCGGTTCACTCAAATACATGAAATTCATGCATCAGAAGAGCCCTCCAATCATCCAAACGAACGCAAAGCCTCAATATACCGAAATCGAGGAACCGTTGTGCAAACTCGGGTTGATCGTGTCAGGGCGCTACTAGTGTGTCGATTACCTTCCTTTCACTCAAATACATGAAATTCATGCATCAGAAGAGCCCTCCAATCATCCAAACGAACGCAAAGCCTCAATATACCGAAATCGAGGAACCGTTGTGTAAATTCGGGTTGATCGGCTCAGGACGCGACTGGTGTGTCGATTACCTTTATTTTACTCGAATACATAAAAATAATGCATCAGAAGCGACCTGCAAATATCGAAACCAACGCAAAGGACCCGATATACCGAAATCCAGAAATCGTTGTGCAAACTCGCGGCGAAAGTTTCAGTGCTTGTATTACTTGCCGATTACCTCCATTTCACTCGAATACATGAAAATCATGCATCTGAAGCGACCTCCAATCATCCAAACGAACGCAAAGCCTCAATATACCGAAATCGAGGAACCGTTGTGCAAACTCGGGTTGATCGTGCCAGGTCGCGACTTATGAGTCGATATCCTGCATTTTATTCAAATACATGAAATTCATGCATCAGAAGAGCCCTCCAATCATCCAAAGGAACGCAAAGCCTCAATATACCGAAATCGAGGAACCGTTATGCAAACTCGGGTTGATCGTGCCAGGTCGCGACTTGTGTGTCGATATTCTGCATTTTATTCAAATACATGAAATTCATGCATCAGAAGAGCCCTCCAATCAGCCAAACGAACGCAAAGCCTCAATATACCGAAATCGAGGAACCGTTGTGGAAACTCGGGTTGATCGTGTCAGGGCGCGACTGGTGTGTCGATAACCTTCATTTCATTCAAATTCATGAAATTCATGCATCAGAAGAGTCCTCCAATCATTTAAACGAACGCAAAGCCTCAATATACCGAAATCGAGAAACCGTTGTGGAATTCGGGTTGATCGTGCCAGGTCGCGACTTGTGTGTCGATATCCTGCATTTTATTCAAATACATGAAATTCATGCATCAGAAGAACCCTCCAATCATCCAAACGAACGTAAAGCCTCAATATACCGAAATCGAGGAACCGTTATGCAAACTCGGGTTGATCGTGTCAGGGCGCGACTAGTGTGTCGATTACCTTCGCTCCACTCAAATACATGAAATTCATGCATCAGAAGAGCCGTACAATCATCCAAACGAACGCAAAGCCTCAATATACCGAAATCGAGGAACCGTTGTGGAAACTCGGGTTGATTGTGTCAGGGCGCGACTGGTGTGTCGATAACCTTCATTTTATTCAAATACATGAAATTCATGAATCAGAAGAGCCCTCCAATCATCCAAACGAACGCAAAGCCTCAATATACCGAAATCGAGGAACCGTTATGCAAACTCGGGTTGATTGTGTCAGGGCGCGACTAGTGTGTCGATTACCTTCGGTTCACTCAAATACATGAAATTCATGCATCAGAAGCGCCCTCCAATCATCCAAACGAACGCAAAGCTTCAATATACCGAAATCGAGGAACCGTTGTGCAAACTCGGGTTGATCGTGCCAGGTCGCGACTTATGAGTCGATATCCTGCATTTTATTTAAATACATGAAATTCATGCATCAGAAGAGCCCTCCAATCATCCAAAGGAACGCAAAGCCTCAATATACCGAAATCGAGGAACCGTTGTGGAAACTCGGGTTGATCGTGTCAGGGCGCGACTGGTGTGTCGATTACCTTCGGTTCACTCAAATACATGAAATTCATGCATCAGAAGAGCCCTCCAATCATCCAAACGAACGCAAAGCCTCAATATACCGAAATCGAGGAACCGTTATGCAAACTCGGGTTGATCGTGTCAGGGCGCGACTAGTGTGTCGATTACCTTCGGTTCACTCAAATACATGAAATTCATGCATCAGAAGCGCCCTCCAATCATCCAAACGAACGCAAAGCCTCAATATACCGAAATCGAGGAACCGTTGTGCAAACTCGGGTTGATCGTGTCAGGGCGCGACTGGTGTGTCGATAACCTTCATTTCATTCAAATTCATGAAATTCATGCATCAGAAGAGTCCTCCAATCATCCAAACGAACGCAAAGCCTCAATATACCGAAATCGAGAAACCGTTGTGGAATTCGGGTTGATCGTGCCAGGTCGCGACTTGTGTGTCGATATCCTGCATTTTATTCAAATACATGAAATTCATGCATCAGAAGAACCCTCCAATCATCCAAACGAACGTAAAGCCTCAATATACCGAAATCGAGGAACCGTTATGCAAACTCGGGTTGATCGTGTCAGGGCGCGACTAGTGTGTCGATTACCTTCGCTTCACTCAAATACATTAAATTCATGCATCAGAAGAGCCGTCCAATCATCCAAACGAACGCAAAGCCTCAATATACCGAAATCGAGGAACCGTTGTGGAAACTCGGGTTGATTGTGTCAGGGCGCGACTGGTGTGTCGGTAACCTTCATTTTATTCAAATACATGAAATTCATGAATCAGAAGAGCCCTCCAATCATCCAAACGAACGCAAAGCCTCAATATACCGAAATCGAGGAACCGTTGTGCAAACTCGGGTTGATCGTGTCAGGGCGCTACTAGTGTGTCGATTACCTTCGTTTCACTCAAATACATGAAATTCATGCATCAGAAGAGCCCTCCAATCATCCAAACGAACGCAAAGCCTCGATCTACCGAAATCGAGAAACCGTTGTGGAAACTCGGGTTAATCGTCTCAGGGTGCGACTGGTGTATCGATTACCTCCTTCATTTCACTCGAATACATAAAAATCATACATCAGAAGTGGCCTGCAAATACCGAAACGAACGCAAATGCCTCGATATACCGAAATCCAGAACGCATTGAGCAAACTCGCGGCGAAAGTTTCTGTGCGTGAATGATTTGTCGATTACCTCCATTTCACTCGAATCCATGAAGAAGCCCTGTCGCAATCTCAATTGTCACGATTTACCAAAAAATTTCTTATGGTGCTTTTTTACAGTTTTCGGGTTGATCGTGTCATGGCGGGACTAATGTGTCGATTACCTTCGATTCACTCAAATACATGAAATTCATGCATCAGAAGAGCCCTCCAATCAGCCAAACGAACGCAAAGCCTCAATATACCGAAATCGAGGAACCGTTGTGGAAACTCTGGTTGATCGTGTCAGGGCGCGACTGGTGTGTCGATAACCTTCATTTCATTCAAATTCATGAAATTCATGCATCAGAAGAGTCCTCCAATCATCCAAACGAACGCAAAGCCTCAATATACCGAAATCGAGGAACCGTTATGCAAACTCGGGTTGATCGTGTCAGGGCGCGACTAGTGTGTCGATTACCTTCGGTTCACTCAAATACATGAAATTCATGCATCAGAATAGCCCTCCAATCATCCAAACGAACGCAAAGCCTCAATATACCGAAATCGAGGAACCGTTATGCAAACTCGGGTTGATCGTGCCAGGTCGCGACTTGTGTGTCGATATCCTGCATTTTATTCAAATACATGAAATTCATGCATCAGAAGAGCACTCCAATCATCCAAACGAACGCAAAGCCTCAATATACCGAAATCGAGGAATTGTTGTGTAAACTCGGGTTGATCGTGTCAGGGCGCGACTAGTGTGTCGATTACCTTCGGTTCACTCAAATACATGAAATTCATGCATCAGAATAGCCCTCCAATCATCCAAACGAACGCAAAGCCTCAATATACCGAAATCGAGGAACCGTTATGCAAACTCGGGTTGATCGTGTCAGGCCGCGACTAGTGTGTCGATTACCTTCGGTTCACTCAAATACATGAAATTCATGCATCAGAAGAGCCCTCCAATCATCCAAACGAACGCAAAGCCTCAATATACCGAAATCGAGGAACCGTTGTGCAAACTCGGGTTGATCGTGTCAGGGCGCTACTAGTGTGTCGATTACCTTCGTTTCACTCAAATACATGAAATTCATGCATCAGAATAGCCCTCCAATCATCCAAACGAACGCAAAGCCTCAATATACCGAAATCGAGGAACCGTTATGCAAACTCGGGTTGATCGTGTCAGGGCGCGACTAGTGTGTCGATTACCTTCGGTTCACTCAAATACATGAAATTCATGCATCAGAAGCGCCCTCCAATCATCCAAACGAACGCAAAGCCTCAATATACCGAAATCGAGGAACCGTTGTGCAAACTCGGGTTGATCGTGTCAGGGCGCGACTGGTGTGTCGATAACCTTCATTTCATTCAAATTCATGAAATTCATGCATCAGAAGAGTCCTCCAATCATCCAAACGAACGCAAAGCCTCAATATACCGAAATCGAGGAACCGTTGTTGAAACTCGGGTTGATCGTGCCAGGTCGCGAGTTGTGTGTCGATATCCTGCATCTTATTCAAATACATGAAATTCATGCATCAGAAGAACCCTCCAATCATCCAAACGAACGTAAAGCCTCAATATACCGAAATCGAGGAACCGTTATGCAAACTCGGGTTGATCGTGTCAGGGCGCGACTAGTGTGTCGATTACCTTCGCTTCACTCAAATACATGAAATTCATGCATCAGAAGAGCCGTCCAATCATCCAAACGAACGCAAAGCCTCAATATACCGAAATCGAGGAACCGTTGTTGAAACTCGGGTTGATCGTGCCAGGTCGCGAGTTGTGTGTCGATATCCTGCATCTTATTCAAATACATGAAATTCATGCATCAGAAGAACCCTCCAATCATCCAAACGAACGTAAAGCCTCAATATACCGAAATCGAGGAACCGTTATGCAAACTCGGGTTGATCGTGTCAGGGCGCGACTAGTGTGTCGATTACCTTCGCTTCACTCAAATACATGAAATTCATGCATCAGAAGAGCCGTCCAATCATCCAAACGAACGCAAAGCCTCAATATACCGAAATCGAGGAACCGTTGTGGAAACTCGGGTTGATTGTGTCAGAGCGCGACTGGTGTGTCGATAACCTTCATTTTATTCAAATACATGAAATTCATGCATCAGAAGAGCCCTCCAATCATCCAAACGAACGCAAAGCCTCAATATACCGAAATCGAGGAACCGTTGTGCAAACTCGGGTTGATCGTGTCAGGGCGCTACTAGTGTGTCGATTACCTTCGTTTCACTCAAATACATGAAATTCATGCATCAGAAGAGCCCTCCAATCAGCCAAACGAACGCAAAGCCTCAATATACCGAAATCGAGGAACCGTTGTGGAAACTCTGGTTGATCGTGTCAGGGCGCGACTGGTGTGTCGATAACCTTCATTTCATTCAAATTCATGAAATTCATGCATCAGAAGAGTCCTCCAATCATCCAAACGAACGCAAAGCCTCAATATACCGAAATCGAGGAACCGTTATGCAAACTCGGGTTGTTCGTGTCAGGGCGCGACTAGTGTGTCGATTACCTTCGGTTCACTCAAATACATGAAATTCATGCATCAGAATAGCCCTCCAATCATCCAAACGAACGCAAAGCCTCAATATACCGAAATCGAGGAACCGTTATGCAAACTCGGGTTGATCGTGTCAGGCCGCGACTAGTGTGTCGATTACCTTCGGTTCACTCAAATACATGAAATTCATGCATCAGAAGAGCCCTCCAATCATCCAAACGAACGCAAAGCCTCAATATACCGAAATCGAGGAACCGTTGTGCAAACTCGGGTTGATCGTGTCAGGGCGCTACTAGTGTGTCGATTACCTTCGTTTCACTCAAATACATGAAATTCATGCATCAGAAGAGCCCTCCAATCATCCAAACGAACGCACAGCCTCAATATACCGAAATCGAGGAACCGTTGTGCAAACTCGGGTTGATCGTGTCAGGGCGCGACTAGTGTGTCGATTACCTCCATTTCACTCGAATACATGAAAATCATGCATCTGAAGCGACCTCCAATCAGCCAAACGAACGCAAAGCCTCGATCTACCGAAATCGAGAAACCGTTGTGGAAACTCAGGTTAATCGTCTCAGGGTGCGACTGGTGTATCGATTACCTCCTTCATTTCACTCGAATACATAAAAATCATACATCAGAAGTGGCCTGCAAATACCGAAACGAACGCAAATGCCTCGATATACCGAAATCCAGAACGCATTGAGCAAACTCGCGGCGAAAGTTTCTGTGCGTGAATGATTTGTCGATTACCTCCATTTCACTCGAATCCATGAAGAAGCCCTGTCGCAATCTCAATTGTCACGATTTACCAAAAAATTTCTTATGGTGCTTTTTTACAGTTTTCGGGTTGATCGTGTCATGGCGGGACTAATGTGTCGATAACCTTCGATTCACTCAAATACATGAAATTCATGCATCAGAAGAGCCCTCCAATCAGCCAAACGAACGCAAAGCCTCAATATACCGAAATCGAGGAACCGTTGTGGAAACTCTGGTTGATCGTGTCAGGGCGCGACTGGTGTGTCGATAACCTTCATTTCATTCAAATTCATGAAATTCATGCATCAGAAGAGTCCTCCAATCATCCAAACGAACGCAAAGCCTCAATATACCGAAATCGAGTAACCGTTATGCAAACTCGGGTTGTTCGTGTCAGGGCGCGACTAGTGTGTCGATTACCTTCGGTTCACTCAAATACATGAAATTCATGCATCAGAATAGCCCTCCAATCATCCAAACGAACGCAAAGCCTCAATATACCGAAATCGAGGAACCGTTATGCAAACTCGGGTTGATCGTGTCAGGCCGCGACTAGTGTGTCGATTACCTTCGGTTCACTCAAATACATGAAATTCATGCATCAGAAGAGCCCTCCAATCATCCAAACGAACGCAAAGCCTCAATATACCGAAATCGAGGAACCGTTGTGCAAACTCGGGTTGATCGTGTCAGGGCGCTACTAGTGTGTCGATTACCTTCGTTTCACTCAAATACATGAAATTCATGCATCAGAAGAGCCCTCCAATCATCCAAACGAACGCAAAGCCTCAATATACCGAAATCGAGGAACCGTTGTGTAAATTCGGGTTGATCGTCTCAGGACGCGACTGGTGTGTCGATTACTTTTATTTTACTCGAATACATAAAAATAATGCATCAGAAGCGACCTGCAAATATCGAAACCAACGCAAAGGACCCGATATACCGAAATCCAGAAATCGTTGTGCAAACTCGCGGCGAAAGTTTCAGTGCTTGTATTACTTGCCGATTACCTCCATTTCACTCGAATACATGAAAATCATGCATCTGAAGCGACCTCCAATCAACCAAACGAACGCAAATCCTCGATCTACCGAAATCGAAAAACCGTTGTGGAAACTCAGGTTAATCGTCTCAGGGTGCGACTGGTGTATCGATTACCTCCTTCATTTCACTCGAATACATAAAAATCATACATCAGAAGTGGCCTGCAAATACCGAAACGAACGCAAATGTCTCGATATACCGAAATCCAGAACGCCTTGAGCAAACTCGCGGCGAAAGTTTCTGTGCGTGAATGATTTGTCGATTACCTCCATTTCACTCGAATCGATGAAGAAGCCCTGTCGCAATCTCAATTGTCACGATTTACCAAAAAATTTCTTATGGTGCTTTTTTACAGTTTTCGGGTTGATCGTGTCATGGCGGGACTAATGTGTCGATTACCTTCGATTCACTCAAATACATGAAATTCATGCATCAGAAGAGCCCTCCAATCATCCAAACGAACGCAAAGCCTCAATATACCGAAATCGAGGAACCGTTATGCAAACTCGGGTTGATCGTGTCAGGGCGCGACTAGTGTGTCGATTACCTTCGGTTCACTCAAATACATTAAATTCATGCATCAGAAGAGCCCTCCAATCATCCAAACGAACGCAAAGCCTCAATATACCGAAATCGAGGAACCGTTATGCAAACTCGGGTTGATCGTGTCAGGGCGCGACTAGTGTGTCGATTACCTTCGGTTCACTCAAATACATGAAATTCATGCATCAGAAGCGCCCCCCAATCATCCAAACGAACGCAAAGCCTCAATATACCGAAATCGAGGAACCGTTATGCAAACTCGGGTTGATCGTGCCAGGTCGCGACTTGTGTGTCGATATCCTGCATTTTATTCAAATACATGAAATTCATGAATCAGAAGAGCACTCCAATCATCCAAACGAACGCAAAGCCTCAATATACCGAAATCGAGGAATTGTTGTGTAAACTCGGGTTGATCGTCTCAGGGCGCGACTAGTATGTCGATTGACTTCGTTTCACTCAAATACATGAAATTCATGCATCAGAGGAGCCCTCCAATCATCCAAACGAACGCAAAGCCTCAATATACCGAAATCGAGGAACCGTTGTGCAAACTCGGGTTGATCGTGTCAGGGCGCTACTAGTGTGTCGATTACCTTCGTTTCAGTCAAATACATGAAATTCATGCATCAGAAGAGCCCTCCAATCATCCAAACGAACGCAAAGCCTCAATATACCGAAATCGAGGAACCGTTGTGTAAATTCGGGTTGATCGTCTCAGGACGCGACTGGTGTGTCGATTACTTTTATTTTACTCGAATACATAAAAATAATGCATCAGAAGCGACCTGCAAATATCGAAACCAACGCAAAGGACCCGATATACCGAAATCCAGAAATCGTTGTGCAAACTCGCGGCGAAAGTTTCAGTGCTTGTATTACTTGCCGATTACCTCCATTTCACTCGAATACATGAAAATCATGCATCTGAAGCGACCTCCAATCAACCAAACGAACGCAAATCCTCGATCTACCGAAATCGAAAAACCGTTGTGGAAACTCAGGTTAATCGTCTCAGGGTGCGACTGGTGTATCGATTACCTCCTTCATTTCACTCGAATACATAAAAATCATACATCAGAAGTGGCCTGCAAATACCGAAACGAACGCAAATGTCTCGATATACCGAAATCCAGAACGCCTTGAGCAAACTCGCGGCGAAAGTTTCTGTGCGTGAATGATTTGTCGATTACCTCCATTTCACTCGAATCGATGAAGAAGCCCTGTCGCAATCTCAATTGTCACGATTTACCAAAAAATTTCTTATGGTGCTTTTTTACAGTTTTCGGGTTGATCGTGTCATGGCGGGACTAATGTGTCGATTACCTTCGATTCACTCAAATACATGAAATTCATGCATCAGAAGAGCCCTCCAATCATCCAAACGAACGCAAAGCCTCAATATACCGAAATCGAGGAACCGTTATGCAAACTCGGGTTGATCGTGTCAGGGCGCGACTAGTGTGTCGATTACCTTCGGTTCACTCAAATACATTAAATTCATGCATCAGAAGAGCCCTCCAATCATCCAAACGAACGCAAAGCCTCAATATACCGAAATCGAGGAACCGTTATGCAAACTCGGGTTGATCGTGTCAGGGCGCGACTAGTGTGTCGATTACCTTCGGTTCACTCAAATACATGAAATTCATGCATCAGAAGCGCCCCCCAATCATCCAAACGAACGCAAAGCCTCAATATACCGAAATCGAGGAACCGTTATGCAAACTCGGGTTGATCGTGCCAGGTCGCGACTTGTGTGTCGATATCCTGCATTTTATTCAAATACATGAAATTCATGAATCAGAAGAGCACTCCAATCATCCAAACGAACGCAAAGCCTCAATATACCGAAATCGAGGAATTGTTGTGTAAACTCGGGTTGATCGTCTCAGGGCGCGACTAGTATGTCGATTGACTTCGTTTCACTCAAATACATGAAATTCATGCATCAGAGGAGCCCTCCAATCATCCAAACGAACGCAAAGCCTCAATATACCGAAATCGAGGAACCGTTGTGCAAACTCGGGTTGATCGTGTCAGGGCGCTACTAGTGTGTCGATTACCTTCGTTTCAGTCAAATACATGAAATTCATGCATCAGAAGAGCCCTCCAATCATCCAAACGAACGCAAAGCCTCAATATACCGAAATCGAGGAACCGTTGTGTAAATTCGGGTTGATCGTCTCAGGACGCGACTGGTGTGTCGATTACCTTCGGTTCACTCAAACACATGAAATTCATGCATCAGAAGCGCCCCTCAATCATCCAAACGAACGCAAAGCCTCAATATACCGAAATCGAGGAACCGTTATGCAAACTCGGGTTGATCGTGCCAGGTCGCGACTTGTGTGTCGATTACCTTTATTTTACTCGAATACATAAAAATAATGCATCAGAAGCGACCTGCAAATATCGAAACCAACGCAAAGGACCCGATATACCGAAATCCAGAAATCGTTGTGCAAGCTCGCGGCGAAAGTTTCAGTGCTTGTATTACTTGCCGATTACCTCCATTTCACTCGAATACATGAAAATCATGCATCTGAAGCGACCTCCAATCAACCAAACGAACGCAAAGCCTCGATCTACCGAAATCGAGAAACCGTTGTGGAAACTCAGGTTAATCGTCTCAGGGTGCGACTGGTGTATCGATTACCTCCTTCATTTCACTCGAATACATAAAAATCATACATCAGAAGTGGCCTGCAAATACCGAAACGAACGCAAATGCCTCGATATACCGAAATCCAGAACGCCTTGAGCAAACTCGCGGCGAAAGTTTCTGTGCGTGAATGATTTGTCGATTACCTCCATTTCACTCGAATCCATGAAGAAGCCCTGTCGCAATCTCAATTGTCACGATTTACCAAAAAATTTCTTATGGTGCTTTTTTACAGTTTTCGGGTTGATCGTGTCATGGCGGGACTAATGTGTCGATTACCTTCGATTCACTCAAATACATGAAATTCATGCATCAGAAGAGCCCTCCAATCAGCCAAACGAACGCAAAGCCTCAATATACCGAAATCGAGGAACCGTTGTGGAAACTCGGGTTGATCGTGTCAGGGCGCGACTGGTGTGTCGATAACCTTCATTTCATTCAAATTCATGAAATTCATGCATCAGAAGAGTCCTCCAATCATCCAAACGAACGCAAAGCCTCAATATACCGAAATCGAGGAACCGTTATGCAAACTCGGGTTGATCGTGTCAGGGCGCGACTAGTGTGTCGATTACCTTCGGTTCACTCAAATACATGAAATTCATGCATCAGAAGAGCCCTCCAATCATCCAAACGAACGCAAAGCCTCAATATACCGAAATCGAGGAACCGTTGTGCAAACTCGTGTTGATCGTATCAGGGCGCGACTAGTGTATCGATTACCTTCGGTTCACTCAAATACATGAAATTCATGCATCAGAAGAGCCCTCCAATCATCCAAACGAACGCACAGCCTCAATATACCGAAATCGAGGAACCGTTATGCAAACTCGGGTTGATTGTGTCAGGGCGCGACTATTGTGTCGATTACCTTCGGTTCACTCAAATACATGAAATTCATGCATCAGAAGAGCCCTCCAATCATCCAAACGAACGCAAAGCCTCAATATACCGAAATCGAGGAACCGTTATGCAAACTCGGGTTGATTGTGTCAGGGCGCGACTAGTGTGTCGATTACCTTCGGTTCACTCAAATACATGAAATTCATGCATCAGAAGCGCCCTCCAATCATCCAAACGAACGCAAAGCTTCAATATACCGAAATCGAGGAACCGTTGTGCAAACTCGGGTTGATCGTGCCAGGTCGCGACTTATGAGTCGATATCCTGCATTTTATTTAAATACATGAAATTCATGCATCAGAAGAGCCCTCCAATCATCCAAAGGAACGCAAAGCCTCAATATACCGAAATCGAGGAACCGTTATGCAAACTCGGGTTGATCGTGCCAGGTCGCGACTTGTGTGTCGATATTCTGCATTTTATTCAAATACATGAAATTCATGCATCAGAAGAGCACTCCAATCATCCAAACGAACGCAAAGCCTCAATATACCGAAATCGAGGAATTGTTGTGTAAACTCGGGTTGATCGTGTCAGGGCGCGACTAGTGTGTCGATTACCTTCGGTTCACTCAAATACATGAAATTCATGCATCAGAATAGCCCTCCAATCATCCAAACGAACGCAAAGCCTCAATATACCGAAATCGAGGAACCGTTATGCAAACTCGGGTTTATCGTGTCAGGCCGCGACTAGTGTGTCGATTACCTTCGGTTCACTCAAATACATGAAATTCATGCATCAGAAGAGCCCTCCAATCATCCAAACGAACGCAAAGCCTCAATATACCGAAATCGAGGAACCGTTGTGCAAACTCGGGTTGATCGTGTCAGGGCGCTACTAGTGTGTCGATTACCTTCCTTTCACTCAAATACATGAAATTCATGCATCAGAAGAGCCCTCCAATCATCCAAACGAACGCAAAGCCTCAATATACCGAAATCGAGGAACCGTTGTGTAAATTCGGGTTGATCGGCTCAGGACGCGACTGGTGTGTCGATTACCTTTATTTTACTCGAATACATAAAAATAATGCATCAGAAGCGACCTGCAAATATCGAAACCAACGCAAAGGACCCGATATACCGAAATCCAGAAATCGTTGTGCAAACTCGCGGCGAAAGTTTCAGTGCTTGTATTACTTGCCGATTACCTCCATTTCACTCGAATACATGAAAATCATGCATCTGAAGCGACCTCCAATCATCCAAACGAACGCAAAGCCTCAATATACCGAAATCGAGGAACCGTTGTGCAAACTCGGGTTGATCGTGCCAGGTCGCGACTTATGAGTCGATATCCTGCATTTTATTCAAATACATGAAATTCATGCATCAGAAGAGCCCTCCAATCATCCAAAGGAACGCAAAGCCTCAATATACCGAAATCGAGGAACCGTTATGCAAACTCGGGTTGATCGTGCCAGGTCGCGACTTGTGTGTCGATATTCTGCATTTTATTCAAATACATGAAATTCATGCATCAGAAGAGCCCTCCAATCAGCCAAACGAACGCAAAGCCTCAATATACCGAAATCGAGGAACCGTTGTGGAAACTCGGGTTGATCGTGTCAGGGCGCGACTGGTGTGTCGATAACCTTCATTTCATTCAAATTCATGAAATTCATGCATCAGAAGAGTCCTCCAATCATTTAAACGAACGCAAAGCCTCAATATACCGAAATCGAGAAACCGTTGTGGAATTCGGGTTGATCGTGCCAGGTCGCGACTTGTGTGTCGATATCCTGCATTTTATTCAAATACATGAAATTCATGCATCAGAAGAACCCTCCAATCATCCAAACGAACGTAAAGCCTCAATATACCGAAATCGAGGAACCGTTATGCAAACTCGGGTTGATCGTGTCAGGGCGCGACTAGTGTGTCGATTACCTTCGCTCCACTCAAATACATGAAATTCATGCATCAGAAGAGCCGTACAATCATCCAAACGAACGCAAAGCCTCAATATACCGAAATCGAGGAACCGTTGTGGAAACTCGGGTTGATTGTGTCAGGGCGCGACTGGTGTGTCGATAACCTTCATTTTATTCAAATACATGAAATTCATGAATCAGAAGAGCCCTCCAATCATCCAAACGAACGCAAAGCCTCAATATACCGAAATCGAGGAACCGTTATGCAAACTCGGGTTGATTGTGTCAGGGCGCGACTAGTGTGTCGATTACCTTCGGTTCACTCAAATACATGAAATTCATGCATCAGAAGCGCCCTCCAATCATCCAAACGAACGCAAAGCTTCAATATACCGAAATCGAGGAACCGTTGTGCAAACTCGGGTTGATCGTGCCAGGTCGCGACTTATGAGTCGATATCCTGCATTTTATTTAAATACATGAAATTCATGCATCAGAAGAGCCCTCCAATCATCCAAAGGAACGCAAAGCCTCAATATACCGAAATCGAGGAACCGTTGTGGAAACTCGGGTTGATCGTGTCAGGGCGCGACTGGTGTGTCGATTACCTTCGGTTCACTCAAATACATGAAATTCATGCATCAGAAGAGCCCTCCAATCATCCAAACGAACGCAAAGCCTCAATATACCGAAATCGAGGAACCGTTATGCAAACTCGGGTTGATCGTGTCAGGGCGCGACTAGTGTGTCGATTACCTTCGGTTCACTCAAATACATGAAATTCATGCATCAGAAGCGCCCTCCAATCATCCAAACGAACGCAAAGCCTCAATATACCGAAATCGAGGAACCGTTGTGCAAACTCGGGTTGATCGTGTCAGGGCGCGACTGGTGTGTCGATAACCTTCATTTCATTCAAATTCATGAAATTCATGCATCAGAAGAGTCCTCCAATCATCCAAACGAACGCAAAGCCTCAATATACCGAAATCGAGAAACCGTTGTGGAATTCGGGTTGATCGTGCCAGGTCGCGACTTGTGTGTCGATATCCTGCATTTTATTCAAATACATGAAATTCATGCATCAGAAGAACCCTCCAATCATCCAAACGAACGTAAAGCCTCAATATACCGAAATCGAGGAACCGTTATGCAAACTCGGGTTGATCGTGTCAGGGCGCGACTAGTGTGTCGATTACCTTCGCTTCACTCAAATACATTAAATTCATGCATCAGAAGAGCCGTCCAATCATCCAAACGAACGCAAAGCCTCAATATACCGAAATCGAGGAACCGTTGTGGAAACTCGGGTTGATTGTGTCAGGGCGCGACTGGTGTGTCGGTAACCTTCATTTTATTCAAATACATGAAATTCATGAATCAGAAGAGCCCTCCAATCATCCAAACGAACGCAAAGCCTCAATATACCGAAATCGAGGAACCGTTGTGCAAACTCGGGTTGATCGTGTCAGGGCGCTACTAGTGTGTCGATTACCTTCGTTTCACTCAAATACATGAAATTCATGCATCAGAAGAGCCCTCCAATCATCCAAACGAACGCAAAGCCTCGATCTACCGAAATCGAGAAACCGTTGTGGAAACTCGGGTTAATCGTCTCAGGGTGCGACTGGTGTATCGATTCCCTCCTTCATTTCACTCGAATACATAAAAATCATACATCAGAAGTGGCCTGCAAATACCGAAACGAACGCAAATGCCTCGATATACTGAAATCCAGAACGCCTTGAGCAAACTCGCGGCGAAAGTTTCTGTGCGTGAATGATTTGTCGATTACCTCCATTTCACTCGAATCCATGAAGAAGCCCTGTCGCAATCTCAATTATCACGATTTACCAAAAAATTTCTTATGGTGCTTCTTTACAGTTTTCGGGTTGATCGTGTCATGGCGCGACTAGTGTGTCGATTACCTTCGGTTCACTCAAATACATGAAATTCATGCATCAGAAGAGCCCTCCAATCAGCCAAACGAACGCAAAGCCTCAATATACCGAAATCGAGGAACCGTTGTGGAAACTCGGGTTGATCGTGTCAGGGCGCGACTGGTGTGTCGATAACCTTCATTTCATTCAAACTCATGAAATTCATGCATCAGAAGAGTCCTCCAATCATCCAAACGAACGCAAAGCCTCAATATACCGAAATCGAGGAACCGTTATGCAAACTCGGGTTGATCGTGTCAGGGCGCGACTAGTGTGTCGATTACCTTCGGTTCACTCAAATACATGAAATTCATGCATCAGAAGGGCCCTCCAATCATCCAAACGAACGCAAACCCTCAATATACCGAAATCGAGGAACCGTTATGCAAACTCGGGTTGACCGTGTCAGGCCGCGACTAGTGTGTCGATTACCTTCGGTTCACTCAAATACATGAAATTCATGCATCAGAAGAGCCCTCCAATCATCCAAACGAACGCAAAGCCTCAATATACCGAAATCGAGGAACCGTTGTGCAAACTCGGGTTGATCGTGTCAGGGAGCGACTAGTGTGTCGATTACCTTCGCTTCACTCAAATACATTAAATTCATGCATCAGAAGAGCCCTCCAATCATCCAAACGAACGCAAAGCCTCAATATACCGAAATCGAGGAACCGTTATGCAAACTCGGGTTGATCGTGTCAGGGCGCGACTAGTGTGTCGATTACCTTCGGTTCACTCAAATACATGAAATTCATGCATCAGAAGCGCCCCCCAATCATCCAAACGAACGCAAAGCCTCAATATACCGAAATCGAGGAACCGTTATGCAAACTCGGGTTGATCGTGCCAGGTCGCGACTTGTGTGTCGATATCCTGCATTTTATTCAAATACATGAAATTCATGCATCAGAAGAGCACTCCAATCATCCAAACGAACGCAAAGCCTCAATATACCGAAATCGAGGAATTGTTGTGTAAACTCGGGTTGATCGTCTCAGGGCGCGACTAGTATGTCGATTGACTTCGTTTCACTCAAATACATGAAATTCATGCATCAGAGGAGCCCTCCAATCATCCAGACGAACGCAAAGCCTCATTATACCGAAATCGAGGAACCGTTGTGCAAACTCGGGTTGATCGTGTCAGGGCGCTACTAGTGTGTCGATTACCTTCGTTTCAGTCAAATACATGAAATTCATGCATCAGAAGAGCCCTCCAATCATCCAAACGAACGCAAAGCCTCAATATACCGAAATCGAGGAACCGTTGTGTAAATTCGGGTTGATCGTCTCAGGACGCGACTGGTGTGTCGATTACCTTTATTTTACTCGAGTACATAAAAATAATGCATCAGAAGCGACCTGCAAATATCGAAACCAACGCAAAGGACCCGATATACCGAAATCCAGAAATCGTTGTGCAAACTCGCGGCGAAAGTTTCAGTGCTTGTATTACTTGCCGATTACCTCCATTTCACTCGAATACATGAAAATCATGCATCTGAAGCGACCTCCAATCAGCCAAACGAACGCAAAGCCTCGATCTACCGAAATCGAGAAACCGTTGTGGAAACTCAGGTTAATCGTCTCAGGGTGCGACTGGTGTATCGATTACCTCCTTCATTTCACTCGAATACATAAAAATCATACATCAGAAGTGGCCTGCAAATACCGAAACGAACGCAAATGCCTCGATATACCGAAATCCAGAACGCATTGAGCAAACTCGCGGCGAAAGTTTCTGTGCGTGAATGATTTGTCGATTACCTCCATTTCACTCGAATCCATGAAGAAGCCCTGTCGCAATCTCAATTGTCACGATTTACCAAAAAATTTCTTATGGTGCTTTTTTACAGTTTTCGGGTTGATCGTGTCATGGCGGGACTAATGTGTCGATTACCTTCGATTCACTCAAATACATGAAATTCATGCATCAGAAGAGCCCTCCAATCAGCCAAACGAACGCAAAGCCTCAATATACCGAAATCGAGGAACCGTTGTGGAAACTCTGGTTGATCGTGTCAGGGCGCGACTGGTGTGTCGATAACCTTCATTTCATTCAAATTCATGAAATTCATGCATCAGAAGAGTCCTCCAATCATCCAAACGAACGCAAAGCCTCAATATACCGAAATCGAGGAACCGTTATGCAAACTCGGGTTGATCGTGTCAGGGCGCGACTAGTGTGTCGATTACCTTCGGTTCACTCAAATACATGAAATTCATGCATCAGAATAGCCCTCCAATCATCCAAACGAACGCAAAGCCTCAATATACCGAAATCGAGGAACCGTTATGCAAACTCGGGTTGATCGTGCCAGGTCGCGACTTGTGTGTCGATATCCTGCATTTTATTCAAATACATGAAATTCATGCATCAGAAGAGCACTCCAATCATCCAAACGAACGCAAAGCCTCAATATACCGAAATCGAGGAATTGTTGTGTAAACTCGGGTTGATCGTGTCAGGGCGCGACTAGTGTGTCGATTACCTTCGGTTCACTCAAATACATGAAATTCATGCATCAGAATAGCCCTCCAATCATCCAAACGAACGCAAAGCCTCAATATACCGAAATCGAGGAACCGTTATGCAAACTCGGGTTGATCGTGTCAGGCCGCGACTAGTGTGTCGATTACCTTCGGTTCACTCAAATACATGAAATTCATGCATCAGAAGAGCCCTCCAATCATCCAAACGAACGCAAAGCCTCAATATACCGAAATCGAGGAACCGTTGTGCAAACTCGGGTTGATCGTGTCAGGGCGCTACTAGTGTGTCGATTACCTTCGTTTCACTCAAATACATGAAATTCATGCATCAGAATAGCCCTCCAATCATCCAAACGAACGCAAAGCCTCAATATACCGAAATCGAGGAACCGTTATGCAAACTCGGGTTGATCGTGTCAGGGCGCGACTAGTGTGTCGATTACCTTCGGTTCACTCAAATACATGAAATTCATGCATCAGAAGCGCCCTCCAATCATCCAAACGAACGCAAAGCCTCAATATACCGAAATCGAGGAACCGTTGTGCAAACTCGGGTTGATCGTGTCAGGGCGCGACTGGTGTGTCGATAACCTTCATTTCATTCAAATTCATGAAATTCATGCATCAGAAGAGTCCTCCAATCATCCAAACGAACGCAAAGCCTCAATATACCGAAATCGAGGAACCGTTGTTGAAACTCGGGTTGATCGTGCCAGGTCGCGAGTTGTGTGTCGATATCCTGCATCTTATTCAAATACATGAAATTCATGCATCAGAAGAACCCTCCAATCATCCAAACGAACGTAAAGCCTCAATATACCGAAATCGAGGAACCGTTATGCAAACTCGGGTTGATCGTGTCAGGGCGCGACTAGTGTGTCGATTACCTTCGCTTCACTCAAATACATGAAATTCATGCATCAGAAGAGCCGTCCAATCATCCAAACGAACGCAAAGCCTCAATATACCGAAATCGAGGAACCGTTGTTGAAACTCGGGTTGATCGTGCCAGGTCGCGAGTTGTGTGTCGATATCCTGCATCTTATTCAAATACATGAAATTCATGCATCAGAAGAACCCTCCAATCATCCAAACGAACGTAAAGCCTCAATATACCGAAATCGAGGAACCGTTATGCAAACTCGGGTTGATCGTGTCAGGGCGCGACTAGTGTGTCGATTACCTTCGCTTCACTCAAATACATGAAATTCATGCATCAGAAGAGCCGTCCAATCATCCAAACGAACGCAAAGCCTCAATATACCGAAATCGAGGAACCGTTGTGGAAACTCGGGTTGATTGTGTCAGAGCGCGACTGGTGTGTCGATAACCTTCATTTTATTCAAATACATGAAATTCATGCATCAGAAGAGCCCTCCAATCATCCAAACGAACGCAAAGCCTCAATATACCGAAATCGAGGAACCGTTGTGCAAACTCGGGTTGATCGTGTCAGGGCGCTACTAGTGTGTCGATTACCTTCGTTTCACTCAAATACATGAAATTCATGCATCAGAAGAGCCCTCCAATCAGCCAAACGAACGCAAAGCCTCAATATACCGAAATCGAGGAACCGTTGTGGAAACTCTGGTTGATCGTGTCAGGGCGCGACTGGTGTGTCGATAACCTTCATTTCATTCAAATTCATGAAATTCATGCATCAGAAGAGTCCTCCAATCATCCAAACGAACGCAAAGCCTCAATATACCGAAATCGAGGAACCGTTATGCAAACTCGGGTTGTTCGTGTCAGGGCGCGACTAGTGTGTCGATTACCTTCGGTTCACTCAAATACATGAAATTCATGCATCAGAATAGCCCTCCAATCATCCAAACGAACGCAAAGCCTCAATATACCGAAATCGAGGAACCGTTATGCAAACTCGGGTTGATCGTGTCAGGCCGCGACTAGTGTGTCGATTACCTTCGGTTCACTCAAATACATGAAATTCATGCATCAGAAGAGCCCTCCAATCATCCAAACGAACGCAAAGCCTCAATATACCGAAATCGAGGAACCGTTGTGCAAACTCGGGTTGATCGTGTCAGGGCGCTACTAGTGTGTCGATTACCTTCGTTTCACTCAAATACATGAAATTCATGCATCAGAAGAGCCCTCCAATCATCCAAACGAACGCAAAGCCTCAATATACCGAAATCGAGGAACCGTTGTGTAAATTCGGGTTGATCGTCTCAGGACGCGACTGGTGTGTCGATTACTTTTATTTTACTCGAATACATAAAAATAATGCATCAGAAGCGACCTGCAAATATCGAAACCAACGCAAAGGACCCGATATACCGAAATCCAGAAATCGTTGTGCAAACTCGCGGCGAAAGTTTCAGTGCTTGTATTACTTACCGATTACCTCCATTTCACTCGAATACATGAAAATCATGCATCTGAAGCGACCTCCAATCAACCAAACGAACGCAAATCCTCGATCTACCGAAATCGAAAAACCGTTGTGGAAACTCAGGTTAATCGTCTCAGGGTGCGACTGGTGTATCGATTACCTCCTTCATTTCACTCGAATACATAAAAATCATACATCAGAAGTGGCCTGCAAATACCGAAACGAACGCAAATGTCTCGATATACCGAAATCCAGAACGCCTTGAGCAAACTCGCGGCGAAAGTTTCTGTGCGTGAATGATTTGTCGATTACCTCCATTTCACTCGAATCCATGAAGAAGCCCTGTCGCAATCTCAATTGTCACGATTTACCAAAAAATTTCTTATGGTGCTTTTTTACAGTTTTCGGGTTGATCGTGTCATGGCGGGACTAATGTGTCGATTACCTTCGATTCACTCAAATACATGAAATTCATGCATCAGAAGAGCCCTCCAATCATCCAAACGAACGCAAAGCCTCAATATACCGAAATCGAGGAACCGTTATGCAAACTCGGGTTGATCGTGTCAGGGCGCGACTAGTGTGTCGATTACCTTCGGTTCACTCAAATACATTAAATTCATGCATCAGAAGAGCCCTCCAATCATCCAAACGAACGCAAAGCCTCAATATACCGAAATCGAGGAACCGTTATGCAAACTCGGGTTGATCGTGTCAGGGCGCGACTAGTGTGTCGATTACCTTCGGTTCACTCAAATACATTAAATTCATGCATCAGAAGAGCCCTCCAATCATCCAAACGAACGCAAAGCCTCAATATACCGAAATCGAGGAACCGTTATGCAAACTCGGGTTGATCGTGCCAGGTTGCGACTTGTGTGTCGGTATCCTGCATTTTATTCAAATACATGAAATTCATGCATCAGAAGAGCACTCCAATCATCCAAACGAACGCAAAGCCTCAATATACCGAAATCGAGGAATTGTTGTGTAAACTCGGGTTGATCGTCTCAGGGCGCGACTAGTGTGTCGATTGACTTCGTTTCACTCAAATACATGAAATTCATGCATCAGAAGAGCCCTCCAATCATCCAAACGAACGCAAAGCCTCAATATACCGAAATCGAGGAACCGTTGTGCAAACTCGGGTTGATCGTGTCAGGGCGCTACTAGTGTGTCGATTACCTTCCTTTCACTCAAATACATGAAATTCATGCATCAGAGGAGCCCTCCAATCATCCAAACGAACGCAAAGCCTCAATATACCGAAATCGAGGAACCGTTGTGCAAACTCGGGTTGATCGTGTCAGGGCGCTACTAGTGTGTCGATTACCTTCGTTTCAGTCAAATACATGAAATTCATGCATCAGAAGAGCACTCCAATCATCCAAACGAACGCAAAGCCTCAATATACCGAAATCGAGGAATTGTTGTGTAAACTCGGGTTGATCGTCTCAGGGCGCGACTAGTGTGTCGATTGACTTCATTTCACTGGAATACATAAAAATCATACATCAGAAGTGGCCTGCAAATACCGAAACGAACGCAAATGCCTCGATATACCGAAATCCAGAACGCATTGAGCAAACTCGCGGCGAAAGTTTCTGTGCGTGAATGATTTGTCGATTACCTCCATTTCACTCGAATCCATGAAGAAGCCCTGTCGCAATCTCAATTGTCACGATTTACCAAAAAATTTCTTATGGTGCTTTTTTACAGTTTTCGGGTTGATCGTGTCATGGCGGGACTAATGTGTCGATTACCTTCGATTCACTCAAATACATGAAATTCATGCATCAGAAGAGCCCTCCAATCAGCCAAACGAACGCAAAGCCTCAATATACCGAAATCGAGGAACCGTTGTGGAAACTCTGGTTGATCGTGTCAGGGCGCGACTGGTGTGTCGATAACCTTCATTTCATTCAAATTCATGAAATTCATGCATCAGAAGAGTCCTCCAATCATCCAAACGAACGCAAAGCCTCAATATACCGAAATCGAGGAACCGTTATGCAAACTCGGGTTGATCGTGTCAGGGCGCGACTAGTGTGTCGATTACCTTCGGTTCACTCAAATACATGAAATTCATGCATCAGAATAGCCCTCCAATCATCCAAACGAACGCAAAGCCTCAATATACCGAAATCGAGGAACCGTTATGCAAACTCGGGTTGATCGTGTCAGGCCGCGACTAGTGTGTCGATTACCTTCGGTTCACTCAAATACATGAAATTCATGCATCAGAAGAGCCCTCCAATCATCCAAACGAACGCAAAGCCTCAATATACCGAAATCGAGGAACCGTTGTGCAAACTCGGGTTGATCGTGTCAGGGCGCTACTAGTGTGTCGATTACCTTCGTTTCACTCAAATACATGAAATTCATGCATCAGAAGAGCCCTCCAATCATCCAAACGAACGCAAAGCCTCAATATACCGAAATCGAGGAACCGTTGTGTAAATTCGGGTTGATCGTCTCAGGACGCGACTGGTGTGTCGATTACCTTTATTTTACTCGAATACATAAAAATAATGCATCAGAAGCGACCTGCAAATATCGAAACCAACGCAAAGGACCCGATATACCGAAATCCAGAAATCGTTGTGCAAACTCGCGGCGAAAGTTTCAGTGCTTGTATTACTTGCCGATTACCTCCATTTCACTCGAATACATGAAAATCATGCATCTGAAGCGACCTCCAATCAACCAAACGAACGCAAATCCTCGATCTACCGAAATCGAAAAACCGTTGTGGAAACTCAGGTTAATCGTCTCAGGGTGCGACTGGTGTATCGATTACATCCTTCATTTCACTCGAATACATAAAAATCATACATCAGAAGTGGCCTGCAAATACCGAAACGAACGCAAATGTCTCGATATACCGAAATCCAGAACGCCTTGAGCAAACTCGCGGCGAAAGTTTCTGTGCGTGAATGATTTGTCGATTACCTCCATTTCACTCGAATCGATGAAGAAGCCCTGTCGCAATCTCAATTGTCACGATTTACCAAAAAATTTCTTATGGTGCTTTTTTACAGTTTTCGGGTTGATCGTGTCATGGCGGGACTAATGTGTCGATTACCTTCGATTCACTCAAATACATGAAATTCATGCATCAGAAGAGCCCTCCAATCATCCAAACGAACGCAAAGCCTCAATATACCGAAATCGAGGAACCGTTATGCAAACTCGGGTTGATCGTGTCAGGGCGCGACTAGTGTGTCGATTACCTTCGGTTCACTCAAATACATTAAATTCATGCATCAGAAGAGCCCTCCAATCATCCAAACGAACGCAAAGCCTCAATATACCGAAATCGAGGAACCGTTATGCAAACTCGGGTTGATCGTGTCAGGGCGCGACTAGTGTGTCGATTACCTTCGGTTCACTCAAATACATGAAATTCATGCATCAGAAGCGCCCCCCAATCATCCAAACGAACGCAAAGCCTCAATATACCGAAATCGAGGAACCGTTATGCAAACTCGGGTTGATCGTGCCAGGTCGCGACTTGTGTGTCGATATCCTGCATTTTATTCAAATACATGAAATTCATGAATCAGAAGAGCACTCCAATCATCCAAACGAACGCAAAGCCTCAATATACCGAAATCGAGGAATTGTTGTGTAAACTCGGGTTGATCGTCTCAGGGCGCGACTAGTATGTCGATTGACTTCGTTTCACTCAAATACATGAAATTCATGCATCAGAGGAGCCCTCCAATCATCCAAACGAACGCAAAGCCTCAATATACCGAAATCGAGGAACCGTTGTGCAAACTCGGGTTGATCGTGTCAGGGCGCTACTAGTGTGTCGATTACCTTCGTTTCAGTCAAATACATGAAATTCATGCATCAGAAGAGCCCTCCAATCATCCAAACGAACGCAAAGCCTCAATATACCGAAATCGAGGAACCGTTGTGTAAATTCGGGTTGATCGTCTCAGGACGCGACTGGTGTGTCGATTACCTTCGGTTCACTCAAACACATGAAATTCATGCATCAGAAGCGCCCCCCAATCATCCAAACGAACGCAAAGCCTCAATATACCGAAATCGAGGAACCGTTATGCAAACTCGGGTTGATCGTGCCAGGTCGCGACTTGTGTGTCGATTACCTTTATTTTACTCGAATACATAAAAATAATGCATCAGAAGCGACCTGCAAATATCGAAACCAACGCAAAGGACCCGATATACCGAAATCCAGAAATCGTTGTGCAAGCTCGCGGCGAAAGTTTCAGTGCTTGTATTACTTGCCGATTACCTCCATTTCACTCGAATACATGAAAATCATGCATCTGAAGCGACCTCCAATCAACCAAACGAACGCAAAGCCTCGATCTACCGAAATCGAGAAACCGTTGTGGAAACTCAGGTTAATCGTCTCAGGGTGCGACTGGTGTATCGATTACCTCCTTCATTTCACTCGAATACATAAAAATCATACATCAGAAGTGGCCTGCAAATACCGAAACGAACGCAAATGCCTCGATATACCGAAATCCAGAACGCCTTGAGCAAACTCGCGGCGAAAGTTTCTGTGCGTGAATGATTTGTCGATTACCTCCATTTCACTCGAATCCATGAAGAAGCCCTGTCGCAATCTCAATTGTCACGATTTACCAAAAAATTTCTTATGGTGCTTTTTTACAGTTTTCGGGTTGATCGTGTCATGGCGGGACTAATGTGTCGATTACCTTCGATTCACTCAAATACATGAAATTCATGCATCAGAAGAGCCCTCCAATCAGCCAAACGAACGCAAAGCCTCAATATACCGAAATCGAGGAACCGTTATGCAAACTCGGGTTGATCGTGTCAGGGCGCGACTGGTGTGTCGATAACCTTCATTTCATTCAAATTCATGAAATTCATGCATCAGAAGAGTCCTCCAATCATCCAAACGAACGCAAAGCCTCAATATACCGAAATCGAGGAACCGTTATGCAAACTCGGGTTGATCGTGTCAGGGCGCGACTAGTGTATCGATTACCTTCGGTTCACTCAAATACATGAAATTCATGCATCAGAAGAGCCCTCCAATCATCCAAACGAACGCACAGCCTCAATATACCGAAATCGAGGAACCGTTATGCAAACTCGGGTTGATTGTGTCAGGGCGCGACTATTGTGTCGATTACCTTCGGTTCACTCAAATACATGAAATTCATGCATCAGAAGAGCCCTCCAATCATCCAAACGAACGCAAAGCCTCAATATACCGAAATCGAGGAACCGTTATGCAAACTCGGGTTGATTGTGTCAGGGCGCGACTAGTGTGTCGATTACCTTCGGTTCACTCAAATACATGAAATTCATGCATCAGAAGCGCCCTCCAATCATCCAAACGAACGCAAAGCTTCAATATACCGAAATCGAGGAACCGTTGTGCAAACTCGGGTTGATCGTGCCAGGTCGCGACTTATGAGTCGATATCCTGCATTTTATTTAAATACATGAAATTCATGCATCAGAAGAGCCCTCCAATCATCCAAAGGAACGCAAAGCCTCAATATACCGAAATCGAGGAACCGTTATGCAAACTCGGGTTGATCGTGCCAGGTCGCGACTTGTGTGTCGATATTCTGCATTTTATTCAAATACATGAAATTCATGCATCAGAAGAGCACTCCAATCATCCAAACGAACGCAAAGCCTCAATATACCGAAATCGAGGAATTGTTGTGTAAACTCGGGTTGATCGTGTCAGGGCGCGACTAGTGTGTCGATTACCTTCGGTTCACTCAAATACATGAAATTCATGCATCAGAATAGCCCTCCAATCATCCAAACGAACGCAAAGCCTCAATATACCGAAATCGAGGAACCGTTATGCAAACTCGGGTTTATCGTGTCAGGCCGCGACTAGTGTGTCGATTACCTTCGGTTCACTCAAATACATGAAATTCATGCATCAGAAGAGCCCTCCAATCATCCAAACGAACGCAAAGCCTCAATATACCGAAATCGAGGAACCGTTGTGCAAACTCGGGTTGATCGTGTCAGGGCGCTACTAGTGTGTCGATTACCTTCCTTTCACTCAAATACATGAAATTCATGCATCAGAAGAGCCCTCCAATCATCCAAACGAACGCAAAGCCTCAATATACCGAAATCGAGGAACCGTTGTGTAAATTCGGGTTGATCGTCTCAGGACGCGACTGGTGTGTCGATTACCTTTATTTTACTCGAATACATAAAAATAATGCATCAGAAGCGACCTGCAAATATCGAAACCAACGCAAAGGACCCGATATACCGAAATCCAGAAATCGTTGTGCAAACTCGCGGCGAAAGTTTCAGTGCTTGTATTACTTGCCGATTACCTCCATTTCACTCGAATACATGAAAATCATGCATCTGAAGCGACCTCCAATCATCCAAACGAACGCAAAGCCTCAATATACCGAAATCGAGGAACCGTTGTGCAAACTCGGGTTGATCGTGCCAGGTCGCGACTTATGAGTCGATATCCTGCATTTTATTCAAATACATGAAATTCATGCATCAGAAGAGCCCTCCAATCATCCAAAGGAACGCAAAGCCTCAATATACCGAAATCGAGGAACCGTTATGCAAACTCGGGTTGATCGTGCCAGGTCGCGACTTGTGTGTCGATATTCTGCATTTTATTCAAATACATGAAATTCATGCATCAGAAGAGCCCTCCAATCAGCCAAACGAACGCAAAGCCTCAATATACCGAAATCGAGGAACCGTTGTGGAAACTCGGGTTGATCGTGTCAGGGCGCGACTGGTGTGTCGATAACCTTCATTTCATTCAAATTCATGAAATTCATGCATCAGAAGAGTCCTCCAATCATTTAAACGAACGCAAAGCCTCAATATACCGAAATCGAGAAACCGTTGTGGAATTCGGGTTGATCGTGCCAGGTCGCGACTTGTGTGTCGATATCCTGCATTTTATTCAAATACATGAAATTCATGCATCAGAAGAACCCTCCAATCATCCAAACGAACGTAAAGCCTCAATATACCGAAATCGAGGAACCGTTATGCAAACTCGGGTTGATCGTGTCAGGGCGCGACTAGTGTGTCGATTACCTTCGCTCCACTCAAATACATGAAATTCATGCATCAGAAGAGCCGTACAATCATCCAAACGAACGCAAAGCCTCAATATACCGAAATCGAGGAACCGTTGTGGAAACTCGGGTTGATTGTGTCAGGGCGCGACTGGTGTGTCGATAACCTTCATTTTATTCAAATACATGAAATTCATGAATCAGAAGAGCCCTCCAATCATCCAAACGAACGCAAAGCCTCAATATACCGAAATCGAGGAACCATTATGCAAACTCGGGTTGATTGTGTCAGGGCGCGACTAGTGTGTCGATTACCTTCGGTTCACTCAAATACATGAAATTCATGCATCAGAAGCGCCCTCCAATCATCCAAACGAACGCAAAGCTTCAATATACCGAAATCGAGGAACCGTTGTGCAAACTCGGGTTGATCGTGCCAGGTCGCGACTTATGAGTCGATATCCTGCATTTTATTTAAATACATGAAATTCATGCATCAGAAGAGCCCTCCAATCATCCAAAGGAACGCAAAGCCTCAATATACCGAAATCGAGGAACCGTTGTGGAAACTCGGGTTGATCGTGTCAGGGCGCGACTGGTGTGTCGATTACCTTCGGTTCACTCAAATACATGAAATTCATGCATCAGAAGAGCCCTCCAATCATCCAAACGAACGCAAAGCCTCAATATACCGAAATCGAGGAACCGTTATGCAAACTCGGGTTGATCGTGTCAGGGCGCGACTAGTGTGTCGATTACCTTCGGTTCACTCAAATACATGAAATTCATGCATCAGAAGCGCCCTCCAATCATCCAAACGAACGCAAAGCCTCAATATACCGAAATCGAGGAACCGTTGTGCAAACTCGGGTTGATCGTGTCAGGGCGCGACTGGTGTGTCGATAACCTTCATTTCATTCAAATTCATGAAATTCATGCATCAGAAGAGTCCTCCAATCATCCAAACGAACGCAAAGCCTCAATATACCGAAATCGAGAAACCGTTGTGGAATTCGGGTTGATCGTGCCAGGTCGCGACTTGTGTGTCGATATCCTGCATTTTATTCAAATACATGAAATTCATGCATCAGAAGAACCCTCCAATCATCCAAACGAACGTAAAGCCTCAATATACCGAAATCGAGGAACCGTTATGCAAACTCGGGTTGATCGTGTCAGGGCGCGACTGGTGTGTCGATAACCTTCATTTCATTCAAATTCATGAAATTCATGCATCAGAAGAGTCCTCCAATCATCCAAACGAACGCAAAGCCTCAATATACCGAAATCGAGAAACCGTTGTGGAATTCGGGTTGATCGTGCCAGGTCGCGACTTGTGTGTCGATATCCTGCATTTTATTCAAATACATGAAATTCATGCATCAGAAGAACCCTCCAATCATCCAAACGAACGTAAAGCCTCAATATACCGAAATCGAGGAACCGTTATGCAAACTCGGGTTGATCGTGTCAGGGCGCGACTAGTGTGTCGATTACCTTCGCTTCACTCAAATACATTAAATTCATGCATCAGAAGAGCCGTCCAATCATCCAAACGAACGCAAAGCCTCAATATACCGAAATCGAGGAACCGTTGTGGAAACTCGGGTTGATTGTGTCAGGGCGCGACTGGTGTGTCGGTAACCTTCATTTTATTCAAATACATGAAATTCATGAATCAGAAGAGCCCTCCAATCATCCAAACGAACGCAAAGCCTCAATATACCGAAATCGAGGAACCGTTGTGCAAACTCGGGTTGATCGTGTCAGGGCGCTACTAGTGTGTCGATTACCTTCGTTTCACTCAAATACATGAAATTCATGCATCAGAAGAGCCCTCCAATCATCCAAACGAACGCAAAGCCTCGATCTACCGAAATCGAGAAACCGTTGTGGAAACTCGGGTTAATCGTCTCAGGGTGCGACTGGTGTATCGATTCCCTCCTTCATTTCACTCGAATACATAAAAATCATACATCAGAAGTGGCCTGCAAATACCGAAACGAACGCAAATGCCTCGATATACTGAAATCCAGAACGCCTTGAGCAAACTCGCGGCGAAAGTTTCTGTGCGTGAATGATTTGTCGATTACCTCCATTTCACTCGAATCCATGAAGAAGCCCTGTCGCAATCTCAATTATCACGATTTACCAAAAAATTTCTTATGGTGCTTCTTTACAGTTTTCGGGTTGATCGTGTCATGGCGCGACTAGTGTGTCGATTACCTTCGGTTCACTCAAATACATGAAATTCATGCATCAGAAGAGCCCTCCAATCAGCCAAACGAACGCAAAGCCTCAATATACCGAAATCGAGGAACCGTTGTGGAAACTCGGGTTGATCGTGTCAGGGCGCGACTGGTGTGTCGATAACCTTCATTTCATTCAAACTCATGAAATTCATGCATCAGAAGAGTCCTCCAATCATCCAAACGAACGCAAAGCCTCAATATACCGAAATCGAGGAACCGTTATGCAAACTCGGGTTGATCGTGTCAGGGCGCGACTAGTGTGTCGATTACCTTCGGTTCACTCAAATACATGAAATTCATGCATCAGAAGGGCCCTCCAATCATCCAAACGAACGCAAACCCTCAATATACCGAAATCGAGGAACCGTTATGCAAACTCGGGTTGACCGTGTCAGGCCGCGACTAGTGTGTCGATTACCTTCGGTTCACTCAAATACATGAAATTCATGCATCAGAAGAGCCCTCCAATCATCCAAACGAACGCAAAGCCTCAATATACCGAAATCGAGGAACCGTTGTGCAAACTCGGGTTGATCGTGTCAGGGCGCGACTAGTGTGTCGATTACCTTCGCTTCACTCAAATACATTAAATTCATGCATCAGAAGAGCCCTCCAATCATCCAAACGAACGCAAAGCCTCAATATACCGAAATCGAGGAACCGTTATGCAAACTCGGGTTGATCGTGTCAGGGCGCGACTAGTGTGTCGATTACCTTCGGTTCACTCAAATACATGAAATTCATGCATCAGAAGCGCCCCCCAATCATCCAAACGAACGCAAAGCCTCAATATACCGAAATCGAGGAACCGTTATGCAAACTCGGGTTGATCGTGCCAGGTCGCGACTTGTGTGTCGATATCCTGCATTTTATTCAAATACATGAAATTCATGCATCAGAAGAGCACTCCAATCATCCAAACGAACGCAAAGCCTCAATATACCGAAATCGAGGAATTGTTGTGTAAACTCGGGTTGATCGTCTCAGGGCGCGACTAGTATGTCGATTGACTTCGTTTCACTCAAATACATGAAATTCATGCATCAGAGGAGCCCTCCAATCATCCAGACGAACGCAAAGCCTCATTATACCGAAATCGAGGAACCGTTGTGCAAACTCGGGTTGATCGTGTCAGGGCGCTACTAGTGTGTCGATTACCTTCGTTTCAGTCAAATACATGAAATTCATGCATCAGAAGAGCCCTCCAATCATCCAAACGAACGCAAAGCCTCAATATACCGAAATCGAGGAACCGTTGTGTAAATTCGGGTTGATCGTCTCAGGACGCGACTGGTGTGTCGATTACCTTTATTTTACTCGAATACATAAAAATAATGCATCAGAAGCGACCTGCAAATATCGAAACCAACGCAAAGGACCCGATATACCGAAATCCAGAAATCGTTGTGCAAACTCGCGGCGAAAGTTTCAGTGCTTGTATTACTTGCCGATTACCTCCATTTCACTCGAATACATGAAAATCATGCATCTGAAGCGACCTCCAATCAGCCAAACGAACGCAAAGCCTCGATCTACCGAAATCGAGAAACCGTTGTGGAAACTCAGGTTAATCGTCTCAGGGTGCGACTGGTGTATCGATTACCTCCTTCATTTCACTCGAATACATAAAAATCATACATCAGAAGTGGCCTGCAAATACCGAAACGAACGCAAATGCCTCGATATACCGAAATCCAGAACGCATTGAGCAAACTCGCGGCGAAAGTTTCTGTGCGTGAATGATTTGTCGATTACCTCCATTTCACTCGAATCCATGAAGAAGCCCTGTCGCAATCTCAATTGTCACGATTTACCAAAAAATTTCTTATGGTGCTTTTTTACAGTTTTCGGGTTGATCGTGTCATGGCGGGACTAATGTGTCGATTACCTTCGATTCACTCAAATACATGAAATTCATGCATCAGAAGAGCCCTCCAATCAGCCAAACGAACGCAAAGCCTCAATATACCGAAATCGAGGAACCGTTGTGGAAACTCTGGTTGATCGTGTCAGGGCGCGACTGGTGTGTCGATAACCTTCATTTCATTCAAATTCATGAAATTCATGCATCAGAAGAGTCCTCCAATCATCCAAACGAACGCAAAGCCTCAATATACCGAAATCGAGGAACCGTTATGCAAACTCGGGTTGATCGTGTCAGGGCGCGACTAGTGTGTCGATTACCTTCGGTTCACTCAAATACATGAAATTCATGCATCAGAATAGCCCTCCAATCATCCAAACGAACGCAAAGCCTCAATATACCGAAATCGAGGAACCGTTATGCAAACTCGGGTTGATCGTGCCAGGTCGCGACTTGTGTGTCGATATCCTGCATTTTATTCAAATACATGAAATTCATGCATCAGAAGAGCACTCCAATCATCCAAACGAACGCAAAGCCTCAATATACCGAAATCGAGGAATTGTTGTGTAAACTCGGGTTGATCGTGTCAGGGCGCGACTAGTGTGTCGATTACCTTCGGTTCACTCAAATACATGAAATTCATGCATCAGAATAGCCCTCCAATCATCCAAACGAACGCAAAGCCTCAATATACCGAAATCGAGGAACCGTTATGCAAACTCGGGTTGATCGTGTCAGGCCGCGACTAGTGTGTCGATTACCTTCGGTTCACTCAAATACATGAAATTCATGCATCAGAAGAGCCCTCCAATCATCCAAACGAACGCAAAGCCTCAATATACCGAAATCGAGGAACCGTTGTGCAAACTCGGGTTGATCGTGTCAGGGCGCTACTAGTGTGTCGATTACCTTCGTTTCACTCAAATACATGAAATTCATGCATCAGAATAGCCCTCCAATCATCCAAACGAACGCAAAGCCTCAATATACCGAAATCGAGGAACCGTTATGCAAACTCGGGTTGATCGTGTCAGGGCGCGACTAGTGTGTCGATTACCTTCGGTTCACTCAAATACATGAAATTCATGCATCAGAAGCGCCCTCCAATCATCCAAACGAACGCAAAGCCTCAATATACCGAAATCGAGGAACCGTTGTGCAAACTCGGGTTGATCGTGTCAGGGCGCGACTGGTGTGTCGATAACCTTCATTTCATTCAAATTCATGAAATTCATGCATCAGAAGAGTCCTCCAATCATCCAAACGAACGCAAAGCCTCAATATACCGAAATCGAGGAACCGTTGTTGAAACTCGGGTTGATCGTGCCAGGTCGCGAGTTGTGTGTCGATATCCTGCATCTTATTCAAATACATGAAATTCATGCATCAGAAGAACCCTCCAATCATCCAAACGAACGTAAAGCCTCAATATACCGAAATCGAGGAACCGTTATGCAAACTCGGGTTGATCGTGTCAGGGCGCGACTAGTGTGTCGATTACCTTCGCTTCACTCAAATACATGAAATTCATGCATCAGAAGAGCCGTCCAATCATCCAAACGAACGCAAAGCCTCAATATACCGAAATCGAGGAACCGTTGTGGAAACTCGGGTTGATTGTGTCAGGGCGCGACTGGTGTGTCGATAACCTTCATTTTATTCAAATACATGAAATTCATGCATCAGAAGAGCCCTCCAATCATCCAAACGAACGCAAAGCCTCAATATACCGAAATCGAGGAACCGTTGTGCAAACTCGGGTTGATCGTGTCAGGGCGCTACTAGTGTGTCGATTACCTTCGTTTCACTCAAATACATGAAATTCATGCATCAGAAGAGCCCTCCAATCATCCAAACGAACGCAAAGCCTCGATCTACCGAAATCGAGAAACCGTTGTGGAAACTCGGGTTAATCGTCTCAGGGTGCGACTGGTGTATCGATTCCCTCCTTCATTTCACTCGAATACATAAAAATCATACATCAGAAGTGGCCTGCAAATACCGAAACGAACGCAAATGCCTCGATATACCGAAATCCAGAACGCCTTGAGCAAACTCGCGGCGAAAGTTTCTGTGCGTGAATGATTTGTCGATTACCTCCATTTCACTCGAATCCATGAAGAAGCCCTGTCGCAATCTCAATTGTCACGATTTACCAAAAAATTTCTTATGGTGCTTCTTTACAGTTTTCGGGTTGATCGTGTCATGGCGCGACTAGTGTGTCGATTACCTTCGATTCACTCAAATACATGAAATTCATGCATCAGAAGAGCCCTCCAATCATCCAAACGAACGCAAAGCCTCAATATACCGAAATCGAGGAACCGTTGTGCAAACTCGGGTTGATCGTGTCAGGGCGCGACTAGTGTGTCGATTACCTTCGTTTCACTCAAATACATGAAATTCATGCATCAGAAAAGCCCTCCAATCATCCAAACGAACGCAAAGCCTCAATATACCGAAATCGAGGAACCGTTATGCAAACTCGGGTTGATCGTGTCAGGGCGCGACGAGTGTGTCGATTACCTTCGGTTCACTCAAATACATTAAATTCATGCATCAGAAGAGCCCTCCAATCATCCAAACGAACGCAAAGCCTCAATATACCGAAATCGAGGAACCGTTATGCAAACTCGGGTTGATCGTGTCAGGGCGCGACTAGTGTGTCGATTACCTTCGGTTCACTCAAATACATTAAATTCATGCATCAGAAGAGCCCTCCAATCATCCAAACGAACGCAAAGCCTCAATATACCGAAATCGAGGAACCGTTGTGCAAACTCGGGTTGATCGTGTCAGGGCGCTACTAGTGTGTCGATTACCTTCCTTTCACTCAAATACATGAAATTCATGCATCAGAAGAGCCCTCCAATCATCCAAACGAACGCAAAGCCTCAATATACCGAAATCGAGGAACCGTTGTGTAAATTCGGGTTGATCGTCTCAGGACGCGACTGGTGTGTCGATTACCTTTATTTTACTCGAATACATAAAAATAATGCATCAGAAGCGACCTGCAAATATCGAAACCAACGCAAAGGACCCGATATACCGAAATCCAGAAATCGTTGTGCAAACTCGCGGCGAAAGTTTCAGTGCTTGTATTACTTGCCGATTACCTCCATTTCACTCGAATACATGAAAATCATGCATCTGAAGCGACCTCCAATCAGCCAAACGAACGCAAAGCCTCGATCTACCGAAATCGAGAAACCGTTGTGGAAACTCAGGTTAATCGTCTCAGGGTGCGACTGGTGTATCGATTACCTCCTTCATTTCACTCGAATACATAAAAATCATACATCAGAAGTGGCCTGCAAATACCGAAACGAACGCAAATGCCTCGATATACCGAAATCCAGAACGCATTGAGCAAACTCGCGGCGAAAGTTTCTGTGCGTGAATGATTTGTCGATTACCTCCATTTCACTCGAATCCATGAAGAAGCCCTGTCGCAATCTCAATTGTCACGATTTACCAAAAAATTTCTTATGGTGCTTTTTTACAGTTTTCGGGTTGATCGTGTCATGGCGGGACTAATGTGTCGATTACCTTCGATTCACTCAAATACATGAAATTCATGCATCAGAAGAGCCCTCCAATCAGCCAAACGAACGCAAAGCCTCAATATACCGAAATCGAGGAACCGTTGTGGAAACTCTGGTTGATCGTGTCAGGGCGCGACTGGTGTGTCGATAACCTTCATTTCATTCAAATTCATGAAATTCATGCATCAGAAGAGTCCTCCAATCATCCAAACGAACGCAAAGCCTCAATATACCGAAATCGAGGAACCGTTATGCAAACTCGGGTTGTTCGTGTCAGGGCGCGACTAGTGTGTCGATTACCTTCGGTTCACTCAAATACATGAAATTCATGCATCAGAATAGCCCTCCAATCATCCAAACGAACGCAAAGCCTCAATATACCGAAATCGAGGAACCGTTATGCAAACTCGGGTTGATCGTGTCAGGCCGCGACTAGTGTGTCGATTACCTTCGGTTCACTCAAATACATGAAATTCATGCATCAGAAGAGCCCTCCAATCATCCAAACGAACGCAAAGCCTCAATATACCGAAATCGAGGAACCGTTGTGCAAACTCGGGTTGATCGTGTCAGGGCGCTACTAGTGTGTCGATTACCTTCGTTTCACTCAAATACATGAAATTCATGCATCAGAAGAGCCCTCCAATCATCCAAACGAACGCAAAGCCTCAATATACCGAAATCGAGGAACCGTTGTGTAAATTCGGGTTGATCGTCTCAGGACGCGACTGGTGTGTCGATTACTTTTATTTTACTCGAATACATAAAAATAATGCATCAGAAGCGACCTGCAAATATCGAAACCAACGCAAAGGACCCGATATACCGAAATCCAGAAATCGTTGTGCAAACTCGCGGCGAAAGTTTCAGTGCTTGTATTACTTACCGATTACCTCCATTTCACTCGAATACATGAAAATCATGCATCTGAAGCGACCTCCAATCAACCAAACGAACGCAAATCCTCGATCTACCGAAATCGAAAAACCGTTGTGGAAACTCAGGTTAATCGTCTCAGGGTGCGACTGGTGTATCGATTACCTCCTTCATTTCACTCGAATACATAAAAATCATACATCAGAAGTGGCCTGCAAATACCGAAACGAACGCAAATGTCTCGATATACCGAAATCCAGAACGCCTTGAGCAAACTCGCGGCGAAAGTTTCTGTGCGTGAATGATTTGTCGATTACCTCCATTTCACTCGAATCCATGAAGAAGCCCTGTCGCAATCTCAATTGTCACGATTTACCAAAAAATTTCTTATGGTGCTTTTTTACAGTTTTCGGGTTGATCGTGTCATGGCGGGACTAATGTTTCGATTACCTTCGATTCACTCAAATACATGAAATTCATGCATCAGAAGAGCCCTCCAATCATCCAAACGAACGCAAAGCCTCAATATACCGAAATCGAGGAACCGTTATGCAAACTCGGGTTGATCGTGTCAGGGCGCGACTAGTGTGTCGATTACCTTCGGTTCACTCAAATACATTAAATTCATGCATCAGAAGAGCCCTCCAATCATCCAAACGAACGCAAAGCCTCAATATACCGAAATCGAGGAACCGTTATGCAAACTCGGGTTGATCGTGTCAGGGCGCGACTAGTGTGTCGATTACCTTCGGTTCACTCAAATACATTAAATTCATGCATCAGAAGAGCCCTCCAATCATCCAAACGAACGCAAAGCCTCAATATACCGAAATCGAGGAACCGTTATGCAAACTCGGGTTGATCGTGCCAGGTCGCGACTTGTGTGTCGATATCCTGCATTTTATTCAAATACATGAAATTCATGCATCAGAAGAGCACTCCAATCATCCAAACGAACGCAAAGCCTCAATATACCGAAATCGAGGAATTGTTGTGTAAACTCGGGTTGATCGTCTCAGGGCGCGACTAGTGTGTCGATTGACTTCGTTTCACTCAAATACATGAAATTCATGCATCAGAAGAGCCCTCCAATCATCCAAACGAACGCAAAGCCTCAATATACCGAAATCGAGGAACCGTTGTGCAAACTCGGGTTGATCGTGTCAGGGCGCTACTAGTGTGTCGATTACCTTCCTTTCACTCAAATACATGAAACTCATGCATCAGAGGAGCCCTCCAATCATCCAAACGAACGCAAAGCCTCAATATACCGAAATCGAGGAACCGTTGTGCAAACTCGGGTTCATCGTGTCAGGGCGCTACTAGTGTGTCGATTACCTTCGTTTCAGTCAAATACATGAAATTCATGCATCAGAAGAGCACTCCAATCATCCAAACGAACGCAAAGCCTCAATATACCGAAATCGAGGAATTGTTGTGTAAACTCGGGTTGATCGTCTCAGGGCGCGACTAGTGTGTCGATTGACTTCATTTCACTCGAATACATAAAAATCATACATCAGAAGTGGCCTGCAAATACCGAAACGAACGCAAATGCCTCGATATACCGAAATCCAGAACGCATTGAGCAAACTCGCGGCGAAAGTTTCTGTGCGTGAATGATTTGTCGATTACCTCCATTTCACTCGAATCCATGAAGAAGCCCTGTCGCAATCTCAATTGTCACGATTTACCAAAAAATTTCTTATGGTGCTTTTTTACAGTTTTCGGGTTGATCGTGTCATGGCGGGACTAATGTGTCGATTACCTTCGATTCACTCAAATACATGAAATTCATGCATCAGAAGAGCCCTCCAATCAGCCAAACGAACGCAAAGCCTCAATATACCGAAATCGAGGAACCGTTGTGGAAACTCTGGTTGATCGTGTCAGGGCGCGACTGGTGTGTCGATAACCTTCATTTCATTCAAATTCATGAAATTCATGCATCAGAAGAGTCCTCCAATCATCCAAACGAACGCAAAGCCTCAATATACCGAAATCGAGGAACCGTTATGCAAACTCGGGTTGATCGTGTCAGGGCGCGACTAGTGTGTCGATTACCTTCGGTTCACTCAAATACATGAAATTCATGCATCAGAATAGCCCTCCAATCATCCAAACGAACGCAAAGCCTCAATATACCGAAATCGAGGAACCGTTATGCAAACTCGGGTTGATCGTGTCAGGCCGCGACTAGTGTGTCGATTACCTTCGGTTCACTCAAATACATGAAATTCATGCATCAGAAGAGCCCTCCAATCATCCAAACGAACGCAAAGCCTCAATATACCGAAATCGAGGAACCGTTGTGCAAACTCGGGTTGATCGTGTCAGGGCGCTACTAGTGTGTCGATTACCTTCGTTTCACTCAAATACATGAAATTCATGCATCAGAAGAGCCCTCCAATCATCCAAACGAACGCAAAGCCTCAATATACCGAAATCGAGGAACCGTTGTGTAAATTCGGGTTGATCGTCTCAGGACGCGACTGGTGTGTCGATTACCTTTATTTTACTCGAATACATAAAAATAATGCATCAGAAGCGACCTGCAAATATCGAAACCAACGCAAAGGACCCGATATACCGAAATCCAGAAATCGTTGTGCAAACTCGCGGCGAAAGTTTCAGTGCTTGTATTACTTGCCGATTACCTCCATTTCACTCGAATACATGAAAATCATGCATCTGAAGCGACCTCCAATCAACCAAACGAACGCAAATCCTCGATCTACCGAAATCGAAAAACCGTTGTGGAAACTCAGGTTAATCGTCTCAGGGTGCGACTGGTGTATCGATTACATCCTTCATTTCACTCGAATACATAAAAATCATACATCAGAAGTGGCCTGCAAATACCGAAACGAACGCAAATGTCTCGATATACCGAAATCCAGAACGCCTTGAGCAAACTCGCGGCGAAAGTTTCTGTGCGTGAATGATTTGTCGATTACCTCCATTTCACTCGAATCCATGAAGAAGCCCTGTCGCAATCTCAATTGTCACGATTTACCAAAAAATTTCTTATGGTGCTTTTTTACAGTTTTCGGGTTGATCGTGTCATGGCGGGACTAATGTGTCGATTACCTTCGATTCACTCAAATACATGAAATTCATGCATCAGAAGAGCCCTCCAATCATCCAAACGAACGCAAAGCCTCAATATACCGAAATCGAGGAACCGTTATGCAAACTCGGGTTGATCGTGTCAGGGCGCGACTAGTGTGTCGATTACCTTCGGTTCACTCAAATACATTAAATTCATGCATCAGAAGAGCCCTCCAATCATCCAAACGAACGCAAAGCCTCAATATACCGAAATCGAGGAACCGTTATGCAAACTCGGGTTGATCGTGTCAGGGCGCGACTAGTGTGTCGATTACCTTCGGTTCACTCAAATACATGAAATTCATGCATCAGAAGCGCCCCCCAATCATCCAAACGAACGCAAAGCCTCAATATACCGAAATCGAGGAACCGTTATGCAAACTCGGGTTGATCGTGCCAGGTCGCGACTTGTGTGTCGATATCCTGCATTTTATTCAAATACATGAAATTCATGCATCAGAAGAGCACTCCAATCATCCAAACGAACGCAAAGCCTCAATATACCGAAATCGAGGAATTGTTGTGTAAACTCGGGTTGATCGTGTCAGGGCGCGACTAGTGTGTCGATTACCTTCGGTTCACTCAAATACATGAAATTCATGCATCAGAATAGCCCTCCAATCATCCAAACGAACGCAAAGCCTCAATATACCGAAATCGAGGAACCGTTATGCAAACTCGGGTTGATCGTGTCAGGCCGCGACTAGTGTGTCGATTACCTTCGGTTCACTCAAATACATGAAATTCATGCATCAGAAGAGCCCTCCAATCATCCAAACGAACGCAAAGCCTCAATATACCGAAATCGAGGAACCGTTGTGCAAACTCGGGTTGATCGTGTCAGGGCGCTACTAGTGTGTCGATTACCTTCGTTTCACTCAAATACATGAAATTCATGCATCAGAAGAGCCCTCCAATCACCCAAACGAACGCAAAGCCTCAATATACCGAAATCGAGGAACCGTTGTGTAAATTCGGGTTGATCGTCTCAGGACGCGACTGGTGTGTCGATTACCTTTATTTTACTCGAATACATAAAAATAATGCATCAGAAGCGACCTGCAAATATCGAAACCAACGCAAAGGACCCGATATACCGAAATCCAGAAATCGTTGTGCAAACTCGCGGCGAAAGTTTCAGTGCTTGTATTACTTGCCGATTACCTCCATTTCACTCGAATACATGAAAATCATGCATCTGAAGCGACCTCCAATCAACCAAACGAACGCAAATTCTCGATCTACCGAAATCGAAAAACCGTTGTGGAAACTCAGGTTAATCGTCTCAGGGTGCGACTGGTGTATCGATTACCTCGTTCATTTCACTCGAATACATAAAAATCACACATCAGAAGTGGCCTGCAAATACCGAAACGAACGCAAATGTCTCGATATACCGAAATCCAGAACGCCTTGAGCAAACTCGCGGCGAAAGTTTCTTTGCGTGAATGATTTGTCGATTACCTCCATTTCACTCGAATCCATGAAGAAGCCCTGTCGCAATCTCAATTGTCACGATTTACCAAAAAATTTCTTATGGTGCTTTTTTACAGTTTTCGGGTTGATCGTGTCATGGCGGGACTAATGTGTCGATTACCTTCGATTCACTCAAATACATGAAATTCATGCATCAGAAGAGCCCTCCAATCATCCAAACGAACGCAAAGCCTCAATATACCGAAATCGAGGAACCGTTATGCAAACTCGGGTTGATCGTGTCAGGGCGCGACTAGTGTGTCGATTACCTTCGGTTCACTCAAATACATTAAATTCATGCATCAGAAGAGCCCTCCAATCATCCAAACGAACGCAAAGCCTCAATATACCGAAATCGAGGAACCGTTATGCAAACTCGGGTTGATCGTGTCAGGGCGCGACTAGTGTGTCGATTACCTTCGGTTCACTCAAATACATGAAATTCATGCATCAGAAGCGCCCCCCAATCATCCAAACGAACGCAAAGCCTCAATATACCGAAATCGAGGAACCGTTATGCAAACTCGGGTTGATCGTGCCAGTCGCGACTTGTGTGTCGATATCCTGCATTTTATTCAAATACATGAAATTCATGCATCAGAAGAGCACTCCAATCATCCAAACGAACGCAAAGCCTCAATATACCGAAATCGAGGAATTGTTGTGTAAACTCGGGTTGATCGTCTCAGGGCGCGACTAGTATGTCGATTGACTTCGTTTCACTCAAATACATGAAATTCATGCATCAGAGGAGCCCTCCAATCATCCAAACGAACGCAAAGCCTCAATATACCGAAATCGAGGAACCGTTGTGCAAACTCGGGTTGATCGTGTCAGGGCGCTACTAGTGTGTCGATTACCTTCGTTTCAGTCAAATACATGAAATTCATGCATCAGAAGAGCCCTCCAATCATCCAAACGAACGCAAAGCCTCAATATACCGAAATCGAGGAACCGTTGTGTAAATTCGGGTTGATCGTCTCAGGACGCGACTGGTGTGTCGATTACCTTTATTTTACGCGAATACATAAAAATAATGCATCAGAAGCGACCTGCAAATATCGAAACCAACGCAAAGGACCCGATATACCGAAATCCAGAAATCGTTGTGCAAACTCGCGGCGAAAGTTTCAGTGCTTGTATTACTTGCCGATTACCTCCATTTCACTCGAATACATGAAAATCATGCATCTGAAGCGACCTCCAATCAACCAAACGAACGCAAAGCCTCGATCTACCGAAATCGAGAAACCGTTGTGGAAACTCAGGTTAATCGTCTCAGGGTGCGACTGGTGTATCGATTACCTCCTTCATTTCACTCGAATACATAAAAATCATACATCAGAAGTGGCCTGCAAATACCGAAACGAACGAAAATGCCTCGATATACCGAAATCCAGAACGCCTTGAGCAAACTCGCGGCGAAAGTTTCTGTGCGTGAATGATTTGTCGATTACCTCCATTTCACTCGAATCCATGAAGAAGCCCTGTCGCAATCTCAATTGTCACGATTTACCAAAAAATTTCTTATGGTGCTTTTTTACAGTTTTCGGGTTGATCGTGTCATGGCGGGACTAATGTGTCGATTACCTTCGATTCACTCAAATACATGAAATTCATGCATCAGAAGAGCCCTCCAATCAGCCAAACGAACGCAAAGCCTCAATATACCGAAATCGAGGAACCGTTGTGGAAACTCGGGTTGATCGTGTCAGGGCGCGACTGGTGTGTCGATAACCTTCATTTCATTCAAATTCATGAAATTCATGCATCAGAAGAGTCCTCCAATCATCCAAACGAACGCAAAGCCTCAATATACCGAAATCGAGGAACCGTTATGCAAACTCGGGTTGATCGTGTCAGGGCGCGACTAGTGTGTCGATTACCTTCGGTTCACTCAAATACATGAAATTCATGCATCAGAATAGCCCTCCAATCATCCAAACGAACGCAAAGCCTCAATATACCGAAATCGAGGAACCGTTATGCAAACTCGGGTTGATCGTGTCAGGCCGCGACTAGTGTGTCGATTACCTTCGGTTCACTCAAATACATGAAATTCATGCATCAGAAGAGCCCTCCAATCATCCAAACGAACGCAAAGCCTCAATATACCGAAATCGAGGAACCGTTGTGCAAACTCGGGTTGATCGTGTCAGGGCGCTACTAGTGTGTCGATTACCTTCGTTTCACTCAAATACATGAAATTCATGCATCAGAAGAGCCCTCCAATCATCCAAACGAACGCAAAGCCTCAATATACCGAAATCGAGGAACCGTTGTGTAAAATCGGGTTGATCGTCTCAGGACGCGACTGGTGTGTCGATTACCTTTATTTTACTCGAATACATAAAAATAATGCATCAGAAGCGACCTGCAAATATCGAAACCAACGCAAAGGACCCGATATACCGAAATCCAGAAATCGTTGTGCAAACTCGCGGCGAAAGTTTCAGTGATTGTATTACTTGCCGATTACCTCCATTTCAGTCGAATACATGAAAATCATGCATCTGAAGCGACCTCCAATCAACCAAACGAACGCAAAGCCTCGATCTACCGAAATCGAGAAACCGTTGTGGAAACTCAGGTTAATCGTCTCAGGGTGCGACTGGTGTATCGATTACCTCCTTCATTTCACTCGAATACATAAAAATCATACATCAGAAGTGGCTTGCAAATACCGAAAGGAACGCAAATGCCTCGATATACCGAAATCCAGAACGCCTTGAGCAAACTCGCGGCGAAAGTTTCTGTGCGTGAATGATTTGTCGATTACCTCCATTTCACTCGAATCCATGAAGAAGCCCTGTCGCAATCTCAATTGTCACGATTTACCAAAAAATTTCTTATGGTGCTTTTTTACAGTTTTCGGGTTGATCGTGTCATGGCGGGACTAATGTGTCGATTACCTTCGATTCACTCAAATACATGAAATTCATGCATCAGAAGAGCCCTCCAATCAGCCAAACGAACGCAAAGCCTCAATATACCGAAATCGAGGAACCGTTGTGGAAACTCGGGTTGATCGTGTCAGGGCGCGACTGGTGTGTCGATAACCTTCATTTCATGCAAATTCATGAAATTCATGCATCAGAAGAGTCCTCCAATCATCCAAACGAACGCAAAGCCTCAATATACCGAAATCGAGGAACCGTTATGCAAACTCGGGTTGATCGTGTCAGGGCGCGACTAGTGTGTCGATTACCTTCGGTTCACTCAAATACATGAAATTCATGCATCAGAAGAGCCCTCCAATCATCCAAACGAACGCAAAGCCTCAATATACCGAAATCGAGGAACCGTTGTGCAAACTCGTGTTGATCGTATCAGGGCGCGACTAGTGTATCGATTACCTTCGGTTCACTCAAATACATGAAATTCATGCATCAGAAGAGCCCTCCAATCATCCAAACGAACGCACAGCCTCAATATACCGAAATCGAGGAACCGTTATGCAAACTCGGGTTGATTGTGTCAGGGCGCGACTATTGTGTCGATTACCTTCGGTTCACTCAAATACATGAAATTCATGCATCAGAAGAGCCCTCCAATCATCCAAACGAACGCAAAGCCTCAATATACCGAAATCGAGGAACCGTTATGCAAACTCGGGTTGATTGTGTCAGAGCGCGACTAGTGTGTCGATTACCTTCGGTTCACTCAAATACATGAAATTCATGCATCAGAAGCGCCCTCCAATCATCCAAACGAACGCAAAGCCTCAATATACCGAAATCGAGAAACCGTTGTGGAATTCGGGTTGATCGTGCCAGGTCGCGACTTGTGTGCCGATATCCTGCATTTTATTCAAATACATGAAATTCATGCATCAGAAGAACCCTCCAATCATCCAAACGAACGTAAAGCCTCAATATACCGAAATCGAGGAACCGTTATGCAAACTCGGGTTGATCGTGTCAGGGCGCGACTAGTGTGTCGATTACCTTCGCTTCACTCAAATACATGAAATTCATGCATCAGAAGAGCCGTCCAATCATCCAAACGAACGCAAAGCCTCAATATACCGAAATCGAGGAACCGTTGTGGAAACTCGGGTTGATTGTGTCAGGGCGCGACTGGTGTGTCGATAACCTTCATTTTATTCAAATACATGAAATTCATGAATCAGAAGAGCCCTCCAATCATCCAAACGAACGCAAAGCCTCAATATACCGAAATCGAGGAACCGTTATGCAAACTCGGGTTGATCGTGTCAGGGCGCGACTAGTGTGTCGATTACCTTCGGTTCACTCAAATACATGAAATTCATGCATCAGAATAGCCCTCCAATCATCCAAACGAACGCAAAGCCTCAATATACCGAAATCGAGGAACCGTTATGCAAACTCGGGTTGATCGTGTCAGGCCGCGACTAGTGTGTCGATTACCTTCGGTTCACTCAAATACATGAAATTCATGCATCAGAAGAGCCCTCCAATCATCCAAACGAACGCAAAGCCTCAATATACCGAAATCGAGGAACCGTTGTGCAAACTCGGGTTGATCGTGTCAGGGCGCTACTAGTGTGTCGATTACCTTCGTTCCACTCAAATACATGAAATTCATGCATCAGAAGAGCCCTCCAATCATCCAAACGAACGCAAAGCCTCAATATACCGAAATCGAGGAACCGTTGTGTAAAATCGGGTTGATCGTCTCAGGACGCGACTGGTGTGTCGATTACCTTTATTTTACTCGAATACATAAAAATAATGCATCAGAAGCGACCTGCAAATATCGAAACCAACGCAAAGGACCCGATATACCGAAATCCAGAAATCGTTGTGCAAACTCGCGGCGAAAGTTTCAGTGCTTGTATTACTTGCCGATTACCTCCATTTCACTCGAATACATGAAAATCATGCATCTGAAGCGACCTCCAATCAACCAAACGAACGCAAAGCCTCGATCTACCGAAATCGAGAAACCGTTGTGGAAACTCAGGTTAATCGTCTCAGGGTGCGACTGGTGTATCGATTACCTCCTTCATTTCACTCGAATACATAAAAATCATACATCAGAAGTGGCCTGCAAATACCGAAACGAACGCAAATGCCTCGATATACCGAAATCCAGAACGCCTTGAGCAAACTCGCGGCGAAAGTTTCTGTGCGTGAATGATTTGTCGATTACCTCCATTTCACTCGAATCCATGAAGAAGCCCTGTCGCAATCTCAATTGTTACGATTTACCAAAAAATTTCTTATGGTGCTTTTTTACAGTTTTCGGGTTGATCGTGTCATGGCGGGACTAATGTGTCGATTACCTTCGATTCACTCAAATACATGAAATTCATGCATCAGAAGAGCCCTCCAATCAGCCAAACGAACGCAAAGCCTCAATATACCGAAATCGAGGAACCGTTGTGGAAACTCGGGTTGATCGTGTCAGGGCGCGACTGGTGTGTCGATAACCTTCATTTCATGCAAATTCATGAAATTCATGCATCAGAAGAGTCCTCCAATCATCCAAACGAACGCAAAGCCTCAATATACCGAAATCGAGGAACCGTTATGCAAACTCGGGTTGATCGTGTCAGGGCGCGACTAGTGTGTCGATTACCTTCGGTTCACTCAAATACATGAAATTCATGCATCAGAAGAGCCCTCCAATCATCCAAACGAACGCAAAGCCTCAATATACCGAAATCGAGGAACCGTTGTGCAAACTCGTGTTGATCGTATCAGGGCGCGACTAGTGTATCGATTACCTTCGGTTCACTCAAATACATGAAATTCATGCATCAGAAGAGCCCTCCAATCATCCAAACGAACGCACAGCCTCAATATACCGAAATCGAGGAACCGTTATGCAAACTCGGGTTGATTGTGTCAGGGCGCGACTATTGTGTCGATTACCTTCGGTTCACTCAAATACATGAAATTCATGCATCAGAAGAGCCCTCCAATCATCCAAACGAACGCAAAGCCTCAATATACCGAAATCGAGGAACCGTTATGCAAACTCGGGTTGATTGTGTCAGAGCGCGACTAGTGTGTCGATTACCTTCGGTTCACTCAAATACATGAAATTCATGCATCAGAAGCGCCCTCCAATCATCCAAACGAACGCAAAGCCTCAATATACCGAAATCGAGAAACCGTTGTGGAATTCGGGTTGATCGTGCCAGGTCGCGACTTGTGTGCCGATATCCTGCATTTTATTCAAATACATGAAATTCATGCATCAGAAGAACCCTCCAATCATCCAAACGAACGTAAAGCCTCAATATACCGAAATCGAGGAACCGTTATGCAAACTCGGGTTGATCGTGTCAGGGCGCGACTAGTGTGTCGATTACCTTCGCTTCACTCAAATACATGAAATTCATGCATCAGAAGAGCCGTCCAATCATCCAAACGAACGCAAAGCCTCAATATACCGAAATCGAGGAACCGTTGTGGAAACTCGGGTTGATTGTGTCAGGGCGCGACTGGTGTGTCGATAACCTTCATTTTATTCAAATACATGAAATTCATGAATCAGAAGAGCCCTCCAATCATCCAAACGAACGCAAAGCCTCAATATACCGAAATCGAGGAACCGTTATGCAAACTCGGGTTGATCGTGTCAGGGCGCGACTAGTGTGTCGATTACCTTCGGTTCACTCAAATACATGAAATTCATGCATCAGAATAGCCCTCCAATCATCCAAACGAACGCAAAGCCTCAATATACCGAAATCGAGGAACCGTTATGCAAACTCGGGTTGATCGTGTCAGGCCGCGACTAGTGTGTCGATTACCTTCGGTTCACTCAAATACATGAAATTCATGCATCAGAAGAGCCCTCCAATCATCCAAACGAACGCAAAGCCTCAATATACCGAAATCGAGGAACCGTTGTGCAAACTCGGGTTGATCGTGTCAGGGCGCTACTAGTGTGTCGATTACCTTCGTTCCACTCAAATACATGAAATTCATGCATCAGAAGAGCCCTCCAATCATCCAAACGAACGCAAAGCCTCAATATACCGAAATCGAGGAACCGTTGTGTAAAATCGGGTTGATCGTCTCAGGACGCGACTGGTGTGTCGATTACCTTTATTTTACTCGAATACATAAAAATAATGCATCAGAAGCGACCTGCAAATATCGAAACCAACGCAAAGGACCCGATATACCGAAATCCAGAAATCGTTGTGCAAACTCGCGGCGAAAGTTTCAGTGCTTGTATTACTTGCCGATTACCTCCATTTCACTCGAATACATGAAAATCATGCATCTGAAGCGACCTCCAATCAACCAAACGAACGCAAAGCCTCGATCTACCGAAATCGAGAAACCGTTGTGGAAACTCAGGTTAATCGTCTCAGGGTGCGACTGGTGTATCGATTACCTCCTTCATTTCACTCGAATACATAAAAATCATACATCAGAAGTGGCCTGCAAATACCGAAACGAACGCAAATGCCTCGATATACCGAAATCCAGAACGCCTTGAGCAAACTCGCGGCGAAAGTTTCTGTGCGTGAATGATTTGTCGATTACCTCCATTTCACTCGAATCCATGAAGAAGCCCTGTCGCAATCTCAATTGTTACGATTTACCAAAAAATTTCTTATGGTGCTTTTTTACAGTTTTCGGGTTGATCGTGTCATGGCGGGACTAATGTGTCGATTACCTTCGATTCACTCAAATACATGAAATTCATGCATCAGAAGAGCCCTCCAATCAGCCAAACGAACGCAAAGCCTCAATATACCGAAATCGAGGAACCGTTGTGGAAACTCGGGTTGATCGTGTCAGGGCGCGACTGGTGTGTCGATAACCTTCATTTCATTCAAATTCATGAAATTCATGCATCAGAAGAGTCCTCCAATCATCCAAACGAACGCAAAGCCTCAATATACCGAAATCGAGGAACCGTTATGCAAACTCGGGTTGATCGTGTCAGGGCGCGACTAGTGTGTCGATTACCTTCGGTTCACTCAAATACATGAAATTCATGCATCAGAAGAGCCCTCCAATCATCCAAACGAACGCAAAGCCTCAATATACCGAAATCGAGGAACCGTTGTGCAAACTCGTGTTGATCGTATCAGGGCGCGACTAGTGTATCGATTACATTCGGTTCACTCAAATACATGAAATTCATGCATCAGAAGAGCTCTCCAATCATCCAAACGAACGCACAGCCTCAATATACCGAAATCGAGGAACCGTTATGCAAACTCGGGTTGATTGTGTCAGGGCGCGACTATTGTGTCGATTACCTTCGGTTCACTCAAATACATGAAATTCATGCATCAGAAGAGCCCTCCAATCATCCAAACGAACGCAAAGCCTCAATATACCGAAATCGAGGAACCGTTATGCAAACTCGGGTTGATTGTGTCAGGGCGCGACTAGTGTGTCGATTACCTTCGGTTCACTCAAATACATGAAATTCATGCATCAGAAGCGCCCTCCAATCATCCAAACGAACGCAAAGCCTCAATATACCGAAATCGAGGAACCGTTGTGCAAACTCGGGTTGATCGTGCCAGGTCGCGACTTATGAGTCGATATCCTGCATTTTATTCAAATACATGAAATTCATGCATCAGAAGAGCCCTCCAATCATCCAAAGGAACGCAAAGCCTCAATATACCGAAATCGAGGAACCGTTATGCAAACTCGGGTTGATCGTGCCAGGTCGCGACTTGTGTGTCGATATTCTGCATTTTATTCAAATACATGAAATTCATGCATCAGAAGAGCCCTCCAATCAGCCAAACGAACGCAAAGCCTCAATATACCGAAATCGAGGAACCGTTGTGGAAACTCGGGTTGATCGTGTCAGGGCGCGACTGGTGTGTCGATAACCTTCTTTTCGTTCAAATTCATGAAATTCATGCATCAGAAGAGTCCTCCAATCATCCAAACGAACGCAAAGCCTCAATATACCGAAATCGAGAAACCGTTGTGGAATTCGGGTTGATCGTGCCAGGTCGCGACTTGTGTGTCGATATCCTGCATTTTATTCAAATACATGAAATTCATGCATCAGAAGAACCCTCCAATCATCCAAACGAACGTAAAGCCTCAATATACCGAAATCGAGGAACCGTTATGCAAACTCGGGTTGATCGTGTCAGGGCGCGACTAGTGTGTCGATTACCTTCGCTTCACTCAAATACATGAAATTCATGCATCAGAAGAGCCGTACAATCATCCAAACGAACGCAAAGCCTCAATATACCGAAATCGAGGAACCGTTGTGGAAACTCGGGTTGATTGTGTCAGGGCGCGACTGGTGTGTCGATAACCTTCATTTTATTCAAATACATGAAATTCATGAATCAGAAGAGCCCTCCAATCATCCAAACGAACGCAAAGCCTCAATATACCGAAATCGAGGAACCGTTGTGCAAACTCGGGTTGATCGTGTCAGGGCGCTACTAGTGTGTCGATTACCTTCGTTTCACTCAAATACATGAAATTCATGCATCAGAAGAGTCCTCCAATCATCCAAACGAACGCAAAGCCTCGATCTACCGAAATCGAGAAACCGTTGTGGAAACTCGGGTTAATCGTCTCAGGGTGCGACTGGTGTATCGATTACCTCCTTCATTTCACTCGAATACATAAAAATCATACATCAGAAGTGGCCTGCAAATACCGAGACGAACGCAAATGCCTCGATATACTGAAATCCAGAACGCCTTGAGCAAACTCGCGGCGAAAGTTTCTGTGCGTGAATGATTTGTCGATTACCTCCATTTCACTCGAATCCATGAAGAAGCCCTGTCGCAATCTCAATTATCACGATTTACCAAAAAATTTCTTATGGTGCTTCTTTACAGTTTTCGGGTTGATCGTGTCATGGCGCGACTAGTGTGTCGATTACCTTCGGTTCACTCAAATACATGAAATTCATGCATCAGAAGAGCCCTCCAATCAGCCAAACGAACGCAAAGCCTCAATATACCGAAATCGAGGAACCGTTGTGGAAACTCGCGTTGATCGTGTCAGGGCGCGACTGGTGTGTCGATAACCTTCATTTCATTCAAACTCATGAAATTCATGCATCAGAAGAGTCCTCCAATCATCCAAACGAACGCAAAGCCTCAATATACCGAAATCGAGGAACCGTTATGCAAACTCGGGTTGATCGTGTCAGGGCGCGACTAGTGTGTCGATTACCTTCGGTTCACTCAAATACATGAAATTCATGCATCAGAAGGGCCCTCCAATCATCCAAACGAACGCAAAGCCTCAATATACCGAAATCGAGGAACCGTTATGCAAACTCGGGTTGACCGTGTCAGGCCGCGACTAGTGTGTCGATTACCTTCGGTTCACTCAAATACATGAAATTCATGCATCAGAAGAGCCCTCCAATCATCCAAACGAACGCAAAGCCTCAATATACCGAAATCGAGGAACCGTTGTGCAAACTCGGGTTGATCGTGTCAGGGCGCGACTAGTGTGTCGATTACCTTCGCTTCACTCAAATATATGAAATTCATGCATCAGAAGAGCCCTCCAATCATCCAAACGAACGCAAAGCCTCAATATACCGAAATCGAGGAACCGTTATGCAAACTCGGGTTGATCGTGTCAGGGCGCGACTAGTGTGTCGATTACCTTCGGTTCACTCAAATACATGAAATTCATGCATCAGAAGAGCCCTCCAATCATCCAAACGAACGCAAAGCCTCAATATACCGAAATCGAGGAACCGTTATGCAAACTCGGGTTGATCGTGTCAGGGCGCGACTAGTGTGTCGATTACCTTCGGTTCACTCAAATACATGAAATTCATGCATCAGAAGCGCCCTCCAATCATCCAAACGAACGCAAAGCCTCAATATACCGAAATCGAGGAACCGTTATGCAAACTCGGGTTGATCGTGCCAGGTCGCGACTTGTGTGTCGATATCCTGCATTTTATTCAAATACATGAAATTCATGCATCAGAAGAGCACTCCAATCATCCAAACGAACGCAAAGCCTCAATATACCGAAATCGAGGAATTGTTGTGTAAACTCGGGTTGATCGTCTCAGGGCGCGACTAGTGTGTCGATTGACTTCGTTTCACTCAAATACATGAAATTCATGCATCAGAAGAGCCCTCCAATCATCCAAACGAACGCAAAGCCTCAATATACCGAAATCAAGGAACCGTTATGCAAACTCGGGTTGATCGTGTCAGGGCGCGACTAGTGTGTCGATTACCTTCGGTTCACTCAAATACATGAAATTCATGCATCAGAAGAGCCCTCCAATCATCCAAACGAACGCAAAGCCTCAATATACCTAAATCGAGGAACCGTTGTGCAAACTCGGGTTGATCGTGTCAGGGCGCGACTAGTGTGTCGATTACCTTCGGTTCACTCAAATACATGAAATTCATGCATCAGAAGAGCCCTCCAATCATCCAAACGAACGCAAAGCCTCAATATACCGAAATCGAGGAACCGTTGTGCAAACTCGGGTTGATCGTGCCAGGTCGCGACTTGTGAGTCGATATCCTGCATTTTATTCAAATACATGAAATTCATGCATCAGAAGAGCCCTCCAATCATCCAAAGGAACGCAAAGCCTCAATATACCGAAATCGAGGAACCGTTATGCAAACTCGGGTTGATCGTGCCAGGTCGCGACTTGTGTGTCGATATCCTGCATTTTATTCAAATACATGAAATTCATTCATCAGAAGAGCACTCCAATCATCCAAACGAACGCAAAGCCTCAATATACCGAAATCGAGGAATTGTTGTGTAAACTCGGGTTGATCGTCTCAGGGCGCGACTAGTGTGTCGATTGACTTCGTTTCACTCAAGTACATGAAATTCATGCATCAGAAGAGCCCTCCAATCATCCAAACGAACGCAAAGCCTCAATATACCGAAATCGAGAAACCGTTGTGTAAACTCGGGTTGATCATCTCAGGACGCGACTGGTGTGTCGATTACCTTTATTTTACTCGAATACATAAAAAGAATGCATCAGAAGCGACCTGCAAATATCGAAACCAACGCAAACCCTCGATACACTGAAATCGAGAAATCGTTGTGCAAACTCGATGCGAGTGCTCCTGGGCGCGACTTGTGTGTCGATTATCTTCTATTCACTCTAATACATGAAATTCATGCATCAGAAGCGCCCTCCAATCATCCAAACGAACGCAAAGACTCAATATACCAAAATCGAGGAACCGTTGTGCAAACTCGGCTTGATCGTATCAGGGCGCGACTAGTGTATCGATTACCTTCGTTTCACTCAAATACATGAAATTCATGCATCAGAAGAGCCCTCCAATCATCCAAACGAACGCAAAGCCTCAATATACCGAAATCGAAGAACAATTGTGTAAACTCGGGTTGATCGTCTCAGGGCGCGCCTACTGTGTCGATTACCTTCGTTTCACTCAAATACATGAAATTCATGCATCAGAAGAGCCCTCCAATCATCCAAACGAACGCAAAGCCTCAATATACCGAAATCGAGGAACCGTTGTGTAAACTCGGGTTGATCATCTCAGGACGCGACTGGTGTGTCGAGTACCTTTATTTTACTCGAATACATAAAAATAATGCATCAGGAGCGACCTGCAAATATCGAAACCAACGCAAACCCTCGATACACTGAAATCGAGAAATCGTTGTGCACACTCGATGCGATTGTTCCAGAGCGCGATTAGTGTGTCGATTACCTTCGTTTCACTCAAATACATGAAATTCATCCATCAGAAGTGGCCTGGAAATACCGAAACGAACGCAAAGCCTCAATATACCGAAATCGAAGAACCGTTGTTGAAACTCGGGTTGATCGTGCCAGGTCGCGAGTTGTGTGTCGATATCCTGCATTTTATTCAAATACATAAAATTCATGCATCAGAAGAACCCTCCAATCATCCAAACAAACGTAAAGCCTCAATATACCGAAATCGAGGAACCGTTGTTGAAACTCGGGTTGATCGTGCCAGGTCGCGAGTTGTGTGTCGATATCCTGCATTTTATTCAAATACATGAAATTCATGCATCAGAAGAACCCTCCAATCATCCAAACGAACGCAAAGCCTCAATATACCGAAATCGAGGACCCGTTGTGGAAACTCGGGTTGATTGTGTCAGGGCGCGACTGGTGTGTCGATAACCTTCATTTTATTCAAATACATGAAATTCATGCATCAGAAGAGCCCTCCAATCATCCAAACGAACGCAAAGCCTCAATATACCGAAATCGAGGAACCGTTGTGCAAACTCGGGTTGATCGTGTCAGGGCGCTACTAGTGTGTCGATTACCTTCGTTTCACTCAAATACATGAAATTCTTGCATCAGAAGAGCCCTCCAATCATCCAAACGAACGCAAAGCCTCAATATACCGAAATCGAGGAACCGTTGTGCAAACTCGGGTTGATCGTGTCAGGGCGCTACTAGTGTGTCGATTACCTTCGTTTCACTCAAATACATGAAATTCTTGCATCAGAAGAGCCCTCCAATCATCCAAACGAACGCAAAGCCTCAATATACCGAAATCGAGGAACCGTTGTGTAAACTCGGGTTGATCGTCTCAGGACGCGACTGGTGTGTCGATTACCTTTATTTTACTCGAATACATAAAAATAATGCATCAGAAGCGACCTGCAAATATCGAAACCAACGCAAAGGACCCGATATACCGAAATCCAGAAATCGTTGTGCAAACTCGCGGCGAAAGTTTCAGTGCTTGTATTGCTTGCCGATTACCTCCATTTCACTCGAATACATGAAAATCATGCATCTGAAGCGACCTCCAATCAACCAAACGAACGCAAAGCCTCGATCTACCGAAATCGAGAAACCGTTGTGGAAACTCGGGTTAATCGTCTCAGGGTGCGACTGGTGTATCGATTACCTCCTTCATTTCACTCGAATACATAAAAATCATACATCAGAAGTGGCCTGCAAATACCGAAACGAACGCAAATGCCTCGATATACCGAAATCCAGAACGCCTTGAGCAAACTCGCGGCGAAAGTTTCTGTGCGTGAATGATTTGTCGATTACCTCCATTTCACTCGAATCCATGAAGAAGCCCTGTCGCAATCTCAATTGTCACGATTTACCAAAAAATTTCTTATGGTGCTTTTTTACAGTTTTCGGGTTGATCGTGTCATGGCGGGACTAATGTGTCGATTACCTTCGATTCACTCAAATACATGAAATTCATGCATCAGAAGAGCCCTCCAATCAGCCAAACGAACGCAAAGCCTCAATATACCGAAATCGAGGAACCGTTGTGGAAACTCGGGTTGATCGTGTCAGGGCGCGACTGGTGTGTCGATAACCTTCATTTCATGCAAATTCATGAAATTCATGCATCAGAAGAGTCCTCCAATCATCCAAACGAACGCAAAGCCTCAATATACCGAAATCGAGGAACCGTTATGCAAACTCGGGTTGATCGTGTCAGGGCGCGACTAGTGTGTCGATTACCTTCGGTTCACTCAAATACATGAAATTCATGCATCAGAAGAGCCCTCCAATCATCCAAACGAACGCAAAGCCTCAATATACCGAAATCGAGGAACCGTTGTGCAAACTCGTGTTGATCGTATCAGGGCGCGACTAGTGTATCGATTACCTTCGGTTCACTCAAATACATGAAATTCATGCATCAGAAGAGCCCTCCAATCATCCAAACGAACGCACAGCCTCAATATACCGAAATCGAGGAACCGTTATGCAAACTCGGGTTGATTGTGTCAGGGCGCGACTATTGTGTCGATTACCTTCGGTTCACTCAAATACATGAAATTCATGCATCAGAAGAGCCCTCCAATCATCCAAACGAACGCAAAGCCTCAATATACCGAAATCGAGGAACCGTTATGCAAACTCGGGTTGATTGTGTCAGAGCGCGACTAGTGTGTCGATTACCTTCGGTTCACTCAAATACATGAAATTCATGCATCAGAAGCGCCCTCCAATCATCCAAACGAACGCAAAGCCTCAATATACCGAAATCGAGAAACCGTTGTGGAATTCGGGTTGATCGTGCCAGGTCGCGACTTGTGTGCCGATATCCTGCATTTTATTCAAATACATGAAATTCATGCATCAGAAGAACCCTCCAATCATCCAAACGAACGTAAAGCCTCAATATACCGAAATCGAGGAACCGTTATGCAAACTCGGGTTGATCGTGTCAGGGCGCGACTAGTGTGTCGATTTCCTTCGCTTCACTCAAATACATGAAATTCATGCATCAGAAGAGCCGTCCAATCATCCAAACGAACGCAAAGCCTCAATATACCGAAATCGAGGAACCGTTGTGGAAACTCGGGTTGATTGTGTCAGGGCGCGACTGGTGTGTCGATAACCTTCATTTTATTCAAATACATGAAATTCATGAATCAGAAGAGCCCTCCAATCATCCAAACGAACGCAAAGCCTCAATATACCGAAATCGAGGAACCGTTGTGCAAACTCGGGTTGATCGTGTCAGGGCGCTACTAGTGTGTCGATTACCTTCGTTTCACTCAAATACATGAAATTCATGCATCAGAAGAGCCCTCCAATCATCCAAACGAACGCAAAGCCTCGATCTACCGAAATCGAGAAACCGTTGTGGAAACTCGGGTTAATCGTCTCAGGGTGCGACTGGTGTATCGATTACCTCCTTCATTTCACTCGAATACATAAAAATCATACATCAGAAGTGGCCTGCAAATACCGAAACGAACGCAAATGCCTCGATATACTGAAATCCAGAACGCCTTGAGCAAACTCGCGGCGAAAGTTTCTGTGCGTGAATGATTTGTCGATTACCTCCATTTCACTCGAATCCATGAAGAAGCCCTGTCGCAATCTCAATTATCACGATTTACCAAAAAATTTCTTATGGTGCTTCTTTACAGTTTTCGGGTTGATCGTGTCATGGCGCGACTAGTGTGTCGATTACCTTCGGTTCACTCAAATACATGAAATTCATGCATCAGAAGAGCCCTCCAATCAGCCAAACGAACGCAAAGCCTCAATATACCGAAATCGAGGAACCGTTGTGGAAACTCGGGTTGATCGTGTCAGGGCGCGACTGGTGTGTCGATAACCTTCATTTCATTCAAACTCATGAAATTGATGCATCAGAAGAGTCCTCCAATCATCCAAACGAACGCAAAGCCTCAATATACCGAAATCGAGGAACCGTTATGCAAACTCGGGTTGACCGTGTCAGGCCGCGACTAGTGTGTCGATTACCTTCGGTTCACTCAAATACATGAAATTCATGCATCAGAAGAGCCCTCCAATCATCCAAACGAACGCAAAGCCTCAATATACCGAAATCGAGGAACCGTTGTGCAAACTCGGGTTGATTGTGTCAGGGCGCGACTATTGTGTCGATTACCTTCGGTTCACTCAAATACATGAAATTCATGCATCAGAAGAGCGCTCCAATCATCCAAACGAACGCAAAGCCTCAATATACCGAAATCGAGGAACCGTTATGCAAACTCGGGTTGATTGTGTCAGGGCGCGACTAGTGTGTCGATTACCTTCGGTTCACTCAAATACATGAAATTCATGCATCAGAAGCGCCCTCCAATCATCCAAACGAACGCAAAGCCTCAATATACCGAAATCGAGGAACCGTTGTGCAAACTCGGGTTGATCGTGCCAGGTCGCGACTTATGAGTCGATATCCTGCATTTTATTCAAATACATGAAATTCATGCATCAGAAGAGCCCTCCAATCATCCAAAGGAACGCAAAGCCTCAATATACCGAAATCGAGGAACCGTTATGCAAACTCGGGTTGATCGTGCCAGGTCGCGACTTGTGTGTCGATATTCTGCATTTTATTCAAATACATGAAATTCATGCATCAGAAGAGCCCTCCAATCAGCCAAACGAACGCAAAGCCTCAATATACCGAAATCGAGGAACCGTTGTGGAAACTCGGGTTGATCGTGTCAGGGCGCGACTGGTGTGTCGATTACCTTCGGTTCACTCAAATACATGAAATTAATGCATCAGAAGAGCCCTCCAATCATCCAAACGAACGCAAAGCCTCAATATACCGAAATCGAGGAACCGTTATGCAAACTCGGGTTGATCGTGTCAGGGCGCGACTAGTGTGTCGATTACCTTCGGTTCACTCAAATACATGAAATTCATGCATCAGAAGCGCCCTCCAATCATCCAAACGAACGCAAAGCCTCAATATACCGAAATCGAGGAACCGTTGTGCAAACTCGGGTTGATCGTGTCAGGGCGCTACTAGTGTGTCGATTACCTTCCTTTCACTCAAATACATGAAATTCATGCATCAGAAGAGCCCTCCAATCATCCAAACGAACGCAAAGCCTCAATATACCGAAATCGAGTAACCGTTGTGTAAATTCGGGTTGATCGTCTCAGGACGCGACTGGTGTGTCGATTACCTTTATTTTACTCGAATACATAAAAATAATGCATCAGAAGCGACCTGCAAATATCGAAACCAACGCAAAGGACCCGATATACCGAAATCCAGAAATCGTTGTGCAAACTCGCGGCGAAAGTTTCAGTGCTTGTATTACTTGCCGATTACCTCCATTTCACTCGAATACATGAAAATCATGCATCTGAAGCGACCTCCAATCAGCCAAACGAACGCAAAGCCTCGATCTACCGAAATCGAGAAACCGTTGTGGAAACTCAGGTTAATCGTCTCAGGGTGCGACTGGTGTATCGATTACCTCCTTCATTTCACTCGAATACATAAAAATCATACATCAGAAGTGGCCTGCAAATACCGAAACGAACGCAAATGCCTCGATATACCGAAATCCAGAACGCATTGAGCAAACTCGCGGCGAAAGTTTCTGTGCGTGAATGATTTGTCGATTACCTCCATTTCACTCGAATCCATGAAGAAGCCCTGTCGCAATCTCAATTGTCACGATTTACCAAAAAATTTCTTATGGTGCTTTTTTACAGTTTTCGGGTTGATCGTGTCATGGCGGGACTAATGTGTCGATTACCTTCGATTCACTCAAATACATGAAATTCATGCATCAGAAGAGCCCTCCAATCAGCCAAACGAACGCAAAGCCTCAATATACCGAAATCGAGGAACCGTTGTGGAAACTCTGGTTGATCGTGTCAGGGCGCGACTGGTGTGTCGATAACCTTCATTTCATTCAAATTCATGAAATTCATGCATCAGAAGAGTCCTCCAATCATCCAAACGAACGCAAAGCCTCAATATACCGAAATCGAGGAACCGTTATGCAAACTCGGGTTGATCGTGTCAGGGCGCGACTAGTGTGTCGATTACCTTCGGTTCACTCAAATACATGAAATTCATGCATCAGAATAGCCCTCCAATCATCCAAACGAACGCAAAGCCTCAATATACCGAAATCGAGGAACCGTTATGCAAACTCGGGTTGATCGTGTCAGGCCGCGACTAGTGTGTCGATTACCTTCGGTTCACTCAAATACATGAAATTCATGCATCAGAAGAGCCCTCCAATCATCCAAACGAACGCAAAGCCTCAATATACCGAAATCGAGGAACCGTTGTGCAAACTCGGGTTGATCGTGTCAGGGCGCTACTAGTGTGTCGATTACCTTCGTTTCACTCAAATACATGAAATTCATGCATCAGAAGAGCCCTCCAATCATCCAAACGAACGCAAAGCCTCAATATACCGAAATCGAGGAACCGTTGTGTAAATTCGGGTTGATCGTCTCAGGACGCGACTGGTGTGTCGATTACTTTTATTTTACTCGAATACATAAAAATAATGCATCAGAAGCGACCTGCAAATATCGAAACCAACGCAAAGGACCCGATATACCGAAATCCAGAAATCGTTGTGCAAACTCGCGGCGAAAGTTTCAGTGCTTGTATTACTTGCCGATTACCTCCATTTCACTCGAATACATGAAAATCATGCATCTGAAGCGACCTCCAATCAACCAAACGAACGCAAATCCTCGATCTACCGAAATCGAAAAACCGTTGTGGAAACTCAGGTTAATCGTCTCAGGGTGCGACTGGTGTATCGATTACCGCCTTCATTTCACTCGAATACATAAAAATCATACATCAGAAGTGGCCTGCAAATACCGAAACGAACGCAAATGTCTCGATATACCGAAATCCAGAACGCCTTGAGCAAACTCGCGGCGAAAGTTTCTGTGCGTGAATGATTTGTCGATTACCTCCATTTCACTCGAATCCATGAAGAAGCCCTGTCGCAATCTCAATTGTCACGATTTACCAAAAAATTTCTTATGGTGCTTTTTTACAGTTTTCGGGTTGATCGTGTCATGGCGGGACTAATGTGTCGATTACCTTCGATTCACTCAAATACATGAAATTCATGCATCAGAAGAGCCCTCCAATCATCCAAACGAACGCAAAGCCTCAATATACCGAAATCGAGGAACCGTTATGCAAACTCGGGTTGATCGTGTCAGGGCGCGACTAGTGTGTCGATTACCTTCGGTTCACTCAAATACATTAAATTCATGCATCAGAAGAGCCCTCCAATCATCCAAACGAACGCAAAGCCTCAATATACCGAAATCGAGGAACCGTTATGCAAACTCGGGTTGATCGTGTCAGGGCGCGACTAGTGTGTCGATTACCTTCGGTTCACTCAAATACATGAAATTCATGCATCAGAAGCGCCCCCCAATCATCCAAACGAACGCAAAGCCTCAATAAACCGAAATCGAGGAACCGTTATGCAAACTCGGGTTGATCGTGCCAGGTCGCGACTTGTGTGTCGATATCCTGCATTTTATTCAAATACATGAAATTCATGCATCAGAAGAGCACTCCAATCATCCAAACGAACGCAAAGCCTCAATATACCGAAATCGAGGAATTGTTGTGTAAACTCGGGTTGATCGTCTCAGGGCGCGACTAGTATGTCGATTGACTTCGTTTCACTCAAATACATGAAATTCATGCATCAGAGGAGCCCTCCAATCATCCAAACGAACGCAAAGCCTCAATATACCGAAATCGAGGAACCGTTGTGCAAACTCGGGTTGATCGTGTCAGGGCGCTACTAGTGTGTCGATTACCTTCGTTTCAGTCAAATACATGAAATTCATGCATCAGAAGAGCCCTCCAATCATCGAAACGAACGCAAAGCCTCAATATACCGAAATCGAGGAACCGTTGTGTAAATTCGGGTTGATCGTCTCAGGACGCGACTGGTGTGTCGATTACCTTTATTTTACTCGAATACATAAAAATAATGCATCAGAAGCGACCTGCAAATATCGAAACCAACGCAAAGGACCCGATATACCGAAATCCAGAAATCGTTGTGCAAACTCGCGGCGAAAGTTTCAGTGCTTGTATTACTTGCCGATTACCTCCATTTCACTCGAATACATGAAAATCATGCATCTGAAGCGACCTCCAATCAACCAAACGAACGCAAAGCCTCGATCTACCGAAATCGAGAAACCGTTGTGGAAACTCAGGTTAATCGTCTCAGGGTGCGACTGGTGTATCGATTACCTCCTTCATTTCACTCGAATACATAAAAATCATACATCAGAAGTGGCCTGCAAATACCGAAACGAACGAAAATGCCTCGATATACCGAAATCCAGAACGCCTTGAGCAAACTCGCGGCGAAAGTTTCTGTGCGTGAATGATTTGTCGATTACCTCCATTTCACTCGAATCCATGAAGAAGCCCTGTCGCAATCTCAATTGTCACGATTTACCAAAAAATTTCTTATGGTGCTTTTTTACAGTTTTCGGGTTGATCGTGTCATGGCGGGACTAATGTGTCGATTACCTTCGATTCACTCAAATACATGAAATTCATGCATCAGAAGAGCCCTCCAATCAGCCAAACGAACGCAAAGCCTCAATATACCGAAATCGAGGAACCGTTGTGGAAACTCGGGTTGATCGTGTCAGGGCACGACTGGTGTGTCGATAACCTTCATTTCATTCAAATTCATGAAATTCATGCATCAGAAGAGTCCTCCAATCATCCAAACGAACGCAAAGCCTCAATATACCGAAATCGAGGAACCGTTATGCAAACTCGGGTTGATCGTGTCAGGCCGCGACTAGTGTGTCGATTACCTTCGTTTCACTCAAATACATGAAATTCATGCATCAGAAGAGCCCTCCAATCATCCAAACGAACGCAAAGCCTCAATATACCGAAATCGAGGAACCGTTGTGCAAACTCGGGTTGATCGTGTCAGGGCGCTACTAGTGTGTCGATTACCTTCGTTTCACTCAAATACATGAAATTCATGCATCAGAAGAGCCCTCCAATCATCCAAACGAACGCAAAGCCTCAATATACCGAAATCGAGGAACCGTTGTGTAAAATCGGGTTGATCGTCTCAGGACGCGACTGGTGTGTCGATTACCTTTATTTTACTCGAATACATAAAAATAATGCACCAGAAGCGACCTGCAAATATCGAAACCAACGCAAAGGACCCGATATACCGAAATCCAGAAATCGTTGTGCAAGCTCGCGGCGAAAGTTTCAGTGCTTGTATTACTTGCCGATTACCTCCATTTCACTCGAATACATGAAAATCATGCATCTGAAGCGACCTCCAATCAACCAAACGAACGCAAAGCCTCGATCTACCGAAATCGAGAAACCGTTGTGGAAACTCAGGTTAATCGTCTCAGGGTGCGACTGGTGTATCGATTACCTCCTTCATTTCACTCGAATACATAAAAATCATACATCAGAAGTGGCCTGCAAATACCGAAACGAACGCAAATGCCTCGATATACCGAAATCCAGAACGCCTTGAGCAAACTCGCGGCGAAAGTTTCTGTGCGTGAATGATTTGTCGATTACCTCCATTTCACTCGAATCCATGAAGAAGCCCTGTCGCAATCTCAATTGTCACGATTTACCAAAAAATTTCTTATGGTGCTTTTTTACAGTTTTCGGGTTGATCGTGTCATGGCGGGACTAATGTGTCGATTACCTTCGATTCACTCAAATACATGAAATTCATGCATCAGAAGAGCCCTCCAATCAGCCAAACGAACGCAAAGCCTCAATATACCGAAATCGAGGAACCGTTGTGGAAACTCGGGTTGATCGTGTCAGGGCGCGACTGGTGTGTCGATAACCTTCATTTCATTCAAATTCATGAAATTCATGCATCAGAAGAGTCCTCCAATCATCCAAACGAACGCAAAGCCTCAATATACCGAAATCGAGGAACCGTTATGCAAACTCGGGTTGATCGTGTCAGGGCGCGACTAGTGTGTCGATTACCTTCGGTTCACTCAAATACATGAAATTCATGCATCAGAAGAGCCCTCCAATCATCCAAACGAACGCAAAGCCTCAATATACCGAAATCGAGGAACCGTTATGCAAACTCGGGTTGATTGTGTCAGGGCGCGACTAGTGTGTCGATTACCTTCGGTTCACTCAAATACATGAAATTCATGCATCAGAAGCGCCCTCCAATCATCCAAACGAACGCAAAGCTTCAATATACCGAAATCGAGGAACCGTTGTGCAAACTCGGGTTGATCGTGCCAGGTCGCGACTTATGAGTCGATATCCTGCATTTTATTCAAATACATGAAATTCATGCATCAGAAGAGCCCTCCAATCATCCAAAGGAACGCAAAGCCTCAATATACCGAAATCGAGGAACCGTTATGCAAACTCGGGTTGATCGTGCCAGGTCGCGACTTGTGTGTCGATATTCTGCATTTTATTCAAATACATGAAATTCATGCATCAGAAGAGCCCTCCAATCAGCCAAACGAACGCAAAGCCTCAATATACCGAAATCGAGGAACCGTTGTGGAAACTCGGGTTGATCGTGTCAGGGCGCGACTGGTGTGTCGATAACCTTCTTTTCGTTCAAATTCATGAAATTCATGCATCAGAAGAGTCCTCCAATCATCCAAACGAACGCAAAGCCTCAATATACCGAAATCGAGAAACCGTTGTGGAATTCGGGTTGATCGTGCCAGGTCGCGACTTGTGTGTCGATATCCTGCATTTTATTCAAATACATGAAATTCATACATCAGAAGAACCCTCCAATCATCCAAACGAACGTAAAGCCTCAATATACCGAAATCGAGGAACCGTTATGCAAACTCGGGTTGATCGTGTCAGGGCGCGACTAGTGTGTCGATTACCTTCGCTTCACTCAAATACATGAAATTCATGCATCAGAAGAGCCGTACAATCATCCAAACGAACGCAAAGCCTCAATATACCGAAATCGAGGAACCGTTGTGGAAACTCGGGTTGATTGTGTCAGGGCGCGACTGGTGTGTCGATAACCTTCATTTTATTCAAATACATGAAATTCATGAATCAGAAGAGCCCTCCAATCATCCAAACGAACGCAAAGCCTCAATATACCGAAATCGAGGAACCGTTGTGCAAACTCGGGTTGATCGTGTCAGGGCGCTACTAGTGTGTCGATTACCTTCGTTTCACTCAAATACATGAAATTCATGCATCAGAAGAGTCCTCCAATCATCCAAACGAACGCAAAGCCTCGATCTACCGAAATCGAGAAACCGTTGTGGAAACTCGGGTTAATCGTCTCAGGGTGCGACTGGTGTATCGATTACCTCCTTCATTTCACTCGAATACATAAAAATCATACATCAGAAGTGGCCTGCAAATACCGAGACGAACGCAAATGCCTCGATATACTGAAATCCAGAACGCCTTGAGCAAACTCGCGGCGAAAGTTTCTGTGCGTGAATGATTTGTCGATTACCTCCATTTCACTCGAATCCATGAAGAAGCCCTGTCGCAATCTCAATTATCACGATTTACCAAAAAATTTCTTATGGTGCTTCTTTACAGTTTTCGGGTTGATCGTGTCATGGCGCGACTAGTGTGTCGATTACCTTCGGTTCACTCAAATACATGAAATTCATGCATCAGAAGAGCCCTCCAATCAGCCAAACGAACGCAAAGCCTCAATATACCGAAATCGAGGAACCGTTGTGGAAACTCGCGTTGATCGTGTCAGGGCGCGACTGGTGTATCGATAACCTTCATTTCATTCAAACTCATGAAATTCATGCATCAGAAGAGTCCTCCAATCATCCAAACGAACGCAAAGCCTCAATATACCGAAATCGAGGAACCGTTATGCAAACTCGGGTTGATCGTGTCAGGGCGCGACTAGTGTGTCGATTACCTTCGGTTCACTCAAATACATGAAATTCATGCATCAGAAGGGCCCTCCAATCATCCAAACGAACGCAAAGCCTCAATATACCGAAATCGAGGAACCGTTATGCAAACTCGGGTTGACCGTGTCAGGCCGCGACTAGTGTGTCGATTACCTTCGGTTCACTCAAATACATGAAATTCATGCATCAGAAGAGCCCTCCAATCATCCAAACGAACGCAAAGCCTCAATATACCGAAATCGAGGAACCGTTGTGCAAACTCGGGTTGATCGTGTCAGGGCGCGACTAGTGTGTCGATTACCTTCGCTTCACTCAAATATATGAAATTCATGCATCAGAAGAGCCCTCCAATCATCCAAACGAACGCAAAGCCTCAATATACCGAAATCGAGGAACCGTTATGCAAACTCGGGTTGATCGTGTCAGGGCGCGACTAGTGTGTCGATTACCTTCGGTTCACTCAAATACATGAAATTCATGCATCAGAAGAGCCCTCCAATCATCCAAACGAACGCAAAGCCTCAATATACCGAAATCGAGGAACCGTTATGCAAACTCGGGTTGATCGTGTCAGGGCGCGACTAGTGTGTCGATTACCTTCGGTTCACTCAAATACATGAAATTCATGCATCAGAAGCGCCCTCCAATCATCCAAACGAACGCAAAGCCTCAATATACCGAAATCGAGGAACCGTTATGCAAACTCGGGTTGATCGTGCCAGGTCGCGACTTGTGTGTCGATATCCTGCATTTTATTCAAATACATGAAATTCATGCATCAGAAGAGCACTCCAATCATCCAAACGAACGCAAAGCCTCAATATACCGAAATCGAGGAATTGTTGTGTAAACTCGGGTTGATCGTCTCAGGGCGCGACTAGTGTGTCGATTGACTTCGTTTCACTCAAATACATGAAATTCATGCATCAGAAGAGCCCTCCAATCATCCAAACGAACGCAAAGCCTCAATATACCGAAATCAAGGAACCGTTATGCAAACTCGGGTTGATCGTGTCAGGGCGCGACTAGTGTGTCGATTACCTTCGGTTCACTCAAATACATGAAATTCATGCATCAGAAGAGCCCTCCAATCATCCAAACGAACGCAAAGCCTCAATATACCTAAATCGAGGAACCGTTGTGCAAACTCGGGTTGATCGTGTCAGGGCGCGACTAGTGTGTCGATTACCTTCGGTTCACTCAAATACATGAAATTCATGCATCAGAAGAGCCCTCCAATCATCCAAACGAACGCAAAGCCTCAATATACCGAAATCGAGGAACCGTTGTGCAAACTCGGGTTGATCGTGCCAGGTCGCGACTTGTGAGTCGATATCCTGCATTTTATTCAAATACATGAAATTCATGCATCAGAAGAGCCCTCCAATCATCCAAAGGAACGCAAAGCCTCAATATACCGAAATCGAGGAACCGTTATGCAAACTCGGGTTGATCGTGCCAGGTCGCGACTTGTGTGTCGATATCCTGCATTTTATTCAAATACATGAAATTCATTCATCAGAAGAGCACTCCAATCATCCAAACGAACGCAAAGCCTCAATATACCGAAATCGAGGAATTGTTGTGTAAACTCGGGTTGATCGTCTCAGGGCGCGACTAGTGTGTCGATTGACTTCGTTTCACTCAAGTACATGAAATTCATGCATCAGAAGAGCCCTCCAATCATCCAAACGAACGCAAAGCCTCAATATACCGAAATCGAGAAACCGTTGTGTAAACTCGGGTTGATCATCTCAGGACGCGACTGGTGTGTCGATTACCTTTATTTTACTCGAATACATAAAAAGAATGCATCAGAAGCGACCTGCAAATATCGAAACCAACGCAAACCCTCGATACACTGAAATCGAGAAATCGTTGTGCAAACTCGATGCGAGTGCTCCTGGGCGCGACTTGTGTGTCGATTATCTTCTATTCACTCTAATACATGAAATTCATGCATCAGAAGCGCCCTCCAATCATCCAAACGAACGCAAAGACTCAATATACCAAAATCGAGGAACCGTTGTGCAAACTCGGCTTGATCGTATCAGGGCGCGACTAGTGTATCGATTACCTTCGTTTCACTCAAATACATGAAATTCATGCATCAGAAGAGCCCTCCAATCATCCAAACGAACGCAAAGCCTCAATATACCGAAATCGAAGAACAATTGTGTAAACTCGGGTTGATCGTCTCAGGGCGCGCCTACTGTGTCGATTACCTTCGTTTCACTCAAATACATGAAATTCATGCATCAGAAGAGCCCTCCAATCATCCAAACGAACGCAAAGCCTCAATATACCGAAATCGAGGAACCGTTGTGTAAACTCGGGTTGATCATCTCAGGACGCGACTGGTGTGTCGAGTACCTTTATTTTACTCGAATACATAAAAATAATGCATCAGGAGCGACCTGCAAATATCGAAACCAACGCAAACCCTCGATACACTGAAATCGAGAAATCGTTGTGCACACTCGATGCGATTGTTCCAGAGCGCGATTAGTGTGTCGATTACCTTCGTTTCACTCAAATACATGAAATTCATCCATCAGAAGTGGCCTGGAAATACCGAAACGAACGCAAAGCCTCAATATACCGAAATCGAAGAACCGTTGTTGAAACTCGGGTTGATCGTGCCAGGTCGCGAGTTGTGTGTCGATATCCTGCATTTTATTCAAATACATAAAATTCATGCATCAGAAGAACCCTCCAATCATCCAAACAAACGTAAAGCCTCAATATACCGAAATCGAGGAACCGTTGTTGAAACTCGGGTTGATCGTGCCAGGTCGCGAGTTGTGTGTCGATATCCTGCATTTTATTCAAATACATGAAATTCATGCATCAGAAGAACCCTCCAATCATCCAAACGAACGCAAAGCCTCAATATACCGAAATCGAGGACCCGTTGTGGAAACTCGGGTTGATTGTGTCAGGGCGCGACTGGTGTGTCGATAACCTTCATTTTATTCAAATACATGAAATTCATGCATCAGAAGAGCCCTCCAATCATCCAAACGAACGCAAAGCCTCAATATACCGAAATCGAGGAACCGTTGTGCAAACTCGGGTTGATCGTGTCAGGGCGCTACTAGTGTGTCGATTACCTTCGTTTCACTCAAATACATGAAATTCTTGCATCAGAAGAGCCCTCCAATCATCCAAACGAACGCAAAGCCTCAATATACCGAAATCGAGGAACCGTTGTGCAAACTCGGGTTGATCGTGTCAGGGCGCTACTAGTGTGTCGATTACCTTCGTTTCACTCAAATACATGAAATTCTTGCATCAGAAGAGCCCTCCAATCATCCAAACGAACGCAAAGCCTCAATATACCGAAATCGAGGAACCGTTGTGTAAACTCGGGTTGATCGTCTCAGGACGCGACTGGTGTGTCGATTACCTTTATTTTACTCGAATACATAAAAATAATGCATCAGAAGCGACCTGCAAATATCGAAACCAACGCAAAGGACCCGATATACCGAAATCCAGAAATCGTTGTGCAAACTCGCGGCGAAAGTTTCAGTGCTTGTATTGCTTGCCGATTACCTCCATTTCACTCGAATACATGAAAATCATGCATCTGAAGCGACCTCCAATCAACCAAACGAACGCAAAGCCTCGATCTACCGAAATCGAGAAACCGTTGTGGAAACTCGGGTTAATCGTCTCAGGGTGCGACTGGTGTATCGATTACCTCCTTCATTTCACTCGAATACATAAAAATCATACATCAGAAGTGGCCTGCAAATACCGAAACGAACGCAAATGCCTCGATATACCGAAATCCAGAACGCCTTGAGCAAACTCGCGGCGAAAGTTTCTGTGCGTGAATGATTTGTCGATTACCTCCATTTCACTCGAATCCATGAAGAAGCCCTGTCGCAATCTCAATTGTCACGATTTACCAAAAAATTTCTTATGGTGCTTTTTTACAGTTTTCGGGTTGATCGTGTCATGGCGGGACTAATGTGTCGATTACCTTCGATTCACTCAAATACATGAAATTCATGCATCAGAAGAGCCCTCCAATCAGCCAAACGAACGCAAAGCCTCAATATACCGAAATCGAGGAACCGTTGTGGAAACTCGGGTTGATCGTGTCAGGGCGCGACTGGTGTGTCGATAACCTTCATTTCATGCAAATTCATGAAATTCATGCATCAGAAGAGTCCTCCAATCATCCAAACGAACGCAAAGCCTCAATATACCGAAATCGAGGAACCGTTATGCAAACTCGGGTTGATCGTGTCAGGGCGCGACTAGTGTGTCGATTACCTTCGGTTCACTCAAATACATGAAATTCATGCATCAGAAGAGCCCTCCAATCATCCAAACGAACGCAAAGCCTCAATATACCGAAATCGAGGAACCGTTGTGCAAACTCGTGTTGATCGTATCAGGGCGCGACTAGTGTATCGATTACCTTCGGTTCACTCAAATACATGAAATTCATGCATCAGAAGAGCCCTCCAATCATCCAAACGAACGCACAGCCTCAATATACCGAAATCGAGGAACCGTTATGCAAACTCGGGTTGATTGTGTCAGGGCGCGACTATTGTGTCGATTACCTTCGGTTCACTCAAATACATGAAATTCATGCATCAGAAGAGCCCTCCAATCATCCAAACGAACGCAAAGCCTCAATATACCGAAATCGAGGAACCGTTATGCAAACTCGGGTTGATTGTGTCAGAGCGCGACTAGTGTGTCGATTACCTTCGGTTCACTCAAATACATGAAATTCATGCATCAGAAGCGCCCTCCAATCATCCAAACGAACGCAAAGCCTCAATATACCGAAATCGAGAAACCGTTGTGGAATTCGGGTTGATCGTGCCAGGTCGCGACTTGTGTGCCGATATCCTGCATTTTATTCAAATACATGAAATTCATGCATCAGAAGAACCCTCCAATCATCCAAACGAACGTAAAGCCTCAATATACCGAAATCGAGGAACCGTTATGCAAACTCGGGTTGATCGTGTCAGGGCGCGACTAGTGTGTCGATTTCCTTCGCTTCACTCAAATACATGAAATTCATGCATCAGAAGAGCCGTCCAATCATCCAAACGAACGCAAAGCCTCAATATACCGAAATCGAGGAACCGTTGTGGAAACTCGGGTTGATTGTGTCAGGGCGCGACTGGTGTGTCGATAACCTTCATTTTATTCAAATACATGAAATTCATGAATCAGAAGAGCCCTCCAATCATCCAAACGAACGCAAAGCCTCAATATACCGAAATCGAGGAACCGTTGTGCAAACTCGGGTTGATCGTGTCAGGGCGCTACTAGTGTGTCGATTACCTTCGTTTCACTCAAATACATGAAATTCATGCATCAGAAGAGCCCTCCAATCATCCAAACGAACGCAAAGCCTCGATCTACCGAAATCGAGAAACCGTTGTGGAAACTCGGGTTAATCGTCTCAGGGTGCGACTGGTGTATCGATTACCTCCTTCATTTCACTCGAATACATAAAAATCATACATCAGAAGTGGCCTGCAAATACCGAAACGAACGCAAATGCCTCGATATACTGAAATCCAGAACGCCTTGAGCAAACTCGCGGCGAAAGTTTCTGTGCGTGAATGATTTGTCGATTACCTCCATTTCACTCGAATCCATGAAGAAGCCCTGTCGCAATCTCAATTATCACGATTTACCAAAAAATTTCTTATGGTGCTTCTTTACAGTTTTCGGGTTGATCGTGTCATGGCGCGACTAGTGTGTCGATTACCTTCGGTTCACTCAAATACATGAAATTCATGCATCAGAAGAGCCCTCCAATCAGCCAAACGAACGCAAAGCCTCAATATACCGAAATCGAGGAACCGTTGTGGAAACTCGGGTTGATCGTGTCAGGGCGCGACTGGTGTGTCGATAACCTTCATTTCATTCAAACTCATGAAATTGATGCATCAGAAGAGTCCTCCAATCATCCAAACGAACGCAAAGCCTCAATATACCGAAATCGAGGAACCGTTATGCAAACTCGGGTTGACCGTGTCAGGCCGCGACTAGTGTGTCGATTACCTTCGGTTCACTCAAATACATGAAATTCATGCATCAGAAGAGCCCTCCAATCATCCAAACGAACGCAAAGCCTCAATATACCGAAATCGAGGAACCGTTGTGCAAACTCGGGTTGATTGTGTCAGGGCGCGACTATTGTGTCGATTACCTTCGGTTCACTCAAATACATGAAATTCATGCATCAGAAGAGCGCTCCAATCATCCAAACGAACGCAAAGCCTCAATATACCGAAATCGAGGAACCGTTATGCAAACTCGGGTTGATTGTGTCAGGGCGCGACTAGTGTGTCGATTACCTTCGGTTCACTCAAATACATGAAATTCATGCATCAGAAGCGCCCTCCAATCATCCAAACGAACGCAAAGCCTCAATATACCGAAATCGAGGAACCGTTGTGCAAACTCGGGTTGATCGTGCCAGGTCGCGACTTATGAGTCGATATCCTGCATTTTATTCAAATACATGAAATTCATGCATCAGAAGAGCCCTCCAATCATCCAAAGGAACGCAAAGCCTCAATATACCGAAATCGAGGAACCGTTATGCAAACTCGGGTTGATCGTGCCAGGTCGCGACTTGTGTGTCGATATTCTGCATTTTATTCAAATACATGAAATTCATGCATCAGAAGAGCCCTCCAATCAGCCAAACGAACGCAAAGCCTCAATATACCGAAATCGAGGAACCGTTGTGGAAACTCGGGTTGATCGTGTCAGGGCGCGACTGGTGTGTCGATTACCTTCGGTTCACTCAAATACATGAAATTAATGCATCAGAAGAGCCCTCCAATCATCCAAACGAACGCAAAGCCTCAATATACCGAAATCGAGGAACCGTTATGCAAACTCGGGTTGATCGTGTCAGGGCGCGACTAGTGTGTCGATTACCTTCGGTTCACTCAAATACATGAAATTCATGCATCAGAAGCGCCCTCCAATCATCCAAACGAACGCAAAGCCTCAATATACCGAAATCGAGGAACCGTTGTGCAAACTCGGGTTGATCGTGTCAGGGCGCTACTAGTGTGTCGATTACCTTCCTTTCACTCAAATACATGAAATTCATGCATCAGAAGAGCCCTCCAATCATCCAAACGAACGCAAAGCCTCAATATACCGAAATCGAGTAACCGTTGTGTAAATTCGGGTTGATCGTCTCAGGACGCGACTGGTGTGTCGATTACCTTTATTTTACTCGAATACATAAAAATAATGCATCAGAAGCGACCTGCAAATATCGAAACCAACGCAAAGGACCCGATATACCGAAATCCAGAAATCGTTGTGCAAACTCGCGGCGAAAGTTTCAGTGCTTGTATTACTTGCCGATTACCTCCATTTCACTCGAATACATGAAAATCATGCATCTGAAGCGACCTCCAATCAGCCAAACGAACGCAAAGCCTCGATCTACCGAAATCGAGAAACCGTTGTGGAAACTCAGGTTAATCGTCTCAGGGTGCGACTGGTGTATCGATTACCTCCTTCATTTCACTCGAATACATAAAAATCATACATCAGAAGTGGCCTGCAAATACCGAAACGAACGCAAATGCCTCGATATACCGAAATCCAGAACGCATTGAGCAAACTCGCGGCGAAAGTTTCTGTGCGTGAATGATTTGTCGATTACCTCCATTTCACTCGAATCCATGAAGAAGCCCTGTCGCAATCTCAATTGTCACGATTTACCAAAAAATTTCTTATGGTGCTTTTTTACAGTTTTCGGGTTGATCGTGTCATGGCGGGACTAATGTGTCGATTACCTTCGATTCACTCAAATACATGAAATTCATGCATCAGAAGAGCCCTCCAATCAGCCAAACGAACGCAAAGCCTCAATATACCGAAATCGAGGAACCGTTGTGGAAACTCTGGTTGATCGTGTCAGGGCGCGACTGGTGTGTCGATAACCTTCATTTCATTCAAATTCATGAAATTCATGCATCAGAAGAGTCCTCCAATCATCCAAACGAACGCAAAGCCTCAATATACCGAAATCGAGGAACCGTTATGCAAACTCGGGTTGATCGTGTCAGGGCGCGACTAGTGTGTCGATTACCTTCGGTTCACTCAAATACATGAAATTCATGCATCAGAATAGCCCTCCAATCATCCAAACGAACGCAAAGCCTCAATATACCGAAATCGAGGAACCGTTATGCAAACTCGGGTTGATCGTGTCAGGCCGCGACTAGTGTGTCGATTACCTTCGGTTCACTCAAATACATGAAATTCATGCATCAGAAGAGCCCTCCAATCATCCAAACGAACGCAAAGCCTCAATATACCGAAATCGAGGAACCGTTGTGCAAACTCGGGTTGATCGTGTCAGGGCGCTACTAGTGTGTCGATTACCTTCGTTTCACTCAAATACATGAAATTCATGCATCAGAAGAGCCCTCCAATCATCCAAACGAACGCAAAGCCTCAATATACCGAAATCGAGGAACCGTTGTGTAAATTCGGGTTGATCGTCTCAGGACGCGACTGGTGTGTCGATTACTTTTATTTTACTCGAATACATAAAAATAATGCATCAGAAGCGACCTGCAAATATCGAAACCAACGCAAAGGACCCGATATACCGAAATCCAGAAATCGTTGTGCAAACTCGCGGCGAAAGTTTCAGTGCTTGTATTACTTGCCGATTACCTCCATTTCACTCGAATACATGAAAATCATGCATCTGAAGCGACCTCCAATCAACCAAACGAACGCAAATCCTCGATCTACCGAAATCGAAAAACCGTTGTGGAAACTCAGGTTAATCGTCTCAGGGTGCGACTGGTGTATCGATTACCGCCTTCATTTCACTCGAATACATAAAAATCATACATCAGAAGTGGCCTGCAAATACCGAAACGAACGCAAATGTCTCGATATACCGAAATCCAGAACGCCTTGAGCAAACTCGCGGCGAAAGTTTCTGTGCGTGAATGATTTGTCGATTACCTCCATTTCACTCGAATCCATGAAGAAGCCCTGTCGCAATCTCAATTGTCACGATTTACCAAAAAATTTCTTATGGTGCTTTTTTACAGTTTTCGGGTTGATCGTGTCATGGCGGGACTAATGTGTCGATTACCTTCGATTCACTCAAATACATGAAATTCATGCATCAGAAGAGCCCTCCAATCATCCAAACGAACGCAAAGCCTCAATATACCGAAATCGAGGAACCGTTATGCAAACTCGGGTTGATCGTGTCAGGGCGCGACTAGTGTGTCGATTACCTTCGGTTCACTCAAATACATTAAATTCATGCATCAGAAGAGCCCTCCAATCATCCAAACGAACGCAAAGCCTCAATATACCGAAATCGAGGAACCGTTATGCAAACTCGGGTTGATCGTGTCAGGGCGCGACTAGTGTGTCGATTACCTTCGGTTCACTCAAATACATGAAATTCATGCATCAGAAGCGCCCCCCAATCATCCAAACGAACGCAAAGCCTCAATAAACCGAAATCGAGGAACCGTTATGCAAACTCGGGTTGATCGTGCCAGGTCGCGACTTGTGTGTCGATATCCTGCATTTTATTCAAATACATGAAATTCATGCATCAGAAGAGCACTCCAATCATCCAAACGAACGCAAAGCCTCAATATACCGAAATCGAGGAATTGTTGTGTAAACTCGGGTTGATCGTCTCAGGGCGCGACTAGTATGTCGATTGACTTCGTTTCACTCAAATACATGAAATTCATGCATCAGAGGAGCCCTCCAATCATCCAAACGAACGCAAAGCCTCAATATACCGAAATCGAGGAACCGTTGTGCAAACTCGGGTTGATCGTGTCAGGGCGCTACTAGTGTGTCGATTACCTTCGTTTCAGTCAAATACATGAAATTCATGCATCAGAAGAGCCCTCCAATCATCGAAACGAACGCAAAGCCTCAATATACCGAAATCGAGGAACCGTTGTGTAAATTCGGGTTGATCGTCTCAGGACGCGACTGGTGTGTCGATTACCTTTATTTTACTCGAATACATAAAAATAATGCATCAGAAGCGACCTGCAAATATCGAAACCAACGCAAAGGACCCGATATACCGAAATCCAGAAATCGTTGTGCAAACTCGCGGCGAAAGTTTCAGTGCTTGTATTACTTGCCGATTACCTCCATTTCACTCGAATACATGAAAATCATGCATCTGAAGCGACCTCCAATCAACCAAACGAACGCAAAGCCTCGATCTACCGAAATCGAGAAACCGTTGTGGAAACTCAGGTTAATCGTCTCAGGGTGCGACTGGTGTATCGATTACCTCCTTCATTTCACTCGAATACATAAAAATCATACATCAGAAGTGGCCTGCAAATACCGAAACGAACGAAAATGCCTCGATATACCGAAATCCAGAACGCCTTGAGCAAACTCGCGGCGAAAGTTTCTGTGCGTGAATGATTTGTCGATTACCTCCATTTCACTCGAATCCATGAAGAAGCCCTGTCGCAATCTCAATTGTCACGATTTACCAAAAAATTTCTTATGGTGCTTTTTTACAGTTTTCGGGTTGATCGTGTCATGGCGGGACTAATGTGTCGATTACCTTCGATTCACTCAAATACATGAAATTCATGCATCAGAAGAGCCCTCCAATCAGCCAAACGAACGCAAAGCCTCAATATACCGAAATCGAGGAACCGTTGTGGAAACTCGGGTTGATCGTGTCAGGGCACGACTGGTGTGTCGATAACCTTCATTTCATTCAAATTCATGAAATTCATGCATCAGAAGAGTCCTCCAATCATCCAAACGAACGCAAAGCCTCAATATACCGAAATCGAGGAACCGTTATGCAAACTCGGGTTGATCGTGTCAGGCCGCGACTAGTGTGTCGATTACCTTCGTTTCACTCAAATACATGAAATTCATGCATCAGAAGAGCCCTCCAATCATCCAAACGAACGCAAAGCCTCAATATACCGAAATCGAGGAACCGTTGTGCAAACTCGGGTTGATCGTGTCAGGGCGCTACTAGTGTGTCGATTACCTTCGTTTCACTCAAATACATGAAATTCATGCATCAGAAGAGCCCTCCAATCATCCAAACGAACGCAAAGCCTCAATATACCGAAATCGAGGAACCGTTGTGTAAAATCGGGTTGATCGTCTCAGGACGCGACTGGTGTGTCGATTACCTTTATTTTACTCGAATACATAAAAATAATGCACCAGAAGCGACCTGCAAATATCGAAACCAACGCAAAGGACCCGATATACCGAAATCCAGAAATCGTTGTGCAAGCTCGCGGCGAAAGTTTCAGTGCTTGTATTACTTGCCGATTACCTCCATTTCACTCGAATACATGAAAATCATGCATCTGAAGCGACCTCCAATCAACCAAACGAACGCAAAGCCTCGATCTACCGAAATCGAGAAACCGTTGTGGAAACTCAGGTTAATCGTCTCAGGGTGCGACTGGTGTATCGATTACCTCCTTCATTTCACTCGAATACATAAAAATCATACATCAGAAGTGGCCTGCAAATACCGAAACGAACGCAAATGCCTCGATATACCGAAATCCAGAACGCCTTGAGCAAACTCGCGGCGAAAGTTTCTGTGCGTGAATGATTTGTCGATTACCTCCATTTCACTCGAATCCATGAAGAAGCCCTGTCGCAATCTCAATTGTCACGATTTACCAAAAAATTTCTTATGGTGCTTTTTTACAGTTTTCGGGTTGATCGTGTCATGGCGGGACTAATGTGTCGATTACCTTCGATTCACTCAAATACATGAAATTCATGCATCAGAAGAGCCCTCCAATCATCCAAACGAACGCAAAGCCTCAATATACCGAAATCGAGGAACCGTTATGCAAACTCGGGTTGATCGTGTCAGGGCGCGACTAGTGTGTCGATTACCTTCGGTTCACTCAAATACATTAAATTCATGCATCAGAAGAGCCCTCCAATCATCCAAACGAACGCAAAGCCTCAATATACCGAAATCGAGGAACCGTTATGCAAACTCGGGTTGATCGTGTCAGGGCGCGACTAGTGTGTCGATTACCTTCGGTTCACTCAAATACATGAAATTCATGCATCAGAAGCGCCCCCCAATCATCCAAACGAACGCAAAGCCTCAATAAACCGAAATCGAGGAACCGTTATGCAAACTCGGGTTGATCGTGCCAGGTCGCGACTTGTGTGTCGATATCCTGCATTTTATTCAAATACATGAAATTCATGCATCAGAAGAGCACTCCAATCATCCAAACGAACGCAAAGCCTCAATATACCGAAATCGAGGAATTGTTGTGTAAACTCGGGTTGATCGTCTCAGGGCGCGACTAGTATGTCGATTGACTTCGTTTCACTCAAATACATGAAATTCATGCATCAGACGAGCCCTCCAATCATTCAAACGAACGCAAAGCCTCAATATACCGAAATCGAGGAACCGTTGTGCAAACTCGGGTTGATCGTGTCAGGGCGCTACTAGTGTGTCGATTACCTTCGTTTCAGTCAAATACATGAAATTCATGCATCAGAAGAGCCCTCCAATCATCGAAACGAACGCAAAGCCTCAATATACCGAAATCGAGGAACCGTTGTGTAAATTCGGGTTGATCGTCTCAGGACGCGACTGGTGTGTCGATTACCTTTATTTTACTCGAATACATAAAAATAATGCATCAGAAGCGACCTGCAAATATCGAAACCAACGCAAAGGACCCGATATACCGAAATCCAGAAATCGTTGTGCAAACTCGCGGCGAAAGTTTCAGTGCTTGTATTACTTGCCGATTACCTCCATTTCACTCGAATACATGAAAATCATGCATCTGAAGCGACCTCCAATCAACCAAACGAACGCAAAGCCTCGATCTACCGAAATCGAGAAACCGTTGTGGAAACTCAGGTTAATCGTCTCAGGGTGCGACTGGTGTATCGATTACCTCCTTCATTTCACTCGAATGCATAAAAATCATACATCAGAAGTGGCCTGCAAATACCGAAACGAACGAAAATGCCTCGATATACCGAAATCCAGAACGCCTTGAGCAAACTCGCGGCGAAAGTTTCTGTGCGTGAATGATTTGTCGATTACCTCCATTTCACTCGAATCCATGAAGAAGCCCTGTCGCAATCTCAATTGTCACGATTTACCAAAAAATTTCTTATGGTGCTTTTTTACAGTTTTCGGGTTGATCGTGTCATGGCGGGACTAATGTGTCGATTACCTTCGATTCACTCAAATACATGAAATTCATGCATCAGAAGAGCCCTCCAATCAGCCAAACGAACGCAAAGCCTCAATATACCGAAATCGAGGAACCGTTGTGGAAACTCGGGTTGATCGTGTCAGGGCACGACTGGTGTGTCGATAACCTTCATTTCATTCAAATTCATGAAATTCATGCATCAGAAGAGTCCTCCAATCATCCAAACGAACGCAAAGCCTCAATATACCGAAATCGAGGAACCGTTATGCAAACTCGGGTTGATCGTGTCAGGCCGCGACTAGTGTGTCGATTACCTTCGTTTCACTCAAATACATGAAATTCATGCATCAGAAGAGCCCTCCAATCATCCAAACGAACGCAAAGCCTCAATATACCGAAATCGAGGAACCGTTGTGCAAACTCGGGTTGATCGTGTCAGGGCGCTACTAGTGTGTCGATTACCTTCGTTTCACTCAAATACATGAAATTCATGCATCAGAAGAGCCCTCCAATCATCCAAACGAACGCAAAGCCTCAATATACCGAAATCGAGGAACCGTTGTGTAAAATCGGGTTGATCGTCTCAGGACGCGACTGGTGTGTCGATTACCTTTATTTTACTCGAATACATAAAAATAATGCACCAGAAGCGACCTGCAAATATCGAAACCAACGCAAAGGACCCGATATACCGAAATCCAGAAATCGTTGTGCAAGCTCGCGGCGAAAGTTTCAGTGCTTGTATTACTTGCCGATTACCTCCATTTCACTCGAATACATGAAAATCATGCATCTGAAGCGACCTCCAATCAACCAAACGAACGCAAAGCCTCGATCTACCGAAATCGAGAAACCGTTGTGGAAACTCAGGTTAATCGTCTCAGGGTGCGACTGGTGTATCGATTACCTCCTTCATTTCACTCGAATACATAAAAATCATACATCAGAAGTGGCCTGCAAATACCGAAACGAACGCAAATGCCTCGATATACCGAAATCCAGAACGCCTTGAGCAAACTCGCGGCGAAAGTTTCTGTGCGTGAATGATTTGTCGATTACCTCCATTTCACTCGAATCCATGAAGAAGCCCTGTCGCAATCTCAATTGTCACGATTTACCAAAAAATTTCTTATGGTGCTTTTTTACAGTTTTCGGGTTGATCGTGTCATGGCGGGACTAATGTGTCGATTACCTTCGATTCACTCAAATACATGAAATTCATGCATCAGAAGAGCCCTCCAATCAGCCAAACGAACGCAAAGCCTCAATATACCGAAATCGAGGAACCGTTGTGGAAACTCGGGTTGATCGTGTCAGGGCGCGACTGGTGTGTCGATAACCTTCATTTCATTCAAATTCATGAAATTCATGCATCAGAAGAGTCCTCCAATCATCCAAACGAACGCAAAGCCTCAATATACCGAAATCGAGGAACCGTTATGCAAACTCGGGTTGATCGTGTCAGGGCGCGACTAGTGTGTCGATTACCTTCGGTTCACTCAAATACATGAAATTCATGCATCAGAAGAGCCCTCCAATCATCCAAACGAACGCAAAGCCTCAATATACCGAAATCGAGGAACCGTTATGCAAACTCGGGTTGATTGTGTCAGGGCGCGACTAGTGTGTCGATTACCTTCGGTTCACTCAAATACATGAAATTCATGCATCAGAAGCGCCCTCCAATCATCCAAACGAACGCAAAGCTTCAATATACCGAAATCGAGGAACCGTTGTGCAAACTCGGGTTGATCGTGCCAGGTCGCGACTTATGAGTCGATATCCTGCATTTTATTCAAATACATGAAATTCATGCATCAGAAGAGCCCTCCAATCATCCAAAGGAACGCAAAGCCTCAATATACCGAAATCGAGGAACCGTTATGCAAACTCGGGTTGATCGTGCCAGGTCGCGACTTGTGTGTCGATATTCTGCATTTTATTCAAATACATGAAATTCATGCATCAGAAGAGCCCTCCAATCAGCCAAACGAACGCAAAGCCTCAATATACCGAAATCGAGGAACCGTTGTGGAAACTCGGGTTGATCGTGTCAGGGCGCGACTGGTGTGTCGATTACCTTCGGTTCACTCAAATACATGAAATTCATGCATCAGAAGAGCCCTCCAATCATCCAAACGATCGCAAAGCCTCAATATACCGAAATCGAGGAACCGTTATGCAAACTCGGGTTGATCGTGTCAGGGCGCGACTAGTGTGTCGATTACCTTCGGTTCACTCAAATACATGAAATTCATGCATCAGAAGTGCCCTCCAATCATCCAAACGAACGCAAAGCCTCAATATACCGAAATCGAGGAACCGTTGTGCAAACTCGGGTTGATCGTGTCAGGGCGCGACTGGTGTGTCGATAACCTTCATTTCATTCAAATTCATGAAATTCATGCATCAGAAGAGTCCTCCAATCATCCAAACGAACGCAAAGCCTCAATATACCGAAATCGAGAAACCGTTGTGGAATTCGGGTTGATCGTGCCAGGTCGCGACTTGTGTGTCGATATCCTGCATTTTATTCAAATACATGAAATTCATGCATCAGAAGAACCCTCCAATCATCCAAACGAACGTAAAGCCTCAATATACCGAAATCGAGGAACCGTTATGCAAACTCGGGTTGATCGTGTCAGGGCGCGACTAGTGTGTCGATTACCTTCGCTTCACTCAAATACATGAAATTCATGCATCAGAAGAGCCGTCCAATCATCCAAACGAACGCAAAGCCTCAATATACCGAAATCGAGGAACCGTTGTGGAAACTCGGGTTGATTGTGTCAGGGCGCGACTAGTGTGTCGATTACCTTAGCTTCACTCAAATACATGAAATTCATGCATCAGAAGAGCCCTCCAATCATCCAAACGAACGCAAAGCCTCGATCTACCGAAATCGAGAAACCGTTGTGGAAACTCGGGTTAATCGTCTCAGGGTGCGACTGGTGTATCGATTCCCTCCTTCATTTCACTCGAATACATAAAAATCATACATCAGAAGTGGCCTGCAAATACCGAAACGAACGCAAATGCCTCGATATACTGAAATCCAGAACGCCTTGAGCAAACTCGCGGCGAAAGTTTCTGTGCGTGAATGATTTGTCGATTACCTCCATTTCACTCGAATCCATGAAGAAGCCCTGTCGCAATCTCAATTATCACGATTTACCAAAAAATTTCTTATGGTGCTTCTTTACAGTTTTCGGGTTGATCGTGTCATGGCGCGACTAGTGTGTCGATTACCTTCGGTTCACTCAAATACATGAAATTCATGCATCAGAAGAGCCCTCCAATCATCCAAACGAACGCAAAGCCTCAATATACCGAAATCGAGGAACCGTTGTGCAAACTCGGGTTGATCGTGTCAGGGCGCGACTAGTGTGTCGATTACCTTCGCTTCACTCAAATACATGAAATTCGTGCATCAGAAGAGCCCTCCAATCATCCAAACGAACGCAAAGCCTCAATATACCGAAATCGAGGAACCGTTATGCAAACTCGGGTTGATCGTGTCAGGGCGCGACTAGTGTGTCGATTACCTTCGGTTCACTCAAATACATGAAATTCATGCATCAGAAGAGCCCTCCAATCATCCAAACGAACGCAAAGCCTCAATATACCGAAATCGAGGAACCGTTATGCAAACTCGGGTTGATCGTGTCAGGGCGCGACTAGTGTGTCGATTACCTTCGGTTCACTCAAATACATGAAATTCATGCATCAGAAGCGCCCCCCAATCATCCAAACGAACGCAAAGCCTCAATATACCGAAATCGAGGACCCGTTGTGGAAACTCGGGTTGATTGTGTCAGGGCGCGACTGGTGTGTCGATAACCTTCATTTTATTCAAATACATGAAATTCATGCATCAGAAGAGCCCTCCAATCATCCAAACGAACGCAAAGCCTCAATATACCGAAATCGAGGAACCGTTGTGCAAACTCGGGTTGATCGTGTCAGGGCGCTACTAGTGTGTCGATTACCTTCGTTTCACTCAAATACATGAAATTCTTGCATCAGAAGAGCCCTCCAATCATCCAAACGAACGCAAAGCCTCAATATACCGAAATCGAGGAACCGTTGTGCAAACTCGGGTTGATCGTGTCAGGGCGCTACTAGTGTGTCGATTACCTTCGTTTCACTCAAATACATGAAATTCTTGCATCAGAAGAGCCCTCCAATCATCCAAACGAACGCAAAGCCTCAATATACCGAAATCGAGGAACCGTTGTGTAAACTCGGGTTGATCGTCTCAGGACGCGACTGGTGTGTCGATTACCTTTATTTTACTCGAATACATAAAAATAATGCATCAGAAGCGACCTGCAAATATCGAAATCAACGCAAAGGACCCGATATACCGAAATCCAGAAATCGTTGTGCAAACTCGCGGCGAAAGTTTCAGTGCTTGTATTGCTTGCCGATTACCTCCATTTCACTCGAATACATGAAAATCATGCATCTGAAGCGACCTCCAATCAACCAAACGAACGCAAAGCCTCGATCTACCGAAATCGAGAAACCGTTGTGGAAACTCGGGTTAATCGTCTCAGGGTGCGACTGGTGTATCGATTACCTCCTTCATTTCACTCGAATACATAAAAATCATACATCAGAAGTGGCCTGCAAATACCGAAACGAACGCAAATGCCTCGATATACCGAAATCCAGAACGCCTTGAGCAAACTCGCGGCGAAAGTTTCTGTGCGTGAATGATTTGTCGATTACCTCCATTTCACTCGAATCCATGAAGAAGCCCTGTCGCAATCTCAATTGTCACGATTTACCAAAAAATTTCTTATGGTGCTTTTTTACAGTTTTCGGGTTGATCGTGTCATGGCGGGACTAATGTGTCGATTACCTTCGATTCACTCAAATACATGAAATTCATGCATCAGAAGAGCCCTCCAATCAGCCAAACGAACGCAAAGCCTCAATATACCGAAATCGAGGAACCGTTGTGGAAACTCGGGTTGATCGTGTCAGGGCGCGACTGGTGTGTCGATAACCTTCATTTCATGCAAATTCATGAAATTCATGCATCAGAAGAGTCCTCCAATCATCCAAACGAACGCAAAGCCTCAATATACCGAAATCGAGGAACCGTTATGCAAACTCGGGTTGATCGTGTCAGGGCGCGACTAGTGTGTCGATTACCTTCGGTTCACTCAAATACATGAAATTCATGCATCAGAAGAGCCCTCCAATCATCCAAACGAACGCAAAGCCTCAATATACCGAAATCGAGGAACCGTTGTGCAAACTCGTGTTGATCGTATCAGGGCGCGACTAGTGTATCGATTACCTTCGGTTCACTCAAATACATGAAATTCATGCATCAGAAGAGCCCTCCAATCATCCAAACGAACGCACAGCCTCAATATACCGAAATCGAGGAACCGTTATGCAAACTCGGGTTGATTGTGTCAGGGCGCGACTATTGTGTCGATTACCTTCGGTTCACTCAAATACATGAAATTCATGCATCAGAAGAGCCCTCCAATCATCCAAACGAACGCAAAGCCTCAATATACCGAAATCGAGGAACCGTTATGCAAACTCGGGTTGATTGTGTCAGAGCGCGACTAGTGTGTCGATTACCTTCGGTTCACTCAAATACATGAAATTCATGCATCAGAAGCGCCCTCCAATCATCCAAACGAACGCAAAGCCTCAATATACCGAAATCGAGAAACCGTTGTGGAATTCGGGTTGATCGTGCCAGGTCGCGACTTGTGTGCCGATATCCTGCATTTTATTCAAATACATGAAATTCATGCATCAGAAGAACCCTCCAATCATCCAAACGAACGTAAAGCCTCAATATACCGAAATCGAGGAACCGTTATGCAAACTCGGGTTGATCGTGTCAGGGCGCGACTAGTGTGTCGATTTCCTTCGCTTCACTCAAATACATGAAATTCATGCATCAGAAGAGCCGTCCAATCATCCAAACGAACGCAAAGCCTCAATATACCGAAATCGAGGAACCGTTGTGGAAACTCGGGTTGATTGTGTCAGGGCGCGACTGGTGTGTCGATAACCTTCATTTTATTCAAATACATGAAATTCATGAATCAGAAGAGCCCTCCAATCATCCAAACGAACGCAAAGCCTCAATATACCGAAATCGAGGAACCGTTGTGCAAACTCGGGTTGATCGTGTCAGGGCGCTACTAGTGTGTCGATTACCTTCGTTTCACTCAAATACATGAAATTCATGCATCAGAAGAGCCCTCCAATCATCCAAACGAACGCAAAGCCTCGATCTACCGAAATCGAGAAACCGTTGTGGAAACTCGGGTTAATCGTCTCAGGGTGCGACTGGTGTATCGATTACCTCCTTCATTTCACTCGAATACATAAAAATCATACATCAGAAGTGGCCTGCAAATACCGAAACGAACGCAAATGCCTCGATATACTGAAATCCAGAACGCCTTGAGCAAACTCGCGGCGAAAGTTTCTGTGCGTGAATGATTTGTCGATTACCTCCATTTCACTCGAATCCATGAAGAAGCCCTGTCGCAATCTCAATTATCACGATTTACCAAAAAATTTCTTATGGTGCTTCTTTACAGTTTTCGGGTTGATCGTGTCATGGCGCGACTAGTGTGTCGATTACCTTCGGTTCACTCAAATACATGAAATTCATGCATCAGAAGAGCCCTCCAATCAGCCAAACGAACGCAAAGCCTCAATATACCGAAATCGAGGAACCGTTGTGGAAACTCGGGTTGATCGTGTCAGGGCGCGACTGGTGTGTCGATAACCTTCATTTCATTCAAACTCATGAAATTGATGCATCAGAAGAGTCCTCCAATCATCCAAACGAACGCAAAGCCTCAATATACCGAAATCGAGGAACCGTTATGCAAACTCGGGTTGACCGTGTCAGGCCGCGACTAGTGTGTCGATTACCTTCGGTTCACTCAAATACATGAAATTCATGCATCAGAAGAGCCCTCCAATCATCCAAACGAACGCAAAGCCTCAATATACCGAAATCGAGGAACCGTTGTGCAAACTCGGGTTGATTGTGTCAGGGCGCGACTATTGTGTCGATTACCTTCGGTTCACTCAAATACATGAAATTCATGCATCAGAAGAGCGCTCCAATCATCCAAACGAACGCAAAGCCTCAATATACCGAAATCGAGGAACCGTTATGCAAACTCGGGTTGATTGTGTCAGGGCGCGACTAGTGTGTCGATTACCTTCGGTTCACTCAAATACATGAAATTCATGCATCAGAAGCGCCCTCCAATCATCCAAACGAACGCAAAGCCTCAATATACCGAAATCGAGGAACCGTTGTGCAAACTCGGGTTGATCGTGCCAGGTCGCGACTTATGAGTCGATATCCTGCATTTTATTCAAATACATGAAATTCATGCATCAGAAGAGCCCTCCAATCATCCAAAGGAACGCAAAGCCTCAATATACCGAAATCGAGGAACCGTTATGCAAACTCGGGTTGATCGTGCCAGGTCGCGACTTGTGTGTCGATATTCTGCATTTTATTCAAATACATGAAATTCATGCATCAGAAGAGCCCTCCAATCAGCCAAACGAACGCAAAGCCTCAATATACCGAAATCGAGGAACCGTTGTGGAAACTCGGGTTGATCGTGTCAGGGCGCGACTGGTGTGTCGATTACCTTCGGTTCACTCAAATACATGAAATTAATGCATCAGAAGAGCCCTCCAATCATCCAAACGAACGCAAATGCCTCGATATACCGAAATCCAGAACGCATTGAGCAAACTCGCGGCGAAAGTTTCTGTGCGTGAATGATTTGTCGATTACCTCCATTTCACTCGAATCCATGAAGAAGCCCTGTCGCAATCTCAATTGTCACGATTTACCAAAAAATTTCTTATGGTGCTTTTTTACAGTTTTCGGGTTGATCGTGTCATGGCGGGACTAATGTGTCGATTACCTTCGATTCACTCAAATACATGAAATTCATGCATCAGAAGAGCCCTCCAATCAGCCAAACGAACGCAAAGCCTCAATATACCGAAATCGAGGAACCGTTGTGGAAACTCTGGTTGATCGTGTCAGGGCGCGACTGGTGTGTCGATAACCTTCATTTCATTCAAATACATGAAATTCATGCATCAGAAGAGCCCTCCAATCATCCAAACGAACGCAAAGCCTCAATATACCGAAATCGAGGAACCGTTATGCAAACTCGGGTTGATCGTGTCAGGGCGCGACTAGTGTGTCGATTACCTTCGGTTCACTCAAATACATGAAATTCATGCATCAGAATAGCCCTCCAATCATCCAAACGAACGCAAAGCCTCAATATACCGAAATCGAGGAACCGTTATGCAAACTCGGGTTGATCGTGTCAGGCCGCGACTAGTGTGTCGATTACCTTCGGTTCACTCAAATACATGAAATTCATGCATCAGAAGAGCCCTCCAATCATCCAAACGAACGCAAAGCCTCAATATACCGAAATCGAGGAACCGTTGTGCAAACTCGGGTTGATCGTGTCAGGGCGCTACTAGTGTGTCGATTACCTTCGTTTCACTCAAATACATGAAATTCATGCATCAGAAGAGCCCTCCAATCATCCAAACGAACGCAAAGCCTCAATATACCGAAATCGAGGAACCGTTGTGTAAATTCGGGTTGATCGTCTCAGGACGCGACTGGTGTGTCGATTACTTTTATTTTACTCGAATACATAAAAATAATGCATCAGAAGCGACCTGCAAATATCGAAACCAACGCAAAGGACCCGATATACCGAAATCCAGAAATCGTTGTGCAAACTCGCGGCGAAAGTTTCAGTGCTTGTATTACTTGCCGATTACCTCCATTTCACTCGAATACATGAAAATCATGCATCTGAAGCGACCTCCAATCAACCAAACGAACGCAAATCCTCGATCTACCGAAATCGAAAAACCGTTGTGGAAACTCAGGTTAATCGTCTCAGGGTGCGACTGGTGTATCGATTACCGCCTTCATTTCACTCGAATACATAAAAATCATACATCAGAAGTGGCCTGCAAATACCGAAACGAACGCAAATGTCTCGATATACCGAAATCCAGAACGCCTTGAGCAAACTCGCGGCGAAAGTTTCTGTGCGTGAATGATTTGTCGATTACCTCCATTTCACTCGAATCCATGAAGAAGCCCTGTCGCAATCTCAATTGTCACGATTTACCAAAAAATTTCTTATGGTGCTTTTTTACAGTTTTCGGGTTGATCGTGTCATGGCGGGACTAATGTGTCGATTACCTTCGATTCACTCAAATACATGAAATTCATGCATCAGAAGAGCCCTCCAATCATCCAAACGAACGCAAAGCCTCAATATACCGAAATCGAGGAACCGTTATGCAAACTCGGGTTGATCGTGTCAGGGCGCGACTAGTGTGTCGATTACCTTCGGTTCACTCAAATACATTAAATTCATGCATCAGAAGAGCCCTCCAATCATCCAAACGAACGCAAAGCCTCAATATACCGAAATCGAGGAACCGTTATGCAAACTCGGGTTGATCGTGTCAGGGCGCGACTAGTGTGTCGATTACCTTCGGTTCACTCAAATACATGAAATTCATGCATCAGAAGCGCCCCCCAATCATCCAAACGAACGCAAAGCCTCAATAAACCGAAATCGAGGAACCGTTATGCAAACTCGGGTTGATCGTGCCAGGTCGCGACTTGTGTGTCGATATCCTGCATTTTATTCAAATACATGAAATTCATGCATCAGAAGAGCACTCCAATCATCCAAACGAACGCAAAGCCTCAATATACCGAAATCGAGGAATTGTTGTGTAAACTCGGGTTGATCGTCTCAGGGCGCGACTAGTATGTCGATTGACTTCGTTTCACTCAAATACATGAAATTCATGCATCAGAGGAGCCCTCCAATCATCCAAACGAACGCAAAGCCTCAATATACCGAAATCGAGGAACCGTTGTGCAAACTCGGGTTGATCGTGTCAGGGCGCTACTAGTGTGTCGATTACCTTCGTTTCAGTCAAATACATGAAATTCATGCATCAGAAGAGCCCTCCAATCATCCAAACGAACGCAAAGCCTCAATATACCGAAATCGAGGAACCGTTGTGTAAATTCGGGTTGATCGTCTCAGGACGCGACTGGTGTGTCGATTACCTTTATTTTACTCGAATACATAAAAATAATGCATCAGAAGCGACCTGCAAATATCGAAACCAACGCAAAGGACCCGATATACCGAAATCCAGAAATCGTTGTGCAAACTCGCGGCGAAAGTTTCAGTGCTTGTATTACTTGCCGATTACCTCCATTTCACTCGAATACATGAAAATCATGCATCTGAAGCGACCTCCAATCAACCAAACGAACGCAAAGCCTCGATCTACCGAAATCGAGAAACCGTTGTGGAAACTCAGGTTAATCGTCTCAGGGTGCGACTGGTGTATCGATTACCTCCTTCATTTCACTCGAATACATAAAAATCATACATCAGAAGTGGCCTGCAAATACCGAAACGAACGAAAATGCCTCGATATACCGAAATCCAGAACGCCTTGAGCAAACTCGCGGCGAAAGTTTCTGTGCGTGAATGATTTGTCGATTACCTCCATTTCACTCGAATCCATGAAGAAGCCCTGTCGCAATCTCAATTGTCACGATTTACCAAAAAATTTCTTATGGTGCTTTTTTACAGTTTTCGGGTTGATCGTGTCATGGCGGGACTAATGTGTCGATTACCTTCGATTCACTCAAATACATGAAATTCATGCATCAGAAGAGCCCTCCAATCAGCCAAACGAACGCAAAGCCTCAATATACCGAAATCGAGGAACCGTTGTGGAAACTCGGGTTGATCGTGTCAGGGCACGACTGGTGTGTCGATAACCTTCATTTCATTCAAATTCATGAAATTCATGCATCAGAAGAGTCCTCCAATCATCCAAACGAACGCAAAGCCTCAATATACCGAAATCGAGGAACCGTTATGCAAACTCGGGTTGATCGTGTCAGGCCGCGACTAGTGTGTCGATTACCTTCGTTTCACTCAAATACATGAAATTCATGCATCAGAAGAGCCCTCCAATCATCCAAACGAACGCAAAGCCTCAATATACCGAAATCGAGGAACCGTTGTGCAAACTCGGGTTGATCGTGTCAGGGCGCTACTAGTGTGTCGATTACCTTCGTTTCACTCAAATACATGAAATTCATGCATCAGAAGAGCCCTCCAATCATCCAAACGAACGCAAAGCCTCAATATACCGAAATCGAGGAACCGTTGTGTAAAATCGGGTTGATCGTCTCAGGACGCGACTGGTGTGTCGATTACCTTTATTTTACTCGAATACATAAAAATAATGCACCAGAAGCGACCTGCAAATATCGAAACCAACGCAAAGGACCCGATATACCGAAATCCAGAAATCGTTGTGCAAGCTCGCGGCGAAAGTTTCAGTGCTTGTATTACTTGCCGATTACCTCCATTTCACTCGAATACATGAAAATCATGCATCTGAAGCGACCTCCAATCAACCAAACGAACGCAAAGCCTCGATCTACCGAAATCGAGAAACCGTTGTGGAAACTCAGGTTAATCGTCTCAGGGTGCGACTGGTGTATCGATTACCTCCTTCATTTCACTCGAATACATAAAAATCATACATCAGAAGTGGCCTGCAAATACCGAAACGAACGCAAATGCCTCGATATACCGAAATCCAGAACGCCTTGAGCAAACTCGCGGCGAAAGTTTCTGTGCGTGAATGATTTGTCGATTACCTCCATTTCACTCGAATCCATGAAGAAGCCCTGTCGCAATCTCAATTGTCACGATTTACCAAAAAATTTCTTATGGTGCTTTTTTACAGTTTTCGGGTTGATCGTGTCATGGCGGGACTAATGTGTCGATTACCTTCGATTCACACAAATACATGAAATTCATGCATCAGAAGAGCCCTCCAATCAGCCAAACGAACGCAAAGCCTCAATATACCGAAATCGAGGAACCGTTGTGGAAACTCGGGTTGATCGTGTCAGGGCGCGACTGGTGTGTCGATAACCTTCATTTCATTCAAATTCATGAAATTCATGCATCAGAAGAGTCCTCCAATCATCCAAACGAACGCAAAGCCTCAATATACCGAAATCGAGGAACCGTTATGCAAACTCGGGTTGATCGTGTCAGGGCGCGACTAGTGTGTCGATTACCTTCGGTTCACTCAAATACATGAAATTCATGCATCAGAAGAGCCCTCCAATCATCCAAACGAACGCAAAGCCTCAATATACCGAAATCGAGGAACCGTTATGCAAACTCGGGTTGATTGTGTCAGGGCGCGACTAGTGTGTCGATTACCTTCGGTTCACTCAAATACATGAAATTCATGCATCAGAAGCGCCCTCCAATCATCCAAACGAACGCAAAGCTTCAATATACCGAAATCGAGGAACCGTTGTGCAAACTCGGGTTGATCGTGCCAGGTCGCGACTTATGAGTCGATATCCTGCATTTTATTCAAATACATGAAATTCATGCATCAGAAGAGCCCTCCAATCATCCAAAGGAACGCAAAGCCTCAATATACCGAAATCGAGGAACCGTTATGCAAACTCGGGTTGATCGTGCCAGGTCGCGACTTGTGTGTCGATATTCTGCATTTTATTCAAATACATGAAATTCATGCATCAGAAGAGCCCTCCAATCAGCCAAACGAACGCAAAGCCTCAATATACCGAAATCGAGGAACCGTTGTGGAAACTCGGGTTGATCGTGTCAGGGCGCGACTGGTGTGTCGATTACCTTCGGTTCACTCAAATACATGAAATTCATGCATCAGAAGAGCCCTCCAATCATCCAAACGATCGCAAAGCCTCAATATACCGAAATCGAGGAACCGTTATGCAAACTCGGGTTGATCGTGTCAGGGCGCGACTAGTGTGTCGATTACCTTCGGTTCACTCAAATACATGAAATTCATGCATCAGAAGTGCCCTCCAATCATCCAAACGAACGCAAAGCCTCAATATACCGAAATCGAGGAACCGTTGTGCAAACTCGGGTTGATCGTGTCAGGGCGCGACTGGTGTGTCGATAACCTTCATTTCATTCAAATTCATGAAATTCATGCATCAGAAGAGTCCTCCAATCATCCTAACGAACGCAAAGCCTCAATATACCGAAATCGAGAAACCGTTGTGGAATTCGGGTTGATCGTGCCAGGTCGCGACTTGTGTGTCGATATCCTGCATTTTATTCAAATACATGAAATTCATGCATCAGAAGAACCCTCCAATCATCCAAACGAACGTAAAGCCTCAATATACCGAAATCGAGGAACCGTTATGCAAACTCGGGTTGATCGTGTCAGGGCGCGACTAGTGTGTCGATTACCTTCGCTTCACTCAAATACATGAAATTCATGCATCAGAAGAGCCGTCCAATCATCCAAACGAACGCAAAGCCTCAATATACCGAAATCGAGGAACCGTTGTGGAAACTCGGGTTGATTGTGTCAGGGCGCGACTAGTGTGTCGATTACCTTAGCTTCACTCAAATACATGAAATTCATGCATCAGAAGAGCCCTCCAATCATCCAAACGAACGCAAAGCCTCGATCTACCGAAATCGAGAAACCGTTGTGGAAACTCGGGTTAATCGTCTCAGGGTGCGACTGGTGTATCGATTCCCTCCTTCATTTCACTCGAATACATAAAAATCATACATCAGAAGTGGCCTGCAAATACCGAAACGAACGCAAATGCCTCGATATACTGAAATCCAGAACGCCTTGAGCAAACTCGCGGCGAAAGTTTCTGTGCGTGAATGATTTGTCGATTACCTCCATTTCACTCGAATCCATGAAGAAGCCCTGTCGCAATCTCAATTATCACGATTTACCAAAAAATTTCTTATGGTGCTTCTTTACAGTTTTCGGGTTGATCGTGTCATGGCGCGACTAGTGTGTCGATTACCTTCGGTTCACTCAAATACATGAAATTCATGCATCAGAAGAGCCCTCCAATCAGCCAAACGAACGCAAAGCCTCAATATACCGAAATCGAGGAACCGTTGTGGAAACTCGGGTTGATCGTGTCAGGGCGCGACTGGTGTGTCGATATCCTTCATTTCATTCAAACTCATGAAATTCATGCATCAGAAGAGTCCTCCAATCATCCAAACGAACGCAAAGCCTCAATATACCGAAATCGAGGAACCGTTATGCAAACTCGGGTTGACCGTGTCAGGCCGCGACTAGTGTGTCGATTACCTTCGGTTCACTCAAATACATGAAATTCATGCATCAGAAGAGCCCTCCAATCATCCAAACGAACGCAAAGCCTCAATATACCGAAATCGAGGAACCGTTGTGCAAACTCGGGTTGATCGTGTCAGGGCGCGACTAGTGTGTCGATTACCTTCGCTTCACTCAAATACATGAAATTCGTGCATCAGAAGAGCCCTCCAATCATCCAAACGAACGCAAAGCCTCAATATACCGAAATCGAGGAACCGTTATGCAAACTCGGGTTGATCGTGTCAGGGCGCGACTAGTGTGTCGATTACCTTCGGTTCACTCAAATACATGAAATTCATGCATCAGAAGAGCCCTCCAATCATCCAAACGAACGCAAAGCCTCAATATACCGAAATCGAGGAACCGTTATGCAAACTCGGGTTGATCGTGTCAGGGCGCGACTAGTGTGTCGATTACCTTCGGTTCACTCAAATACATGAAATTCATGCATCAGAAGCGCCCCCCAATCATCCAAACGAACGCAAAGCCTCAATATACCGAAATCGAGGAACCGTTATGCAAACTCGGGTTGATCGTGCCAGGTCGCGACTTGTGTGTCGATATCCTGCATTTTATTCAAATACATGAAATTCATGCATCAGAAGAGCACTCCAATCATCCAAACGAACGCAAAGCCTCAATATACCGAAATCGAGGAATTGTTGTGTAAACTCGGGTTGATCGTCTCAGGGCGCGACTAGTATGTCGATTGACTTCGTTTCACTCAAATACATGAAATTCATGCATCAGAGGAGCCCTCCAATCATCCAAACGAACGCAAAGCCTCAATATACCGAAATCGAGGAACCGTTGTGCAAACTCGGGTTGATCGTGTCAGGGCGCTACTAGTGTGTCGATTACCTTCGTTTCAGTCAAATACATGAAATTCATGCATCAGAAGAGCCCTCCAATCATCCAAACGAACGCAAAGCCTCAATATACCGAAATCGAGGAACCGTTGTGTAAATTCGGGTTGATCGTCTCAGGACGCGACTGGTGTGTCGATTACCTTTATTTTACTCGAATACATAAAAATAATGCATCAGAAGCGACCTGCAAATATCGAAACCAACGCAAAGGACCCGATATACCGAAATCCAGAAATCGTTGTGCAAACTCGCGGCGAAAGTTTCAGTGCTTGTATTACTTGCCGATTACCTCCATTTCACTCGAATACATGAAAATCATGCATCTGAAGCGACCTCCAATCAGCCAAACGAACGCAAAGCCTGGATCTACCGAAATCGAGAAACCGTTGTGGAAACTCAGGTTAATCGTCTCAGGGTGCGACTGGTGTATCGATTACCTCCTTCATTTCACTCGAATACATAAAAATCATACATCAGAAGTGGCCTGCAAATACCGAAACGAACGCAAATGCCTCGATATACCGAAATCCAGAACGCATTGAGCAAACTCGCGGCGAAAGTTTCTGTGCGTGAATGATTTGTCGATTACCTCCATTTCACTCGAATCCATGAAGAAGCCCTGTCGCAATCTCAATTGTCACGATTTACCAAAAAATTTCTTATGGTGCTTTTTTACAGTTTTCGGGTTGATCGTGTCATGGCGGGACTAATGTGTCGATTACCTTCGATTCACTCAAATACATGAAATTCATGCATCAGAAGAGCCCTCCAATCAGCCAAACGAACGCAAAGCCTCAATATACCGAAATCGAGGAACCGTTGTGGAAACTCTGGTTGATCGTGTCAGGGCGCGACTGGTGTGTCGATAACCTTCATTTCATTCAAATTCATGAAATTCATGCATCAGAAGAGTCCTCCAATCATCCAAACGAACGCAAAGCCTCAATATACCGAAATCGAGGAACCGTTATGCAAACTCGGGTTGATCGTGTCAGGGCGCGACTAGTGTGTCGATTACCTTCGGTTCACTCAAATACATGAAATTCATGCATCAGAATAGCCCTCCAATCATCCAAACGAACGCAAAGCCTCAATATACCGAAATCGAGGAACCGTTATGCAAACTCGGGTTGATCGTGTCAGGCCGCGACTAGTGTGTCGATTACCTTCGGTTCACTCAAATACATGAAATTCATGCATCAGAAGAGCCCTCCAATCATCCAAACGAACGCAAAGCCTCAATATACCGAAATCGAGGAACCGTTGTGCAAACTCGGGTTGATCGTGTCAGGGCGCTACTAGTGTGTCGATTACCTTCGTTTCACTCAAATACATGAAATTCATGCATCAGAAGAGCCCTCCAATCATCCAAACGAACGCAAAGCCTCAATATACCGAAATCGAGGAACCGTTGTGTAAATTCGGGTTGATCGTCTCAGGACGCGACTGGTGTGTCGATTACCTTTATTTTACTCGAATACATAAAAATAATGCATCAGAAGCGACCTGCAAATATCGAAACCAACGCAAAGGACCCGATATACCGAAATCCAGAAATCGTTGTGCAAACTCGCGGCGAAAGTTTCAGTGCTTGTATTACTTGCCGATTACCTCCATTTCACTCGAATACATGAAAATCATGCATCTGAAGCGACCTCCAATCAACCAAACGAACGCAAATCCTCGATCTACCGAAATCGAAAAACCGTTGTGGAAACTCAGGTTAATCGTCTCAGGGTGCGACTGGTGTATCGATTACCTCCTTCATTTCACTCGAATACATAAAAATCATACATCAGAAGTGGCCTGCAAATACCGAAACGAACGCAAATGTCTCGATATACCGAAATCCAGAACGCCTTGAGCAAACTCGCGGCGAAAGTTTCTGTGCGTGAATGATTTGTCGATTACCTCCATTTCACTCGAATCCATGAAGAAGCCCTGTCGCAATCTCAATTGTCACGATTTACCAAAAAATTTCTTATGGTGCTTTTTTACAGTTTTCGGGTTGATCGTGTCATGGCGGGACTAATGTGTCGATTACCTTCGATTCACTCAAATACATGAAATTCATGCATCAGAAGAGCCCTCCAATCATCCAAACGAACGCAAAGCCTCAATATACCGAAATCGAGGAACCGTTATGCAAACTCGGGTTGATCGTGTCAGGGCGCGACTAGTGTGTCGATTACCTTCGGTTCACTCAAATACATTAAATTCATGCATCAGAAGAGCCCTCCAATCATCCAAACGAACGCAAAGCCTCAATATACCGAAATCGAGGAACCGTTATGCAAACTCGGGTTGATCGTGTCAGGGCGCGACTAGTGTGTCGATTACCTTCGGTTCACTCAAATACATGAAATTCATGCATCAGAAGCGCCCCCCAATCATCCAAACGAACGCAAAGCCTCAATATACCGAAATCGAGGAACCGTTATGCAAACTCGGGTTGATCGTGCCAGGTCGCGACTCGTGTGTCGATATCCTGCATTTTATTCAAATACATGAAATTCATGCATCAGAAGAGCACTCCAATCATCCAAACGAACGCAAAGCCTCAATATACCGAAATCGAGGAATTGTTGTGTAAACTCGGGTTGATCGTGTCAGGGCGCGACTAGTGTGTCGATTACCTTCGGTTCACTCAAATACATGAAATTCATGCATCAGAATAGCCCTCCAATCATCCAAACGAACGCAAAGCCTCAATATACCGAAATCGAGGAACCGTTATGCAAACTCGGGTTGATCGTGTCAGGCCGCGACTAGTGTGTCGATTACCTTCGGTTCACTCAAATACATGAAATTCATGCATCAGAAGAGCCCTCCAATCATCCAAACGAACGCAAAGCCTCAATATACCGAAATCGAGGAACCGTTGTGCAAACTCGGGTTGATCGTGTCAGGGCGCTACTAGTGTGTCGATTACCTTCGTTTCACTCAAATACATGAAATTCATGCATCAGAAGAGCCCTCCAATCATCCAAACGAACGCAATGCCTCAATATACCGAAATCGAGGAACCGTTGTGTAAATTCGGGTTGATCGTCTCAGGACGCGACTGGTGTGTCGATTACCTTTATTTTACTCGAATACATAAAAATAATGCATCAGAAGCGACCTGCAAATATCGAAACCAACGCAAAGGACCCGATATACCGAAATCCAGAAATCGTTGTGCAAACTCGCGGCGAAAGTTTCAGTGCTTGTATTACTTGCCGATTACCTCCATTTCACTCGAATACATGAAAATCATGCATCTGAAGCGACCTCCAATCAACCAAACGAACGCAAATCCTCGATCTACCGAAATCGAAAAACCGTTGTGGAAACTCAGGTTAATCGTCTCAGGGTGCGACTGGTGTATCGATTACCTCCTTCATTTCCTTCGAATACATAAAAATCATACATCAGAAGTGGCCTGCAAATACCGAAACGAACGCAAATGTCTCGATATACCGAAATCCAGAACGCCTTGAGCAAACTCGCGGCGAAAGTTTCTGTGCGTGAATGATTTGTCGATTACCTCCATTTCACTCGAATCCATGAAGAAGCCCTGTCGCAATCTCAATTGTCACGATTTACCAAAAAATTTCTTATGGTGCTTTTTTACAGTTTTCGGGTTGATCGTGTCATGGCGGGACTAATGTGTCGATTACCTTCGATTCACTCAAATACATGAAATTCATGCATCAGAAGAGCCCTCCAATCATCCAAACGAACGCAAAGCCTCAATATACCGAAATCGAGGAACCGTTATGCAAACTCGGGTTGATCGTGTCAGGGCGCGACTAGTGTGTCGATTACCTTCGGTTCACTCAAATACATTAAATTCATGCATCAGAAGAGCCCTCCAATCATCCAAACGAACGCAAAGCCTCAATATACCGAAATCGAGGAACCGTTATGCAAACTCGGGTTGATCGTGTCAGGGCGCGACTAGTGTGTCGATTACCTTCGGTTCACTCAAATACATGAAATTCATGAATCAGAAGAGCCCTCCAATCATCCAAACGAACGCAAAGCCTCAATATACCGAAATCGAGGAACCGTTATGCAAACTCGGGTTGATCGTGTCAGGGCGCGACTAGTGTGTCGATTACCTTCGGTTCACTCAAATACATGAAATTCATGCATCAGAATAGCCCTCCAATCATCCAAACGAACGCAAAGCCTCAATATACCGAAATCGAGGAACCGTTATGCAAACTCGGGTTGATCGTGTCAGGCCGCGACTAGTGTGTCGATTACCTTCGGTTCACTCAAATACATGAAATTCATGCATCAGAAGAGCCCTCCAATCATCCAAACGAACGCAAAGCCTCAATATACCGAAATCGAGGAACCGTTGTGCAAACTCGGGTTGATCGTGTCAGGGCGCTACTAGTGTGTCGATTACCTTCGTTTCACTCAAATACATGAAATTCATGCATCAGAAGAGCCCTCCAATCATCCAAACGAACGCAAAGCCTCAATATACCGAAATCGAGGAACCGTTGTGTAAAATCGGGTTGATCGTCTCAGGACGCGACTGGTGTGTCGATTACCTTTATTTTACTCGAATACATAAAAATAATGCATCAGAAGCGACCTGCAAATATCGAAACCAACGCAAAGGACCCGATATACCGAAATCCAGAAATCGTTGTGCAAACTCGCGGCGAAAGTTTCAGTGCTTGTATTACTTGCCGATTACCTCCATTTCACTCGAATACATGAAAATCATGCATCTGAAGCGACCTCCAATCAACCAAACGAACGCAAAGCCTCGATCTACCGAAATCGAGAAACCGTTGTGGAAACTCAGGTTAATCGTCTCAGGGTGCGACTGGTGTATCGATTACCTCCTTCATTTCACTCGAATACATAAAAATCATACATCAGAAGTGGCCTGCAAATACCGAAACGAACGCAAATGCCTCGATATACGAAATCCAGAACGCCTTGAGCAAACTCGCGGCGAAAGTTTCTGTGCGTGAATGATTTGTCGATTACCTCCATTTCACTCGAATCCATGAAGAAGCCCTGTCGCAATCTCAATTGTTACGATTTACCAAAAAATTTCTTATGGTGCTTTTTTACAGTTTTCGGGTTGATCGTGTCATGGCGGGACTAATGTGTCGATTACCTTCGATTCACTCAAATACATGAAATTCATGCATCAGAAGAGCCCTCCAATCAGCCAAACGAACGCAAAGCCTCAATATACCGAAATCGAGGAACCGTTGTGGAAACTCGGGTTGATCGTGTCAGGGCGCGACTGGTGTGTCGATAACCTTCATTTCATTCAAATTCATGAAATTCATGCATCAGAAGAGTCCTCCAATCATCCAAACGAACGCAAAGCCTCAATATACCGAAATCGAGGAACCGTTATGCAAACTCGGGTTGATCGTGTCAGGGCGCGACTAGTGTGTCGATTACCTTCGGTTCACTCAAATACATGAAATTCATACATCAGAAGAGCCCTCCAATCATCCAAACGAACGCAAAGCCTCAATATACCGAAATCGAGGAACCGTTGTGCAAACTCGTGTTGATCGTATCAGGGCGCGACTAGTGTATCGATTACATTCGGTTCACTCAAATACATGAAATTCATGCATCAGAAGAGCCCTCCAATCATCCAAACGAACGCACAGCCTCAATATACCGAAATCGAGGAACCGTTATGCAAACTCGGGTTGATTGTGTCAGGGCGCGACTATTGTGTCGATTACCTTCGGTTCACTCAAATACATGAAATTCATGCATCAGAAGAGCCCTCCAATCATCCAAACGAACGCAAAGCCTCAATATACCGAAATCGAGGAACCGTTATGCAAACTCGGGTTGATTGTGTCAGGGCGCGACTAGTGTGTCGATTACCTTCGGTTCACTCAAATACATGAAATTCATGCATCAGAAGCGCCCTCCAATCATCCAAACGAACGCAAAGCCTCAATATACCGAAATCGAGGAACCGTTGTGCAAACTCGGGTTGATCGTGCCAGGTCGCGACTTATGAGTCGATATCCTGCATTTTATTCAAATACATGAAATTCATGCATCAGAGGAGCCCTCCAATCATCCAAAGGAACGCAAAGCCTCAATATACCGAAATCGAGGAACCGTTATGCAAACTCGGGTTGATCGTGCCAGGTCGCGACTTGTGTGTCGATATTCTGCATTTTATTCAAATACATGAAATTCATGCATCAGAAGAGCCCTCCAATCAGCCAAACGAACGCAAAGCCTCAATATACCGAAATCGAGGAACCGTTGTGGAAACTCGGGTTGATCGTGTCAGGGCGCGACTGGTGTGTCGATAACCTTCATTTCATTCAAATTCATGAAATTCATGCATCAGAAGAGTCCTCCAATCATCCAAACGAACGCAAAGCCTCAATATACCGAAATCGAGAAACCGTTGTGGAATTCGGGTTGATCGTGCCAGGTCGCGACTTGTGTGTCGATATCCTGCATTTTATTCAAATACATGAAATTCATGCATCAGAAGAACCCTCCAATCATCCAAACGAACGTAAAGCCTCAATATACCGAAATCGAGGAACCGTTATGCAAACTCGGGTTGATCGTGTCAGGGCGCGACTAGTGTGTCGATTACCTTCGCTTCACTCAAATACATGAAATTCATGCATCAGAAGAGCCGTACAATCATCCAAACGAACGCAAAGCCTCAATATACCGAAATCGAGGAACCGTTGTGGAAACTCGGGTTGATTGTGTCAGGGCGCGACTGGTGTGTCGATAACCTTCATTTTATTCAAATACATGAAATTCATGAATCAGAAGAGCCCTCCAATCATCCAAACGAACGCAAAGCCTCAATATACCGAAATCGAGGAACCGTTGTGCAAACTCGGGTTGATCGTGTCAGGGCGCTACTAGTGTGTCGATTACCTTCGTTTCACTCAAATACATGAAATTCATGCATCAGAAGAGTCCTCCAATCATCCAAACGAACGCAAAGCCTCGATCTACCGAAATCGAGAAACCGTTGTGGAAACTCGGGTTAATCGTCTCAGGGTGCGACTGGTGTATCGATTACCTCCTTCATTTCACTCGAATACATAAAAATCATACATCAGAAGTGGCCTGCAAATACCGAAACGAACGCAAATGCCTCGATATACTGAAATCCAGAACGCCTTGAGCAAACTCGCGGCGAAAGTTTCTGTGCGTGAATGATTTGTCGATTACCTCCATTTCACTCGAATCCATGAAGAAGCCCTGTCGCAATCTCAATTATCACGATTTACCAAAAAATTTCTTATGGTGCTTCTTTACAGTTTTCGGGTTGATCGTGTCATGGCGCGACTAGTGTGTCGATTACCTTCGGTTCACTCAAATACATGAAATTCATGCATCAGAAGAGCCCTCCAATCAGCCAAACGAACGCAAAGCCTCAATATACCGAAATCGAGGAACCGTTGTGGAAACTCGCGTTGATCGTGTCAGGGCGCGACTGGTGTGTCGATAACCTTCATTTCATTCAAACTCATGAAATTCATGCATCAGAAGAGTCCTCCAATCATCCAAACGAACGCAAAGCCTCAATATACCGAAATCGAGGAACCGTTATGCAAACTCGGGTTGATCGTGTCAGGGCGCGACTAGTGTGTCGATTACCTTCGGTTCACTCAAATACATGAAATTCATGCATCAGAAGGGCCCTCCAATCATCCAAACGAACGCAAAGCCTCAATATACCGAAATCGAGGAACCGTTATGCAAACTCGGGTTGACCGTGTCAGGCCGCGACTAGTGTGTCGATTACCTTCGGTTCACTCAAATACATGAAATTCATGCATCAGAAGAGCCCTCCAATCATCCAAACGAACGCAAAGCCTCAATATACCGAAATCGAGGAACCGTTGTGCAATCTCGGGTTGATCGTGTCAGGGCGCGACTAGTGTTTCGATTACCTTCGCTTCACTCAAATATATGAAATTCATGCATCAGAAGAGCCCTCCAATCATCCAAACGAACGCAAAGCCTCAATATACCGAAATCGATGAACCGTTATGCAAACTCGGGTTGATCGTGTCAGGGCGCGACTAGTGTGTCGATTACCTTCGGTTCACTCAAATACATGAAATTCATGCATCAGAAGAGCCCTCCAATCATCCAAACGAACGCAAAGCCTCAATATACCGAAATCGAGGAACCGTTATGCAAACTCGGGTTGATCGTGTCAGGGCGCGACTAGTGTGTCGATTAACTTCGGTTCACTCAAATACATGAAATTCATGCATCAGAAGCGCCCTCCAATCATCCAAACGAACGCAAAGCCTCAATATACCGAAATCGAGGAACCGTTATGCAAACTCGGGTTGATCGTGCCAGGTCGCGACTTGTGTGTCGATATCCTGCATTTTATTCAAATACATGAAATTCATGCATCAGAAGAGCACTCCAATCATCCAAACGAACGCAAAGCCTCAATATACCGAAATCGAGGAATTGTTGTGTAAACTCGGGTTGATCGTCTCAGGGCGCGACTAGTGTGTCGATTGACTTCGTTTCACTCAAATACATGAAATTCATGCATCAGAAGAGCCCTCCAATCATCCAAACGAACGCAAAGCCTCAATATACCGAAATCAAGGAACCGTTATGCAAACTCGGGTTGATCGTGTCAGGGCGCGACTAGTGTATCGATTACCTTCGGTTCACTCAAATACATGAAATTCATGCATCAGAAGAGCCCTCCAATCATCCAAACGAACGCAAAGCCTCAATATACCTAAATCGAGGAACCGTTGTGCAAACTCGGGTTGATCGTGTCAGGGCGCGACTAGTGTGTCGATTACCTTCGGTTCACTCAAATACATGAAATTCATGCATCAGAAGAGCCCTCCAATCATCCAAACGAACGCAAAGCCTCAATATACCGAAATCGAGGAACCGTTGTGCAAACTCGGGTTGATCGTGCCAGGTCGCGACTTGTGAGTCGATATCCTGCATTTTATTCAAATACATGAAATTCATGCATCAGAAGAGCCCTCCAATCATCCAAAGGAACGCAAAGCCTCAATATACCGAAATCGAGGAACCGTTATGCAAACTCGGGTTGATCGTGCCAGGTCGCGACTTGTGTGTCGATATCCTGCATTTTATTCAAATACATGAAATTCATTCATCAGAAGAGCACTCCAATCATCCAAACGAACGCAAAGCCTCAATATACCGAAATCGAGGAATTGTTGTGTAAACTCGGGTTGATCGTCTCAGGGCGCGACTAGTGTGTCGATTGACTTCGTTTCACTCAAGTACATGAAATTCATGCATCAGAAGAGCCCTCCAATCATCCAAACGAACGCAAAGCCTCAATATACCGAAATCGAGAAACCGTTGTGTAAACTCGGGTTGATCATCTCAGGACGCGACTGGTGTGTCGATTACCTTTATTTTACTCGAATACATAAAAAGAATGCATCAGAAGCGACCTGCAAATATCGAAACCAACGCAAACCCTCGATACACTGAAATCGAGAAATCGTTGTGCAAACTCGATGCGAGTGCTCCTGGGCGCGACTTGTGTGTCGATTATCTTCTATTCACTCTAATACATGAAATTCATGCATCAGAAGCGCCCTCCAATCATCCAAACGAACGCAAAGACTCAATATACCAAAATCGAGGAACCGTTGTGCAAACTCGGCTTGATCGTATCAGGGCGCGACTAGTGTATCGATTACCTTCGTTTCACTCAAATACATGAAATTCATGCATCAGAAGAGCCCTCCAATCATCCAAACGAACGCAAAGCCTCAATATACCGAAATCGAAGAACAATTGTGTAAACTCGGGTTGATCCTCTCAGGGCGCGCCTACTGTGTCGATTACCTTCGTTTCACTCAAATACATGAAATTCATGCATCAGAAGAGCCCTCCAATCATCCAAACGAACGCAAAGCCTCAATATACCGAAATCGAGGAACCGTTGTGTAAACTCGGGTTGATCATCTCAGGACGCGACTGGTGTGTCGAGTACCTTTATTTTACTCGAATACATAAAAATAATGCATCAATAGCGACCTGCAAATATCGAAACCAACGCAAACCCTCGATACACTGAAATCGAGAAATCGTTGTGCACACTCGATGCGATTGTTCCAGAGCGCGATTAGTGTGTCGATTACCTTCGTTTCACTCAAATACATGAAATTCATCCATCAGAAGTGGCCTGGAAATACCGAAACGAACGCAAAGCCTCAATATACCGAAATCGAAGAACCGTTGTTGAAACTCGGGTTGATCGTGCCAGGTCGCGAGTTGTGTGTCGATATCCTGCATTTTATTCAAATACATAAAATTCATGCATCAGAAGAACCCTCCAATCATCCAAACGAACGTAAAGCCTCAATATACCGAAATCGAGGAACCGTTGTTGAAACTCGGGTTGATCGTGCCAGGTCGCGAGTTGTGTGTCGATATCCTGCATTTTATTCAAATACATGAAATTCATGCATCAGAAGAACCCTCCAATCATCCAAACGAACGTAAAGCCTCAATATACCGAAATTGAGGAACCGTTATGCAAACTCGGGTTGATCGTGTCAGGGCGCGACTAGTGTGTCGATTACCTTCGCTTCACTCAAATACATGAAATTCATGCATCAGAAGAGCCGTCCAATCATCCAACCGAACGCAAAGCCTCAATATACCGAAATCGAGGACCCGTTGTGGAAACTCGGGTTGATTGTGTCAGGGCGCGACTGGTGTGTCGATAACCTTCATTTTATTCAAATACATGAAATTCATGCATCAGAAGAGCCCTCCAATCATCCAAACGAACGCAAAGCCTCAATATACCGAAATCGAGGAACCGTTGTGCAAACTCGGGTTGATCGTGTCAGGGCGCTACTAGTGTGTCGATTACCTTCGTTTCACTCAAATACATGAAATTCTTGCATCAGAAGAGCCCTCCAATCATCCAAACGAACGCAAAGCCTCAATATACCGAAATCGAGGAACCGTTGTGTAAACTCGGGTTGATCGTCTCAGGACGCGACTGGTGTGTCGATTACCTTTATTTTACTCGAATACATAAAAATAATGCATCAGAAGCGACCTGCAAATATCGAAACCAACGCAAAGGACCCGATATACCGAAATCCAGAAATCGTTGTGCAAACTCGCGGCGAAAGTTTCAGTGCTTGTATTGCTTGCCGATTACCTCCATTTCACTCGAATACATGAAAATCATGCATCTGAAGCGACCTCCAATCAACCAAACGAACGCAAAGCCTCGATCTACCGAAATCGAGAAACCGTTGTGGAAACTCGGGTTAATCGTCTCAGGGTGCGACTGGTGTATCGATTACCTCCTTCATTTCACTCGAATACATAAAAATCATACATCAGAAGTGGCCTGCAAATACCGAAACGAACGCAAATGCCTCGATATACCGAAATCCAGAACGCCTTGAGCAAACTCGCGGCGAAAGTTTCTGTGCGTGAATGATTTGTCGATTACCTCCATTTCACTCGAATCCATGAAGAAGCCCTGTCGCAATCTCAATTGTCACGATTTACCAAAAAATTTCTTATGGTGCTTTTTTACAGTTTTCGGGTTGATCGTGTCATGGCGGGACTAATGTGTCGATTACCTTCGATTCACTCAAATACATGAAATTCATGCATCAGAAGAGCCCTCCAATCAGCCAAACGAACGCAAAGCCTCAATATACCGAAATCGAGGAACCGTTGTGGAAACTCGGGTTGATCGTGTCAGGGCGCGACTGGTGTGTCGATAACCTTCATTTCATTCAAATTCATGAAATTCATGCATCAGAAGAGTCCTCCAATCATCCAAACGAACGCAAAGCCTCAATATACCGAAATCGAGGAACCGTTATGCAAACTCGGGTTGATCGTGTCAGGGCGCGACTAGTGTGTCGATTACCTTCGGTTCACTCAAATACATGAAATTCATGCATCAGAATAGCCCTCCAATCATCCAAACGAACGCAAAGCCTCAATATACCGAAATCGAGGAACCGTTATGCAAACTCGGGTTGATCGTGTCAGGCCGCGACTAGTGTGTCGATTACCTTCGGTTCACTCAAATACATGAAATTCATGCATCAGAAGAGCCCTCCAAACATCCAAACGAACGCAAAGCCTCAATATACCGAAATCGAGGAACCGTTGTGCAAACTCGGGTTGATCGTGTCAGGGCGCTACTAGTGTGTCGATTACCTTCGTTTCACTCAAATACATGAAATTCATGCATCAGAAGAGCCCTCCAATCATCCAAACGAACGCAAAGCCTCAATATACCGAAATCGAGGAACCGTTGTGTAAAATCGGGTTGATCGTCTCAGGACGCGACTGGTGTGTCGATTACCTTTATTTTACTCGAATACATAAAAATAATGCATCAGAAGCGACCTGCAAATATCGAAACCAACGCAAAGGACCCGATATACCGAAATCCAGAAATCGTTGTGCAAACTCGCGGCGAAAGTTTCAGTGATTGTATTACTTGCCGATTACCTCCATTTCACTCGAATACATGAAAATCATGCATCTGAAGCGACCTCCAATCAACCAAACGAACGCAAAGCCTCGATCTACCGAAATCGAGAAACCGTTGTGGAAACTCAGGTTAATCATCTCAGGGTGCGACTGGTGTATCGATTACCTCCTTCATTTCACTCGAATACATAAAAATCATACATCAGAAGTGGCTTGCAAATACCGAAACGAACGCAAATGCCTCGATATACCGAAATCCAGAACGCCTTGAGCAAACTCGCGGCGAAAGTTTCTGTGCGTGAATGATTTGTCGATTACCTCCATTTCACTCGAATCCATGAAGAAGCCCTGTCGCAATCTCAATTGTCACGATTTACCAAAAAATTTCTTATGGTGCTTTTTTACAGTTTTCGGGTTGATCGTGTCATGGCGGGACTAATGTGTCGATTACCTTCGATTCACTCAAATACATGAAATTCATGCATCAGAAGAGCCCTCCAATCAGCCAAACGAACGCAAAGCCTCAATATACCGAAATCGAGGAACCGTTGTGGAAACTCGGGTTGATCGTGTCAGGGCGCGACTGGTGTGTCGATAACCTTCATTTCATGCAAATTCATGAAATTCATGCATCAGAAGAGTCCTCCAATCATCCAAACGAAAGCAAAGCCTCAATATACCGAAATCGAGGAACCGTTATGCAAACTCGGGTTGATCGTGTCAGGGCGCGACTAGTGTGTCGATTACCTTCGGTTCACTCAAATACATGAAATTCATGCATCAGAAGAGCCCTCCAATCATCCAAACGAACGCAAAGCCTCAATATACCGAAATCGAGGAACCGTTGTGCAAACTCGTGTTGATCGTATCAGGGCGCGACTAGTGTATCGATTACCTTCGGTTCACTCAAATACATGAAATTCATGCATCAGAAGAGCCCTCCAATCATCCAAACGAACGCACAGCCTCAATATACCGAAATCGAGGAACCGTTATGCAAACTCGGGTTGATTGTGTCAGGGCGCGACTATTGTGTCGATTACCTTCGGTTCACTCAAATACATGAAATTCATGCATCAGAAGAGCCCTCCAATTATCCAAACGAACGCAAAGCCTCAATATACCGAAATCGAGGAACCGTTATGCAAACTCGGGTTGATTGTGTCAGAGCGCGACTAGTGTGTCGATTACCTTCGGTTCACTCAAATACATGAAATTCATGCATCAGAAGCGCCCTCCAATCATCCAAACGAACGCAAAGCCTCAATATACCGAAATCGAGAAACCGTTGTGGAATTCGGGTTGATCGTGCCAGGTCGCGACTTGTGTGCCGATATCCTGCATTTTATTCAAATACATGAAATTCATGCATCAGAAGAACCCTCCAATCATCCAAACGAACGTAAAGCCTCAATATACCGAAATCGAGGAACCGTTATGCAAACTCGGGTTGATCGTGTCAGGGCGCGACTAGTGTGTCGATTACCTTCGCTTCACTCAAATACATGAAATTCATGCATCAGAAGAGCCTTCCAATAATCCAAACGAACGCAAAGCCTCAATATACCGAAATCGAGGAACCGTTGTGGAAACTCGGGTTGATTGTGTCAGGGCGCGACTGGTGTGTCGATAACCTTCATTTTATTCAAATACATGAAATTCATGAATCAGAAGAGCCCTCCAATCATCCAAACGAACGCAAAGCCTCAATATACCGAAATCGAGGAACCGTTGTGCAAACTCGGGTTGATCGTGTCAGGGCGCTACTAGTGTGTCGATTACCTTCGTTTCACTCAAATACATGAAATTCATGCATCAGAAGAGCCCTCCAATCATCCAAACGAACGCAAAGCCTCGATCTACCGAAATCGAGAAACCGTTGTGGAAACTCGGGTTAATCGTCTCAGGGTGCGACTGGTGTATCGATTACCTCCTTCATTTCACTCGAATACATAAAAATCATACATCAGAAGTGGCCTGCAAATACCGAAACGAACGCAAATGCCTCGATATACTGAAATCCAGAACGCCTTGAGCAAACTCGCGGCGAAAGTTTCTGTGCGTGAATGATTTGTCGATTACCTCCATTTCACTCGAATCCATGAAGAAGCCCTGTCGCAATCTCAATTATCACGATTTACCAAAAAATTTCTTATGGTGCTTCTTTCCAGTTTTCGGGTTGATCGTGTCATGGCGCGACTAGTGTGTCGATTACCTTCGGTTCACTCAAATACATGAAATTCATGCATCAGAAGAGCCCTCCAATCAGCCAAACGAACGCAAAGCCTCAATATACCGAAATCGAGGAACCGTTGTGGAAACTCGGGTTGATCGTGTCAGGGCGCGACTGGTGTGTCGATAACCTTCATTTCATTCAAACTCATGAAATTGATGCATCAGAAGAGTCCTCCAATCATCCAAACGAACGCAAAGCCTCAATATACCGAAATCGAGGAACCGTTATGCAAACTCGGGTTGATCGTGTCAGGGCGCGACTAGTGTGTCGATTACCTTCGGTTCACTCAAATACATGAAATTCATGCATCAGAAGGGCCCTCCAATCATCCAAACGAACGCAAAGCCTCAATATACCGAAATCGAGGAACCGTTATGCAAACTCGGGTTGACCGTGTCAGGCCGCGACTAGTGTGTCGATTACCTTCGGTTCACTCAAATACATGAAATTCATGCATCAGAAGAGCCCTCCAATCATCCAAACGAACGCAAAGCCTCAATATACCGAAATCGAGGAACCGTTGTGCAAACTCGGGTTGATTGTGTCAGGGAGCGACTATTGTGTCGATTACCTTCGGTTCACTCAAATACATGAAATTCATGCATCAGAAGAGCCCTCCAATCATCCAAACGAACGCAAAGCCTCAATATACCGAAATCGAGGAACCGTTATGCAAACTCGGGTTGATTGTGTCAGGGCGCGACTAGTGTGTCGATTACCTTCGGTTCACTCAAATACATGAAATTCATGCATCAGAAGCGCCCTCCAATCATCCAAACGAACGCAAAGCCTCAATATACCGAAATCGAGGAACCGTTGTGCAAACTCGGGTTGATCGTGCCAGGTCGCGACTTATGAGTCGATATCCTGCATTTTATTCAAATACATGAAATTCATGCATCAGAAGAGCCCTCCAATCATCCAAAGGAACGCAAAGCCTCAATATACCGAAATCGAGGAACCGTTATGCAAACTCGGGTTGATCGTGCCAGGTCGCGACTTGTGTGTCGATATTCTGCATTTTATTCAAATACATGAAATTCATGCATCAGAAGAGCCCTCCAATCAGCCAAACGAACGCAAAGCCTCAATATACCGAAATCGAGGAACCGTTGTGGAAACTCGGGTTGATCGTGTCAGGGCGCGACTGGTGTGTCGATTACCTTCGGTTCACTCAAATACATGAAATTCATGCATCAGAAGAGCCCTCCAATCATCCAAACGAACGCAAAGCCTCAATATACCGAAATCGAGGAACCGTTATGCAAACTCGGGTTGATCGTGTCAGGGCGCGACTAGTGTGTCGATTACCTTCGGTTCACTCAAATACATGAAATTCATGCATCAGAAGAGCCCTCCAATCATCCAAACGAACGCAAAGCCTCAATATACCGAAATCGAGGAACCGTTGTGCAAACTCGGGTTGATCGTGTCAGGGCGCTACTAGTGTGTCGATTACCTTCGTTTCACTCAAATACATGAAATTCATGCATCAGAAGAGCCCTCCAACCATCCAAACGAACGCAAAGCCTCAATATACCGAAATCGAGGAACCGTTGTGTAAATTCGGGTTGATCGTCTCAGGACGCGACTGGTGTGTCGATTACTTTTATTTTACTCGAATACATAAAAATAATGCATCAGAAGCGACCTGCAAATATCGAAACCAACGCAAAGGACCCGATATACCGAAATCCAGAAATCGTTGTGCAAACTCGCGGCGAAAGTTTCAGTGCTTGTATTACTTGCCGATTACCTCCATTTCACTCGAATACATGAAAATCATGCATCTGAAGCGACCTCCAATCAGCCAAACGAACGCAAAGCCTCGATCTACCGAAATCGAGAAACCGTTGTGGAAACTCAGGTTAATCGTCTCAGGGTGCGACTGGTGTATCGATTACCTCCTTCATTTCACTCGAATACATAAAAATCATACATCAGAAGTGGCCTGCAAATACCGAAACGAACGCAAATGCCTCGATATACCGAAATCCAGAACGCATTGAGCAAACTCGCGGCGAAAGTTTCTGTGCGTGAATGATTTGTCGATTACCTCCATTTCACTCGAATCCATGAAGAAGCCCTGTCGCAATCTCAATTGTCACGATTTACCAAAAAATTTCTTATGGTGCTTTTTTACAGTTTTCGGGTTGATCGTGTCATGGCGGGACTAATGTGTCGATTACCTTCGATTCACTCAAATACATGAAATTCATGCATCAGAAGAGCCCTCCAATCAGCCAAACGAACGCAAAGCCTCAATATACCGAAATCGAGGAACCGTTGTGGAAACTCTGGTTGATCGTGTCAGGGCGCGACTGGTGTGTCGATAACCTTCATTTCATTCAAATTCATGAAATTCATGCATCAGAAGAGTCCTCCAATCATCCAAACGAACGCAAAGCCTCAATATACCGAAATCGAGGAACCGTTATGCAAACTCGGGTTGATCGTGTCAGGGCGCGACTAGTGTGTCGATTACCTTCGGTTCACTCAAATACATGAAATTCATGCATCAGAATAGCCCTCCAATCATCCAAACGAACGCAAAGCCTCAATATACCGAAATCGAGGAACCGTTATGCAAACTCGGGTTGATCGTGTCAGGCCGCGACTAGTGTGTCGATTACCTTCGGTTCACTCAAATACATGAAATTCATGCATCAGAAGAGCCCTCCAATCATCCAAACGAACGCAAAGCCTCAATATACCGAAATCGAGGAACCGTTGTGCAAACTCGGGTTGATCGTGTCAGGGCGCTACTAGTGTGTCGATTACCTTCGTTTCACTCAAATACATGAAATTCATGCATCAGAAGAGCCCTCCAATCATCCAAACGAACGCAAAGCCTCAATATACCGAAATCGAGGAACCGTTGTGTAAATTCGGGTTGATCGTCTCAGGACGCGACTGGTGTGTCGATTACTTTTATTTTACTCGAATACATAAAAATAATGCATCAGAAGCGACCTGCAAATATCGAAACCAACGCAAAGGACCCGATATACCGAAATCCAGAAATCGTTGTGCAAACTCGCGGCGAAAGTTTCAGTGCTTGTATTACTTGCCGATTACCTCCATTTCACTCGAATACATGAAAATCATGCATCTGAAGCGACCTCCAATCAACCAAACGAACGCAAATCCTCGATCTACCGAAATCGAAAAACCGTTGTGGAAACTCAGGTTAATCGTCTCAGGGTGCGACTGGTGTATCGATTACCGCCTTCATTTCACTCGAATACATAAAAATCATACATCAGAAGTGGCCTGCAAATACCGAAACGAACGCAAATGTCTCGATATACCGAAATCCAGAACGCCTTGAGCAAACTCGCGGCGAAAGTTTCTGTGCGTGAATGATTTGTCGATTACCTCCATTTCACTCGAATCCATGAAGAAGCCCTGTCGCAATCTCAATTGTCACGATTTACCAAAAAATTTCTTATGGTGCTTTTTTACAGTTTTCGGGTTGATCGTGTCATGGCGGGACTAATGTGTCGATTACCTTCGATTCACTCAAATACATGAAATTCATGCATCAGAAGAGCCCTCCAATCATCCAAACGAACGCAAAGCCTCAATATACCGAAATCGAGGAACCGTTATGCAAACTCGGGTTGATCGTGTCAGGGCGCGACTAGTGTGTCGATTACCTTCGGTTCACTCAAATACATTAAATTCATGCATCAGAAGAGCCCTCCAATCATCCAAACGAACGCAAAGCCTCAATATACCGAAATCGAGGAACCGTTATGCAAACTCGGGTTGATCGTGTCAGGGCGCGACTAGTGTGTCGATTACCTTCGGTTCACTCAAATACATGAAATTCATGCATCAGAAGCGCCCTCCAATCATCCAAACGAACGCAAAGCTTCAATATACCGAAATCGAGGAACCGTTGTGCAAACTCGGGTTGATCGTGCCAGGTCGCGACTTATGAGTCGATATCCTGCATTTTATTCAAATACATGAAATTCATGCATCAGAAGAGCCCTCCAATCATCCAAAGGAACGCAAAGCCTCAATATACCGAAATCGAGGAACCGTTATGCAAACTCGGGTTGATCGTGCCAGGTCGCGACTTGTGTGTCGATATTCTGCATTTTATTCAAATACATGAAATTCATGCATCAGAAGAGCCCTCCAATCAGCCAAACGAACGCAAAGCCTCAATATACCGAAATCGAGGAACCGTTGTGGAAACTCGGGTTGATCGTGTCAGGGCGCGACTGGTGTGTCGATTACCTTCGGTTCACTCAAATACATGAAATTCATGCATCAGAAGAGCCCTCCAATCATCCAAACGATCGCAAAGCCTCAATATACCGAAATCGAGGAACCGTTATGCAAACTCGGGTTGATCGTGTCAGGGCGCGACTAGTGTGTCGATTACCTTCGGTTCACTCAAATACATGAAATTCATGCATCAGAAGTGCCCTCCAATCATCCAAACGAACGCAAAGCCTCAATATACCGAAATCGAGGAACCGTTGTGCAAACTCGGGTTGATCGTGTCAGGGCGCGACTGGTGTGTCGATAACCTTCATTTCATTCAAATTCATGAAATTCATGCATCAGAAGAGTCCTCCAATCATCCAAACGAACGCAAAGCCTCAATATACCGAAATCGAGAAACCGTTGTGGAATTCGGGTTGATCGTGCCAGGTCGCGACTTGTGTGTCGATATCCTGCATTTTATTCAAATACATGAAATTCATGCATCAGAAGAACCCTCCAATCATCCAAACGAACGTAAAGCCTCAATATACCGAAATCGAGGAACCGTTATGCAAACTCGGGTTGATCGTGTCAGGGCGCGACTAGTGTGTCGATTACCTTCGCTTCACTCAAATACATGAAATTCATGCATCAGAAGAGCCGTCCAATCATCCAAACGAACGCAAAGCCTCAATATACCGAAATCGAGGAACCGTTGTGGAAACTCGGGTTGATTGTGTCAGGGCGCGACTAGTGTGTCGATTACCTTAGCTTCACTCAAATACATGAAATTCATGCATCAGAAGAGCCCTCCAATCATCCAAACGAACGCAAAGCCTCGATCTACCGAAATCGAGAAACCGTTGTGGAAACTCGGGTTAATCGTCTCAGGGTGCGACTGGTGTATCGATTCCCTCCTTCATTTCACTCGAATACATAAAAATCATACATCAGAAGTGGCCTGCAAATACCGAAACGAACGCAAATGCCTCGATATACTGAAATCCAGAACGCCTTGAGCAAACTCGCGGCGAAAGTTTCTGTGCGTGAATGATTTGTCGATTACCTCCATTTCACTCGAATCCATGAAGAAGCCCTGTCGCAATCTCAATTATCACGATTTACCAAAAAATTTCTTATGGTGCTTCTTTACAGTTTTCGGGTTGATCGTGTCATGGCGCGACTAGTGTGTCGATTACCTTCGGTTCACTCAAATACATGAAATTCATGCATCAGAAGAGCCCTCCAATCAGCCAAACGAACGCAAAGCCTCAATATACCGAAATCGAGGAACCGTTGTGGAAACTCGGGTTGATCGTGTCAGGGCGCGACTGGTGTGTCGATATCCTTCATTTCATTCAAACTCATGAAATTCATGCATCAGAAGAGTCCTCCAATCATCCAAACGAACGCAAAGCCTCAATATACCGAAATCGAGGAACCGTTATGCAAACTCGGGTTGACCGTGTCAGGCCGCGACTAGTGTGTCGATTACCTTCGGTTCACTCAAATACATGAAATTCATGCATCAGAAGAGCCCTCCAATCATCCAAACGAACGCAAAGCCTCAATATACCGAAATCGAGGAACCGTTGTGCAAACTCGGGTTGATCGTGTCAGGGCGCGACTAGTGTGTCGATTACCTTCGCTTCACTCAAATACATGAAATTCGTGCATCAGAAGAGCCCTCCAATCATCCAAACGAACGCAAAGCCTCAATATACCGAAATCGAGGAACCGTTATGCAAACTCGGGTTGATCGTGTCAGGGCGCGACTAGTGTGTCGATTACCTTCGGTTCACTCAAATACATGAAATTCATGCATCAGAAGAGCCCTCCAATCATCCAAACGAACGCAAAGCCTCAATATACCGAAATCGAGGAACCGTTATGCAAACTCGGGTTGATCGTGTCAGGGCGCGACTAGTGTGTCGATTACCTTCGGTTCACTCAAATACATGAAATTCATGCATCAGAAGCGCCCCCCAATCATCCAAACGAACGCAAAGCCTCAATATACCGAAATCGAGGAACCGTTATGCAAACTCGGGTTGATCGTGCCAGGTCGCGACTTGTGTGTCGATATCCTGCATTTTATTCAAATACATGAAATTCATGCATCAGAAGAGCACTCCAATCATCCAAACGAACGCAAAGCCTCAATATACCGAAATCGAGGAATTGTTGTGTAAACTCGGGTTGATCGTCTCAGGGCGCGACTAGTATGTCGATTGACTTCGTTTCACTCAAATACATGAAATTCATGCATCAGAGGAGCCCTCCAATCATCCAAACGAACGCAAAGCCTCAATATACCGAAATCGAGGAACCGTTGTGCAAACTCGGGTTGATCGTGTCAGGGCGCTACTAGTGTGTCGATTACCTTCGTTTCAGTCAAATACATGAAATTCATGCATCAGAAGAGCCCTCCAATCATCCAAACGAACGCAAAGCCTCAATATACCGAAATCGAGGAACCGTTGTGTAAATTCGGGTTGATCGTCTCAGGACGCGACTGGTGTGTCGATTACCTTTATTTTACTCGAATACATAAAAATAATGCATCAGAAGCGACCTGCAAATATCGAAACCAACGCAAAGGACCCGATATACCGAAATCCAGAAATCGTTGTGCAAACTCGCGGCGAAAGTTTCAGTGCTTGTATTACTTGCCGATTACCTCCATTTCACTCGAATACATGAAAATCATGCATCTGAAGCGACCTCCAATCAGCCAAACGAACGCAAAGCCTGGATCTACCGAAATCGAGAAACCGTTGTGGAAACTCAGGTTAATCGTCTCAGGGTGCGACTGGTGTATCGATTACCTCCTTCATTTCACTCGAATACATAAAAATCATACATCAGAAGTGGCCTGCAAATACCGAAACGAACGCAAATGCCTCGATATACCGAAATCCAGAACGCATTGAGCAAACTCGCGGCGAAAGTTTCTGTGCGTGAATGATTTGTCGATTACCTCCATTTCACTCGAATCCATGAAGAAGCCCTGTCGCAATCTCAATTGTCACGATTTACCAAAAAATTTCTTATGGTGCTTTTTTACAGTTTTCGGGTTGATCGTGTCATGGCGGGACTAATGTGTCGATTACCTTCGATTCACTCAAATACATGAAATTCATGCATCAGAAGAGCCCTCCAATCAGCCAAACGAACGCAAAGCCTCAATATACCGAAATCGAGGAACCGTTGTGGAAACTCTGGTTGATCGTGTCAGGGCGCGACTGGTGTGTCGATAACCTTCATTTCATTCAAATTCATGAAATTCATGCATCAGAAGAGTCCTCCAATCATCCAAACGAACGCAAAGCCTCAATATACCGAAATCGAGGAACCGTTATGCAAACTCGGGTTGATCGTGTCAGGGCGCGACTAGTGTGTCGATTACCTTCGGTTCACTCAAATACATGAAATTCATGCATCAGAATAGCCCTCCAATCATCCAAACGAACGCAAAGCCTCAATATACCGAAATCGAGGAACCGTTATGCAAACTCGGGTTGATCGTGTCAGGCCGCGACTAGTGTGTCGATTACCTTCGGTTCACTCAAATACATGAAATTCATGCATCAGAAGAGCCCTCCAATCATCCAAACGAACGCAAAGCCTCAATATACCGAAATCGAGGAACCGTTGTGCAAACTCGGGTTGATCGTGTCAGGGCGCTACTAGTGTGTCGATTACCTTCGTTTCACTCAAATACATGAAATTCATGCATCAGAAGAGCCCTCCAATCATCCAAACGAACGCAAAGCCTCAATATACCGAAATCGAGGAACCGTTGTGTAAATTCGGGTTGATCGTCTCAGGACGCGACTGGTGTGTCGATTACCTTTATTTTACTCGAATACATAAAAATAATGCATCAGAAGCGACCTGCAAATATCGAAACCAACGCAAAGGACCCGATATACCGAAATCCAGAAATCGTTGTGCAAACTCGCGGCGAAAGTTTCAGTGCTTGTATTACTTGCCGATTACCTCCATTTCACTCGAATACATGAAAATCATGCATCTGAAGCGACCTCCAATCAACCAAACGAACGCAAATCCTCGATCTACCGAAATCGAAAAACCGTTGTGGAAACTCAGGTTAATCGTCTCAGGGTGCGACTGGTGTATCGATTACCTCCTTCATTTCACTCGAATACATAAAAATCATACATCAGAAGTGGCCTGCAAATACCGAAACGAACGCAAATGTCTCGATATACCGAAATCCAGAACGCCTTGAGCAAACTCGCGGCGAAAGTTTCTGTGCGTGAATGATTTGTCGATTACCTCCATTTCACTCGAATCCATGAAGAAGCCCTGTCGCAATCTCAATTGTCACGATTTACCAAAAAATTTCTTATGGTGCTTTTTTACAGTTTTCGGGTTGATCGTGTCATGGCGGGACTAATGTGTCGATTACCTTCGATTCACTCAAATACATGAAATTCATGCATCAGAAGAGCCCTCCAATCATCCAAACGAACGCAAAGCCTCAATATACCGAAATCGAGGAACCGTTATGCAAACTCGGGTTGATCGTGTCAGGGCGCGACTGGTGTGTCGATTACCTTCGGTTCACTCAAATACATTAAATTCATGCATCAGAAGAGCCCTCCAATCATCCAAACGAACGCAAAGCCTCAATATACCGAAATCGAGGAACCGTTATGCAAACTCGGGTTGATCGTGTCAGGGCGCGACTAGTGTGTCGATTACCTTCGGTTCACTCAAATACATGAAATTCATGCATCAGAAGCGCCCCCCAATCATCCAAACGAACGCAAAGCCTCAATATACCGAAATCGAGGAACCGTTATGCAAACTCGGGTTGATCGTGCCAGGTCGCGACTTGTGTGTCGATATCCTGCATTTTATTCAAATACATGAAATTCATGCATCAGAAGAGCACTCCAATCATCCAAACGAACGCAAAGCCTCAATATACCGAAATCGAGGAATTGTTGTGTAAACTCGGGTTGATCGTGTCAGGGCGCGACTAGTGTGTCGATTACCTTCGGTTCACTCAAATACATGAAATTCATGCATCAGAATAGCCCTCCAATCATCCAAACGAACGCAAAGCCTCAATATACCGAAATCGAGGAACCGTTATGCAAACTCGGGTTGATCGTGTCAGGCCGCGACTAGTGTGTCGATTACCTTCGGTTCACTCAAATACATGAAATTCATGCATCAGAAGAGCCCTCCAATCATCCAAACGAACGCAAAGCCTCAATATACCGAAATCGAGGAACCGTTGTGCAAACTCGGGTTGATCGTGTCAGGGCGCTACTAGTGTGTCGATTACCTTCGTTTCACTCAAATACATGAAATTCATGCATCAGAAGAGCCCTCCAATCATCCAAACGAACGCAATGCCTCAATATACCGAAATCGAGGAACCGTTGTGTAAATTCGGGTTGATCGTCTCAGGACGCGACTGGTGTGTCGATTACCTTTATTTTACTCGAATACATAAAAATAATGCATCAGAAGCGACCTGCAAATATCGAAACCAACGCAAAGGACCCGATATACCGAAATCCAGAAATCGTTGTGCAAACTCGCGGCGAAAGTTTCAGTGCTTGTATTACTTGCCGATTACCTCCATTTCACTCGAATACATGAAAATCATGCATCTGAAGCGACCTCCAATCAACCAAACGAACGCAAATCCTCGATCTACCGAAATCGAAAAACCGTTGTGGAAACTCAGGTTAATCGTCTCAGGGTGCGACTGGTGTATCGATTACCTCCTTCATTTCACTCGAATACATAAAAATCATACATCAGAAGTGGCCTGCAAATACCGAAACGAACGCAAATGTCTCGATATACCGAAATCCAGAACGCCTTGAGCAAACTCGCGGCGAAAGTTTCTGTGCGTGAATGATTTGTCGATTACCTCCATTTCACTCGAATCCATGAAGAAGCCCTGTCGCAATCTCAATTGTCACGATTTACCAAAAAATTTCTTATGGTGCTTTTTTACAGTTTTCGGGTTGATCGTGTCATGGCGGGACTAATGTGTCGATTACCTTCGATTCACTCAAATACATGAAATTCATGCATCAGAAGAGCCCTCCAATCATCCAAACGAACGCAAAGCCTCAATATACCGAAATCGAGGAACCGTTATGCAAACTCGGGTTGATCGTGTCAGGGCGCGACTAGTGTGTCGATTACCTTCGGTTCACTCAAATACATTAAATTCATGCATCAGAAGAGCCCTCCAATCATCCAAACGAACGCAAAGCCTCAATATACCGAAATCGAGGAACCGTTATGCAAACTCGGGTTGATCGTGTCAGGGCGCGACTAGTGTGTCGATTACCTTCGGTTCACTCAAATACATGAAATTCATGCATCAGAAGCGCCCCCCAATCATCCAAACGAACGCAAAGCCTCAATATACCGAAATCGAGGAACCGTTATGCAAACTAGGGTTGATCGTGCCAGGTCGCGACTTGTGTGTCGATATCCTGCATTTTATTCAAATACATGAAATTCATTCATCAGAAGAGCACTCCAATCATCCAAACGAACGCAAAGCCTCAATATACCGAAATCGAGAAACCGTTGTGTAAACTCGGGTTGATCATCTCAGGACGCGACTGGTGTGTCGATTACCTTTATTTTACTCGAATACATAAAAAGAATGCATCAGAAGCGACCTGCAAATATCGAAACCAACGCAAACCCTCGATACACTGAAATCGAGAAATCGTTGTGCAAACTCGATGCGAGTGCTCCTGGGCGCGACTTGTGTGTCGATTATCTTCTATTCACTCTAATACATGAAATTCATGCATCAGAAGCGCCCTCCAGACATCCAAACGAACGCAAAGACTCAATATACCAAAATCGAGGAACCGTTGTGCAAACTCGGCTTGATCGTATCAGGGCGCGACTAGTGTATCGATTACCTTCGTTTCACTCAAATACATGAAATTCATGCATCAGAAGAGCCCTCCAATCATCCAAACGAACGCAAAGCCTCAATATACCGAAATCGAAGAACAATTGTGTAAACTCGGGTTGATCGTCTCAGGGCGCGCCTACTGTGTCGATTACCTTCGTTTCACTCAAATACATGAAATTCATGCATCAGAAGAGCCCTCCAATCATCCAAACGAACGCAAAGCCTCAATATACCGAAATCGAGGAACCGTTGTGTAAACTCGGGTTGATCATCTCAGGACGCGACTGGTGTGTCGAGTACCTTTATTTTACTCGAATACATAAAAATAATGCATCAGGAGCGACCTGCAAATATCGAAACCAACGCAAACCCTCGATACACTGAAATCGAGAAATCGTTGTGCACACTCGATGCGATTGTTCCAGAGCGCGATTAGTGTGTCGATTACCTTCGTTTCACTCAAATACATGAAATTCATCCATCAGAAGTGGCCTGGAAATACCGGAACGAACGCAAAGCCTCAATATACCGAAATCGAAGAACCGTTGTTGAAACTCGGGTTGATCGTGCCAGGTCGCGAGTTGTGTGTCGATATCCTGCATTTTATTCAAATACATAAAATTCATGCATCAGAAGAACCCTCCAATCATCCAAACGAACGTAAAGCCTCAATATACCGAAATCGAGAAACCGTTGTGGAATTCGGGTTGATCGTGCCAGGTCGCGACTTGTGTGCCGATATCCTGCATTTTATTCAAATACATGAAATTCATGCATCAGAAGAACCCTCCAATCATCCAAACGAACGTAAAGCCTCAATATACCGAAATCGAGGAACCGTTATGCAAACTCGGGTTGATCGTGTCAGGGCGCGACTAGTGTGTCGATTACCTTCGCTTCACTCAAATACATGAAATTCATGCATCAGAAGAGCCGTCCAATCATCCAAACGAACGCAAAGCCTCAATATACCGAAATCGAGGAACCGTTGTGGAAACTCGGGTTGATTGTGTCAGGGCGCGACTGGTGTGTCGATAACCTTCATTTTATTCAAATACATGAAATTCATGAATCAGAAGAGCCCTCCAATCATCCAAACGAACGCAAAGCCTCAATATACCGAAATCGAGGAACCGTTATGCAAACTCGGGTTGATCGTGTCAGGGCGCGACTAGTGTGTCGATTACCTTCGGTTCACTCAAATACATGAAATTCATGCATCAGAATAGCCCTCCAATCATCCAAACGAACGCAAAGCCTCAATATACCGAAATCGAGGAACCGTTATGCAAACTCGGGTTGATCGTGTCAGGCCGCGACTAGTGTGTCGATTACCTTCGGTTCACTCAAATACATGAAATTCATGCATCAGAAGAGCCCTCCAATCATCCAAACGAACGCAAAGCCTCAATATACCGAAATCGAGGAACCGTTGTGCAAACTCGGGTTGATCGTGTCAGGGCGCTACTAGTGTGTCGATTACCTTCGTTTCACTCAAATACATGAAATTCATGCATCAGAAGAGCCCTCCAATCATCCAAACGAACGCAAAGCCTCAATATACCGAAATCGAGGAACCGTTGTGTAAAATCGGGTTGATCGTCTCAGGACGCGACTGGTGTGTCGATTACCTTTATTTTACTCGAATACATAAAAATAATGCATCAGAAGCGACCTGCAAATATCGAAACCAACGCAAAGGACCCGATATACCGAAATCCAGAAATCGTTGTGCAAACTCGCGGCGAAAGTTTCAGTGCTTGTATTACTTGCCGATTACCTCCATTTCACTCGAATACATGAAAATCATGCATCTGAAGCGACCTCCAATCAACCAAACGAACGCAAAGCCTCGATCTACCGAAATCGAGAAACCGTTGTGGAAACTCAGGTTAATCGTCTCAGGGTGCGACTGGTGTATCGATTACCTCCTTCATTTCACTCGAATACATAAAAATCATACATCAGAAGTGGCCTGCAAATACCGAAACGAACGCAAATGCCTCGATATACGAAATCCAGAACGCCTTGAGCAAACTCGCGGCGAAAGTTTCTGTGCGTGAATGATTTGTCGATTACCTCCATTTCACTCGAATCCATGAAGAAGCCCTGTCGCAATCTCAATTGTTACGATTTACCAAAAAATTTCTTATGGTGCTTTTTTACAGTTTTCGGGTTGATCGTGTCATGGCGGGACTAATGTGTCGATTACCTTCGATTCACTCAAATACATGAAATTCATGCATCAGAAGAGCCCTCCAATCAGCCAAACGAACGCAAAGCCTCAATATACCGAAATCGAGGAACCGTTGTGGAAACTCGGGTTGATCGTGTCAGGGCGCGACTGGTGTGTCGATAACCTTCATTTCATTCAAATTCATGAAATTCATGCATCAGAAGAGTCCTCCAATCATCCAAACGAACGCAAAGCCTCAATATACCGAAATCGAGGAACCGTTATGCAAACTCGGGTTGATCGTGTCAGGGCGCGACTAGTGTGTCGATTACCTTCGGTTCACTCAAATACATGAAATTCATACATCAGAAGAGCCCTCCAATCATCCAAACGAACGCAAAGCCTCAATATACCGAAATCGAGGAACCGTTGTGCAAACTCGTGTTGATCGTATCAGGGCGCGACTAGTGTATCGATTACATTCGGTTCACTCAAATACATGAAATTCATGCATCAGAAGAGCCCTCCAATCATCCAAACGAACGCACAGCCTCAATATACCGAAATCGAGGAACCGTTATGCAAACTCGGGTTGATTGTGTCAGGGCGCGACTATTGTGTCGATTACCTTCGGTTCACTCAAATACATGAAATTCATGCATCAGAAGAGCCCTCCAATCATCCAAACGAACGCAAAGCCTCAATATACCGAAATCGAGGAACCGTTATGCAAACTCGGGTTGATTGTGTCAGGGCGCGACTAGTGTGTCGATTACCTTCGGTTCACTCAAATACATGAAATTCATGCATCAGAAGCGCCCTCCAATCATCCAAACGAACGCAAAGCCTCAATATACCGAAATCGAGGAACCGTTGTGCAAACTCGGGTTGATCGTGCCAGGTCGCGACTTATGAGTCGATATCCTGCATTTTATTCAAATACATGAAATTCATGCATCAGAAAAGCCCTCCAATCATCCAAAGGAACGCAAAGCCTCAATATACCGAAATCGAGGAACCGTTATGCAAACTCGGGTTGATCGTGCCAGGTCGCGACTTGTGTGTCGATATTCTGCATTTTATTCAAATACATGAAATTCATGCATCAGAAGAGCCCTCCAATCAGCCAAACGAACGCAAAGCCTCAATATACCGAAATCGAGGAACCGTTGTGGAAACTCGGGTTGATCGTGTCAGGGCGCGACTGGTGTGTCGATAACCTTCATTTCATTCAAATTCATGAAATTCATGCATCAGAAGAGTCCTCCAATCATCCAAACGAACGCAAAGCCTCAATATACCGAAATCGAGAAACCGTTGTGGAATTCGGGTTGATCGTGCCAGGTCGCGACTTGTGTGTCGATATCCTGCATTTTATTCAAATACATGAAATTCATGCATCAGAAGAACCCTCCAATCATCCAAACGAACGTAAAGCCTCAATATACCGAAATCGAGGAACCGTTATGCAAACTCGGGTTGATCGTGTCAGGGCGCGACTAGTGTGTCGATTACCTTCGCTTCACTCAAATACATGAAATTCATGCATCAGAAGAGCCGTACAATCATCCAAACGAACGCAAAGCCTCAATATACCGAAATCGAGGAACCGTTGTGGAAACTCGGGTTGATTGTGTCAGGGCGCGACTGGTGTGTCGATAACCTTCATTTTATTCAAATACATGAAATTCATGAATCAGAAGAGCCCTCCAATCATCCAAACGAACGCAAAGCCTCAATATACCGAAATCGAGGAACCGTTGTGCAAACTCGGGTTGATCGTGTCAGGGCGCTACTAGTGTGTCGATTACCTTCGTTTCACTCAAATACATGAAATTCATGCATCAGAAGAGTCCTCCAATCATCCAAACGAACGCAAAGCCTCGATCTACCGAAATCGAGAAACCGTTGTGGAAACTCGGGTTAATCGTCTCAGGGTGCGACTGGTGTATCGATTACCTCCTTCATTTCACTCGAATACATAAAAATCATACATCAGAAGTGGCCTGCAAATACCGAAACGAACGCAAATGCCTCGATATACTGAAATCCAGAACGCCTTGAGCAAACTCGCGGCGAAAGTTTCTGTGCGTGAATGATTTGTCGATTACCTCCATTTCACTCGAATCCATGAAGAAGCCCTGTCGCAATCTCAATTATCACGATTTACCAAAAAATTTCTTATGGTGCTTCTTTACAGTTTTCGGGTTGATCGTGTCATGGCGCGACTAGTGTGTCGATTACCTTCGGTTCACTCAAATACATGAAATTCATGCATCAGAAGAGCCCTCCAATCAGCCAAACGAACGCAAAGCCTCAATATACCGAAATCGAGGAACCGTTGTGGAAACTCGCGTTGATCGTGTCAGGGCGCGACTGGTGTGTCGATAACCTTCATTTCATTCAAACTCATGAAATTCATGCATCAGAAGAGTCCTCCAATCATCCAAACGAACGCAAAGCCTCAATATACCGAAATCGAGGAACCGTTATGCAAACTCGGGTTGATCGTGTCAGGGCGCGACTAGTGTGTCGATTACCTTCGGTTCACTCAAATACATGAAATTCATGCATCAGAAGGGCCCTCCAATCATCCAAACGAACGCAAAGCCTCAATATACCGAAATCGAGGAACCGTTATGCAAACTCGGGTTGACCGTGTCAGGCCGCGACTAGTGTGTCGATTACCTTCGGTTCACTCAAATACATGAAATTCATGCATCAGAAGAGCCCTCCAATCATCCAAACGAACGCAAAGCCTCAATATACCGAAATCGAGGAACCGTTGTGCAATCTCGGGTTGATCGTGTCAGGGCGCGACTAGTGTTTCGATTACCTTCGCTTCACTCAAATATATGAAATTCATGCATCAGAAGAGCCCTCCAATCATCCAAACGAACGCAAAGCCTCAATATACCGAAATCGATGAACCGTTATGCAAACTCGGGTTGATCGTGTCAGGGCGCGACTAGTGTGTCGATTACCTTCGGTTCACTCAAATACATGAAATTCATGCATCAGAAGAGCCCTCCAATCATCCAAACGAACGCAAAGCCTCAATATACCGAAATCGAGGAACCGTTATGCAAACTCGGGTTGATCGTGTCAGGGCGCGACTAGTGTGTCGATTAACTTCGGTTCACTCAAATACATGAAATTCATGCATCAGAAGCGCCCTCCAATCATCCAAACGAACGCAAAGCCTCAATATACCGAAATCGAGGAACCGTTATGCAAACTCGGGTTGATCGTGCCAGGTCGCGACTTGTGTGTCGATATCCTGCATTTTATTCAAATACATGAAATTCATGCATCAGAAGAGCACTCCAATCATCCAAACGAACGCAAAGCCTCAATATACCGAAATCGAGGAATTGTTGTGTAAACTCGGGTTGATCGTCTCAGGGCGCGACTAGTGTGTCGATTGACTTCGTTTCACTCAAATACATGAAATTCATGCATCAGAAGAGCCCTCCAATCATCCAAACGAACGCAAAGCCTCAATATACCGAAATCAAGGAACCGTTATGCAAACTCGGGTTGATCGTGTCAGGGCGCGACTAGTGTGTCGATTACCTTCGGTTCACTCAAATACATGAAATTCATGCATCAGAAGAGCCCTCCAATCATCCAAACGAACGCAAAGCCTCAATATACCGAAATCGAGGAACCGTTGTGCAAACTCGGGTTGATCGTGCCAGGTCGCGACTTGTGAGTCGATATCCTGCATTTTATTCAAATACATGAAATTCATGCATCAGAAGAGCCCTCCAATCATCCAAAGGAACGCAAAGCCTCAATATACCGAAATCGAGGAACCGTTATGCAAACTCGGGTTGATCGTGCCAGGTCGCGACTTGTGTGTCGATATCCTGCATTTTATTCAAATACATGAAATTCATTCATCAGAAGAGCACTCCAATCATCCAAACGAACGCAAAGCCTCAATATACCGAAATCGAGGAATTGTTGTGTAAACTCGGGTTGATCGTCTCAGGGCGCGACTAGTGTGTCGATTGACTTCGTTTCACTCAAGTACATGAAATTCATGCATCAGAAGAGCCCTCCAATCATCCAAACGAACGCAAAGCCTCAATATACCGAAATCGAGAAACCGTTGTGTAAACTCGGGTTGATCATCTCAGGACGCGACTGGTGTGTCGATTACCTTTATTTTACTCGAATACATAAAAAGAATGCATCAGAAGCGACCTGCAAATATCGAAACCAACGCAAACCCTCGATACACTGAAATCGAGAAATCGTTGTGCAAACTCGATGCGAGTGCTCCTGGGCGCGACTTGTGTGTCGATTATCTTCTATTCACTCTAATACATGAAATTCATGCATCAGAAGCGCCCTCCAATCATCCAAACGAACGCAAAGACTCAATATACCAAAATCGAGGAACCGTTGTGCAAACTCGGCTTGATCGTATCAGGGCGCGACTAGTGTATCGATTACCTTCGTTTCACTCAAATACATGAAATTCATGCATCAGAAGAGCCCTCCAATCATCCAAACGAACGCAAAGCCTCAATATACCCAAATCGAAGAACAATTGTGTAAACTCGGGTTGATCGTCTCAGGGCGCGCCTACTGTGTCGATTACCTTCGTTTCACTCAAATACATGAAATTCATGCATCAGAAGAGCCCTCCAATCATCCAAACGAACGCAAAGCCTCAATATACCGAAATCGAGGAACCGTTGTGTAAACTCGGGTTGATCATCTCAGGACGCGACTGGTGTGTCGAGTACCTTTATTTTACTCGAATACATAAAAATAATGCATCAATAGCGACCTGCAAATATCGAAACCAACGCAAACCCTCGATACACTGAAATCGAGAAATCGTTGTGCACACTCGATGCGATTGTTCCAGAGCGCGATTAGTGTGTCGATTACCTTCGTTTCACTCAAATACATGAAATTCATCCATCAGAAGTGGCCTGGAAATACCGAAACGAACGCAAAGCCTCAATATACCGAAATCGAAGAACCGTTGTTGAAACTCGGGTTGATCGTGCCAGGTCGCGAGTTGTGTGTCGATATCCTGCATTTTATTCAAATACATAAAATTCATGCATCAGAAGAACCCTCCAATCATCCAAACGAACGTAAAGCCTCAATATACCGAAATCGAGGAACCGTTGTTGAAACTCGGGTTGATCGTGCCAGGTCGCGAGTTGTGTGTCGATATCCTGCATTTTATTCAAATACATGAAATTCATGCATCAGAAGAACCCTCCAATCATCCAAACGAACGTAAAGCCTCAATATACCGAAATTGAGGAACCGTTATGCAAACTCGGGTTGATCGTGTCAGGGCGCGACTAGTGTGTCGATTACCTTCGCTTCACTCAAATACATGAAATTCATGCATCAGAAGAGCCTTCCAATAATCCAAACGAACGCAAAGCCTCAATATACCGAAATCGAGGAACCGTTGTGGAAATTCGGGTTGATTGTGTCAGGGCGCGACTGGTGTGTCGATAACCTTCATTTTATTCAAATACATGAAATTCATGAATCAGAAGAGCCCTCCAATCATCCAAACGAACGCAAAGCCTCAATATACCGAAATCGAGGAACCGTTGTGCAAACTCGGGTTGATCGTGTCAGGGCGCTACTAGTGTGTCGATTACCTTCGTTTCACTCAAATACATGAAATTCATGCATCAGAAGAGCCCTCCAATCATCCAAACGAACGCAAAGCCTCGATCTACCGAAATCGAGAAACCGTTGTGGAAACTCGGGTTAATCGTCTCAGGGTGCGACTGGTGTATCGATTACCTCCTTCATTTCACTCGAATACATAAAAATCATACATCAGAAGTGGCCTGCAAATACCGAAACGAACGCAAATGCCTCGATATACTGAAATCCAGAACGCCTTGAGCAAACTCGCGGCGAAAGTTTCTGTGCGTGAATGATTTGTCGATTACCTCCATTTCACTCGAATCCATGAAGAAGCCCTGTCGCAATCTCAATTATCACGATTTACCAAAAAATTTCTTATGGTGCTTCTTTCCAGTTTTCGGGTTGATCGTGTCATGGCGCGACTAGTGTGTCCTTCTTTCATGTATTTGATTGATTTGATTGTATTGTACTTTCATGTATTTGAGTGAACCTTCGGTTCACTCAAATACATGAAATTCATGCATCAGAAGCGCCCTCCAATCATCCAAACGAACGCAAAGCCTCAATATACCGAAATCGAGGAACCGTTGTGCAAACTCGGGTTGATCGTGCCAGGTCGCGACTTATGAGTCGATATCCTGCATTTTATTCAAATACATGAAATTCATGCATCAGAAGAGCCCTCCAATCATCCAAAGGAACGCAAAGCCTCAATATACCGAAATCGAGGAACCGTTATGCAAACTCGGGTTGATCGTGCCAGGTCGCGACTTGTGTGTCGATATTCTGCATTTTATTCAAATACATGAAATTCATGCATCAGAAGAGCCCTCCAATCAGCCAAACGAACGCAAAGCCTCAATATACCGAAATCGAGGAACCGTTGTGGAAACTCGGGTTGATCGTGTCAGGGCGCGACTGGTGTGTCGATTACCTTCGGTTCACTCAAATACATGAAATTCATGCATCAGAAGAGCCCTCCAATCATCCAAACGAACGCAAAGCCTCAATATACCGAAATCGAGGAACCGTTATGCAAACTCGGGTTGATCGTGTCAGGGCGCGACTAGTGTGTCGATTACCTTCGGTTCACTCAAATACATGAAATTCATGCATCAGATTAGCCCTCCAATCATCCAAACGAACGCAAAGCCTCAATATACCGAAATCGAGGAACCGTTATGCAAACTCGGGTTGATCGTGTCAGGCCGCGACTAGTGTGTCGATTACCTTCGGTTCACTCAAATACATGAAATTCATGCATCAGAAGAGCCCTCCAATCATCCAAACGAACGCAAAGCCTCAATATACCGAAATCGAGGAACCGTTGTGCAAACTCGGGTTGATCGTGTCAGGGCGCTACTAGTGTGTCGATTACCTTCGTTTCACTCAAATACATGAAATTCATGCATCAGAAGAGCCCTCCAATCATCCAAACGAACGCAAAGCCTCAATATACCGAAATCGAGGAACCGTTGTGTAAATTCGGGTTGATCGTCTCAGGACGCGACTGGTGTGTCGATTACTTTTATTTTACTCGAATACATAAAAATAATGCATCAGAAGCGACCTGCAAATATCGAAACCAACGCAAAGGACCCGATATACCGAAATCCAGAAATCGTTGTGCAAACTCGCGGCGAAAGTTTCAGTGCTTGTATTACTTGCCGATTACCTCCATTTCACTCGAATACATGAAAATCATGCATCTGAAGCGACCTCCAATCAACCAAACGAACGCAAATCCTCGATCTACCGAAATCGAAAAACCGTTGTGGAAACTCAGGTTAATCGTCTCAGGGTGCGACTGGTGTATCGATTACCTCCTTCATTTCACTCGAATACATAAAAATCATACATCAGAAGTGGCCTGCAAATACCGAAACGAACGCAAATGTCTCGATATACCGAAATCCAGAACGCCTTGAGCAAACTCGCGGCGAAAGTTTCTGTGCGTGAATGATTTGTCGATTACCTCCATTTCACTCGAATCCATGAAGAAGCCCTGTCGCAATCTCAATTGTCACGATTTACCAAAAAATTTCTTATGGTGCTTTTTTACAGTTTTCGGGTTGATCGTGTCATGGCGGGACTAATGTGTCGATTACCTTCGATTCACTCAAATACATGAAATTCATGCATCAGAAGAGCCCTCCAATCATCCAAACGAACGCAAAGCCTCAATATACCGAAATCGAGGAACCGTTATGCAAACTCGGGTTGATCGTGTCAGGGCGCGACTAGTGTGTCGATTACCTTCGGTTCACTCAAATACATTAAATTCATGCATCAGAAGAGCCCTCCAATCATCCAAACGAACGCAAAGCCTCAATATACCGAAATCGAGGAACCGTTATGCAAACTCGGGTTGATCGTGTCAGGGCGCGACTAGTGTGTCGATTACCTTCGGTTCACTCAAAGACATGAAATTCATGCATCAGAAGCGCCCCCAATCATCCAAACGAACGCAAAGCCTCAATATACCGAAATCGAGGAACCGTTATGCAAACTCGGGTTGATCGTGCCAGGTCGCGACTTGTGTGTCGATATCCTGCATTTTATTCAAATACATGAAATTCATGCATCAGAAGAGCACTCCAATCATCCAAACGAACGCAAAGCCTCAATATACCGAAATCGAGGAATTGTTGTGTAAACTCGGGTTGATCGTCTCAGGGCGCGACTAGTATGTCGATTGACTTCGTTTCACTCAAATACATGAAATTCATGCATCAGAGGAGCCCTCCAATCATCCAAACGAACGCAAAGCCTCAATATACCGAAATCGAGGAACCGTTGTGCAAACTCGGGTTGATCGTGTCAGGGCGCTACTAGTGTGTCGATTACCTTCGTTTCAGTCAAATACATGAAATTCATGCATCAGAAGAGCCCTCCAATCATCCAAACGAACGCAAAGCCTCAATATACCGAAATCGAGGAACCGTTGTGTAAATTCGGGTTGATCGTCTCAGGACGCGACTGGTGTGTCGATTACCTTTATTTTACTCGAATACATAAAAATAATGCATCAGAAACGACCTGCAAATATCGAAACCAACGCAAAGGACCCGATATACCGAAATCCAGAAATCGTTGTGCAAACTCGCGGCGAAAGTTTCAGTGCTTGTATTACTTGCCGATTACCTCCATTTCACTCGAATACATGAAAATCATGCATCTGAAGCGACCTCCAATCAACCAAACGAACGCAAAGCCTCGATCTACCGAAATCGAGAAACCGTTGTGGAAACTCAGGTTAATCGTCTCAGGGTGCGACTGGTGTATCGATTACCTCCTTCATTTCACTCGAATACATAAAAATCATACATCAGAAGTGGCCTGCAAATACCGAAACGAACGCAAATGCCTCGATATACCGAAATCCAGAACGCCTTGAGCAAACTCGCGGCGAAAGTTTCTGTGCGTGAACTATTTGTCGATTACCTCCATTTCACTCGATTCCATGAAGAAGCCCTGTCGCAATCTCAATTGTCACGATTTACCAAAAAATTTCTTATGGTGCTTTTTTACAGTTTTCGGGTTGATCGTGTCATGGCGGGACTAATGTGTCGATTACCTTCGATTCACTCAAATACATGAAATTCATGCATCAGAAGAGCCCTCCAATCAGCCAAACGAACGCAAAGCCTCAATATACCGAAATCGAGGAACCGTTGTGGAAACTCGGGTTGATCGTGTCAGGGCACGACTGGTGTGTCGATAACCTTCATTTCATTCAAATTCATGAAATTCATGCATCTGAAGAGTCCTCCAATCATCCAAACGAACGCAAAGCCTCAATATACCGAAATCGAGGAACCGTTATGCAAACTCGGGTTGATCGTGTCAGGCCGCGACTAGTGTGTCGATTACCTTCGGTTCACTCAAATACATGAAATTCATGCATCAGAAGAGCCCTCCAATCATCCAAACGAACGCAAAGCCTCAATATACCGAAATCGAGGAACCGTTGTGCAAACTCGGGTTGATCGTGTCAGGGCGCTACTAGTGTGTCGATTACCTTCGTTTCACTCAAATACATGAAATTCATGCATCAGAAGAGCCCTCCAATCATCCAAACGAACGCAAAGCCTCAATATACCGAAATCGAGGAACCGTTGTGTAAAATCGGGTTGATCGTCTCAGGACGCGACTGGTGTGTCGATTACCTTTATTTTACTCGAATACATAAAAATAATGCACCAGAAGCGACCTGCAAATATCGAAACCAACGCAAAGGACCCGATATACCGAAATCCAGAAATCGTTGTGCAAGCTCGCGGCGAAAGTTTCAGTGCTTGTATTACTTGCCGATTACCTCCATTTCACTCGAATACATGAAAATCATGCATCTGAAGCGACCTCCAATCAACCAAACGAACGCAAAGCCTCGATCTACCGAAATCGAGAAACCGTTGTGGAAACTCAGGTTAATCGTCTCAGGGTGCGACTGGTGTATCGATTACCTCCTTCATTTCACTCGAATACATAAAAATCATACATCAGAAGTGGCCTGCAAATACCGAAACGAACGCAAATGCCTCGATATACTGAAATCCAGAACGCCTTGAGCAAACTCGCGGCGAAAGTTTCTGTGCGTGAATGATTTGTCGATTACCTCCATTTCACTCGAATCCATGAAGAAGCCCTGTCGCAATCTCAATTATCACGATTTACCAAAAAATTTCTTATGGTGCTTCTTTCCAGTTTTCGGGTTGATCGTGTCATGGCGCGACTAGTGTGTCCTTCTTTCATGTATTTGATTGATTTGATTGTATTGTACTTTCATGTATTTGAGTGAACCTTCGGTTCACTCAAATACATGAAATTCATGCATCAGAAGAGCCCTCCAATCATCCAAAGGAACGCAAAGCCTCAATATACCGAAATCGAGGAACCGTTATGCAAACTCGGGTTGATCGTGCCAGGTCGCGACTTGTGTGTCGATATTCTGCATTTTATTCAAATACATGAAATTCATGCATCAGAAGAGCCCTCCAATCAGCCAAACGAACGCAAAGCCTCAATATACCGAAATCGAGGAACCGTTGTGGAAACTCGGGTTGATCGTGTCAGGGCGCGACTGGTGTGTCGATTACCTTCGGTTCACTCAAATACATGAAATTCATGCATCAGAAGAGCCCTCCAATCATCCAAACGAACGCAAAGCCTCAATATACCGAAATCGAGGAACCGTTATGCAAACTCGGGTTGATCGTGTCAGGGCGCGACTAGTGTGTCGATTACCTTCGGTTCACTCAAATACATGAAATTCATGCATCAGAATAGCCCTCCAATCATCCAAACGAACGCAAAGCCTCAATATACCGAAATCGAGGAACCGTTATGCAAACTCGGGTTGATCGTGTCAGGCCGCGACTAGTGTGTCGATTACCTTCGGTTCACTCAAATACATGAAATTCATGCATCAGAAGAGCCCTCCAATCATCCAAACGAACGCAAAGCCTCAATATACCGAAATCGAGGAACCGTTGTGCAAACTCGGGTTGATCGTGTCAGGGCGCTACTAGTGTGTCGATTACCTTCGTTTCACTCAAATACATGAAATTCATGCATCAGAAGAGCCCTCCAATCATCCAAACGAACGCAAAGCCTCAATATACCGAAATCGAGGAACCGTTGTGTAAATTCGGGTTGATCGTCTCAGGACGCGACTGGTGTGTCGATTACTTTTATTTTACTCGAATACATAAAAATAATGCATCAGAAGCGACCTGCAAATATCGAAACCAACGCAAAGGACCCGATATACCGAAATCCAGAAATCGTTGTGCAAACTCGCGGCGAAAGTTTCAGTGCTTGTATTACTTGCCGATTACCTCCATTTCACTCGAATACATGAAAATCATGCATCTGAAGCGACCTCCAATCAACCAAACGAACGCAAATCCTCGATCTACCGAAATCGAAAAACCGTTGTGGAAACTCAGGTTAATCGTCTCAGGGTGCGACTGGTGTATCGATTACCTCCTTCATTTCACTCGAATACATAAAAATCATACATCAGAAGTGGCCTGCAAATACCGAAACGAACGCAAATGTCTCGATATACCGAAATCCAGAACGCCTTGAGCAAACTCGCGGCGAAAGTTTCTGTGCGTGAATGATTTGTCGATTACCTCCATTTCACTCGAATCCATGAAGAAGCCCTGTCGCAATCTCAATTGTCACGATTTACCAAAAAATTTCTTATGGTGCTTTTTTACAGTTTTCGGGTTGATCGTGTCATGGCGGGACTAATGTGTCGATTACCTTCGATTCACTCAAATACATGAAATTCATGCATCAGAAGAGCCCTCCAATCATCCAAACGAACGCAAAGCCTCAATATACCGAAATCGAGGAACCGTTATGCAAACTCGGGTTGATCGTGTCAGGGCGCGACTAGTGTGTCGATTACCTTCGGTTCACTCAAATACATTAAATTCATGCATCAGAAGAGCCCTCCAATCATCCAAACGAACGCAAAGCCTCAATATACCGAAATCGAGGAACCGTTATGCAAACTCGGGTTGATCGTGTCAGGGCGCGACTAGTGTGTCGATTACCTTCGGTTCACTCAAAGACATGAAATTCATGCATCAGAAGCGCCCCCAATCATCCAAACGAACGCAAAGCCTCAATATACCGAAATCGAGGAACCGTTATGCAAACTCGGGTTGATCGTGCCAGGTCGCGACTTGTGTGTCGATATCCTGCATTTTATTCAAATACATGAAATTCATGCATCAGAAGAGCACTCCAATCATCCAAACGAACGCAAAGCCTCAATATACCGAAATCGAGGAATTGTTGTGTAAACTCGGGTTGATCGTCTCAGGGCGCGACTAGTATGTCGATTGACTTCGTTTCACTCAAATACATGAAATTCATGCATCAGAGGAGCCCTCCAATCATCCAAACGAACGCAAAGCCTCAATATACCGAAATCGAGGAACCGTTGTGCAAACTCGGGTTGATCGTGTCAGGGCGCTACTAGTGTGTCGATTACCTTCGTTTCAGTCAAATACATGAAATTCATGCATCAGAAGAGCCCTCCAATCATCCAAACGAACGCAAAGCCTCAATATACCGAAATCGAGGAACCGTTGTGTAAATTCGGGTTGATCGTCTCAGGACGCGACTGGTGTGTCGATTACCTTTATTTTACTCGAATACATAAAAATAATGCATCAGAAACGACCTGCAAATATCGAAACCAACGCAAAGGACCCGATATACCGAAATCCAGAAATCGTTGTGCAAACTCGCGGCGAAAGTTTCAGTGCTTGTATTACTTGCCGATTACCTCCATTTCACTCGAATACATGAAAATCATGCATCTGAAGCGACCTCCAATCAACCAAACGAACGCAAAGCCTCGATCTACCGAAATCGAGAAACCGTTGTGGAAACTCAGGTTAATCGTCTCAGGGTGCGACTGGTGTATCGATTACCTCCTTCATTTCACTCGAATACATAAAAATCATACATCAGAAGTGGCCTGCAAATACCGAAACGAACGCAAATGCCTCGATATACCGAAATCCAGAACGCCTTGAGCAAACTCGCGGCGAAAGTTTCTGTGCGTGAACTATTTGTCGATTACCTCCATTTCACTCGATTCCATGAAGAAGCCCTGTCGCAATCTCAATTGTCACGATTTACCAAAAAATTTCTTATGGTGCTTTTTTACAGTTTTCGGGTTGATCGTGTCATGGCGGGACTAATGTGTCGATTACCTTCGATTCACTCAAATACATGAAATTCATGCATCAGAAGAGCCCTCCAATCAGCCAAACGAACGCAAAGCCTCAATATACCGAAATCGAGGAACCGTTGTGGAAACTCGGGTTGATCGTGTCAGGGCACGACTGGTGTGTCGATAACCTTCATTTCATTCAAATTCATGAAATTCATGCATCTGAAGAGTCCTCCAATCATCCAAACGAACGCAAAGCCTCAATATACCGAAATCGAGGAACCGTTATGCAAACTCGGGTTGATCGTGTCAGGCCGCGACTAGTGTGTCGATTACCTTCGGTTCACTCAAATACATGAAATTCATGCATCAGAAGAGCCCTCCAATCATCCAAACGAACGCAAAGCCTCAATATACCGAAATCGAGGAACCGTTGTGCAAACTCGGGTTGATCGTGTCAGGGCGCTACTAGTGTGTCGATTACCTTCGTTTCACTCAAATACATGAAATTCATGCATCAGAAGAGCCCTCCAATCATCCAAACGAACGCAAAGCCTCAATATACCGAAATCGAGGAACCGTTGTGTAAAATCGGGTTGATCGTCTCAGGACGCGACTGGTGTGTCGATTACCTTTATTTTACTCGAATACATAAAAATAATGCACCAGAAGCGACCTGCAAATATCGAAACCAACGCAAAGGACCCGATATACCGAAATCCAGAAATCGTTGTGCAAGCTCGCGGCGAAAGTTTCAGTGCTTGTATTACTTGCCGATTACCTCCATTTCACTCGAATACATGAAAATCATGCATCTGAAGCGACCTCCAATCAACCAAACGAACGCAAAGCCTCGATCTACCGAAATCGAGAAACCGTTGTGGAAACTCAGGTTAATCGTCTCAGGGTGCGACTGGTGTATCGATTACCTCCTTCATTTCACTCGAATACATAAAAATCATACATCAGAAGTGGCCTGCAAATACCGAAACGAACGCAAATGCCTCGATATACCGAAATCCAGAACGCATTGAGCAAACTCGCGGCGAAAGTTTCTGTGCGTGAATGATTTGTCGATTACCTCCATTTCACTCGAATCCATGAAGAAGCCCTGTCGCAATCTCAATTGTCACGATGTACCAAAAAATTTCTTATGGTGCTTTTTTACAGTTTTCGGGTTGATCGTGTCATGGCGGCACTAATGTGTCGATTACCTTCGATTCACTCAAATACATGAAATTCATGCATCAGAAGAGCCCTCCAATCAGCCAAACGAACGCAAAGCCTCAATATACCGAAATCGAGGAACCGTTGTGGAAACTCTGGTTGATCGTGTCAGGGCGCGACTGGTGTGTCGATAACCTTCATTTCATTCAAATTCATGAAATTCATGCATCAGAAGTGTCCTCCAATCATCCAAACGAACGCAAAGCCTCAATATACCGAAATCGAGGAACCGTTATGCAAACTCGGGTTGATCGTGTCAGGGCGCGACTAGTGTGTCGATTACCTTCGGTTCACTCAAATACATGAAATTCATGCATCAGAATAGCCCTCCAATCATCCAAACGAACGCAAAGCCTCAATATACCGAAATCGAGGAACCGTTATGCAAACTCGGGTTGATCGTGTCAGGCCGCGACTAGTGTGTCGATTACCTTCGGTTCACTCAAATACATGAAATTCATGCATCAGAAGAGCCCTCCAATCATCCAAACGAACGCAAAGCCTCAATATACCGAAATCGAGGAACCGTTGTGCAAACTCGGGTTGATCGTGTCAGGGCGCTACTAGTGTGTCGATTACCTTCGTTTCACTCAAATACATGAAATTCATGCATCAGAAGAGCCCTCCAATCATCCAAACGAACGCAAAGCCTCAATATACCGAAATCGAGGAACCGTTGTGTAAATTCGGGTTGATCGTCTCAGGACGCGACTGGTGTGTCGATTACCTTTATTTTACTCGAATACATAAAAATAATGCATCAGAAGCGACCTGCAAATATCGAAACCAACGCAAAGGACCCGATATACCGAAATCCAGAAATCGTTGTGCAAACTCGCGGCGAAAGTTTCAGTGCTTGTATTACTTGCCGATTACCTCCATTTCACTCGAATACATGAAAATCATGCATCTGAAGCGACCTCCAATCAACCAAACGAACGCAAATCCTCGATCTACCGAAATCGAAAAACCGTTGTGGAAACTCAGGTTAATCGTCTCAGGGTGCGACTGGTGTATCGATTACCTCCTTCATTTCACTCGAATACATAAAAATCATACATCAGAAGTGGCCTGCAAATACCGAAACGAACGCAAATGTCTCGATATACCGAAATCCAGAACGCCTTGAGCAAACTCGCGGCGAAAGTTTCTGTGCGTGAATGATTTGTCGATTACCTCCATTTCACTCGAATCCATGAAGAAGCCCTGTCGCAATCTCAATTGTCACGATTTACCAAAAAATTTCTTATGGTGCTTTTTTACAGTTTTCGGGTTGATCGTGTCATGGCGGGACTAATGTGTCGATTACCTTCGATTCACTCAAATACATGAAATTCATGCATCAGAAGAGCCCTCCAATCATCCAAACGAACGCAAAGCCTCAATATACCGAAATCGAGGAACCGTTATGCAAACTCGGGTTGATCGTGTCAGGGCGCGACTAGTGTGTCGATTACCTTCGGTTCACTCAAATACATTAAATTCATGCATCAGAAGAGCCCTCCAATCATCCAAACGAACGCAAAGCCTCAATATACCGAAATCGAGGAACCGTTATGCAAACTCGGGTTGATCGTGTCAGGGCGCGACTAGTGTGTCGATTACCTTCGGTTCACTCAAATACATGAAATTCATGCATCAGAAGCGCCCCCCAATCATCCAAACGAACGCAAAGCCTCAATATACCGAAATCGAGGAACCGTTATGCAAACTCGGGTTGATCGTGCCAGGTCGCGACTTGTGTGTCGATATCCTGCATTTTATTCAAATACATGAAATTCATGCATCAGAAGAGCACTCCAATCATCCAAACGAACGCAAAGCCTCAATATACCGAAATCGAGGAATTGTTGTGTAAACTCGGGTTGATCGTGTCAGGGCGCGACTAGTGTGTCGATTACCTTCGGTTCACTCAAATACATGAAATTCATGCATCAGAATAGCCCTCCAATCATCCAAACGAACGCAAAGCCTCAATATACCGAAATCAAGGAACCGTTATGCAAACTCGGGTTGATCGTGTCAGGGCGCGACTAGTGTGTCGATTACCTTCGGTTCACTCAAATACATGAAATTCATGCATCAGAAGAGCCCTCCAATCATCCAAACGAACGCAAAGCCTCAATATACCTAAATCGAGGAACCGTTGTGCAAACTCGGGTTGATCGTGTCAGGGCGCGACTAGTGTGTCGATTACCTTCGGTTCACTCAAATACATGAAATTCATGCATCAGAAGAGCCCTCCAATCATCCAAACGAACGCAAAGCCTCAATATACCGAAATCGAGGAACCGTTGTGCAAACTCGGGTTGATCGTGCCAGGTCGCGACTTGTGAGTCGATATCCTGCATTTTATTCAAATACATGAAATTCATGCATCAGAAGAGCCCTCCAATCAACCAAAGGAACGCAAAGCCTCAATATACCGAAATCGAGGAACCGTTATGCAAACTCGGGTTGATCGTGCCAGGTCGCGACTTGTGTGTCGATATCCTGCATTTTATTCAAATACATGAAATTCATTCATCAGAAGAGCCCTCCAATCATCCAAACGAACGCAAAGCCTCAATATACCGAAATCGAGGAATTGTTGTGTAAACTCGGGTTGATCGTCTCAGGGCGCGACTAGTGTGTCGATTGACTTCGTTTCACTCAAGTACATGAAATTCATGCATCAGAAGAGCCCTCCAATCATCCAAACGAACGCAAAGCCTCAATATACCGAAATCGAGAAACCGTTGTGTAAACTCGGGTTGATCATCTCAGGACGCGACTGGTGTGTCGATTACCTTTATTTTACTCGAGTACATAAAAAGAATGCATCAGAAGCGACCTGCAAATATCGAAACCAACGCAAACCCTCGATACACTGAAATCGAGAAATCGTTGTGCAAACTCGATGCGAGTGCTCCTGGGCGCGACTTGTGTGTCGATTATCTTCTATTCACTCTAATACATGAAATTCATGCATCAGAAGCGCCCTCCAATCATCCAAACGAACGCAAAGACTCAATATACCAAAATCGAGGAACCGTTGTGCAAACTCGGCTTGATCGTATCAGGGCGCGACTAGTGTATCGATTACCTTCGTTTCACTCAAATACATGAAATTCATGCATCAGAAGAGCCCTCCAATCATCCAAACGAACGCAAAGCCTCAATATACCGAAATCGAGGAACCGTTGTGTAAACTCGGGTTGATCATCTCAGGACGCGACTGGTGTGTCGAGTACCTTTATTTTACTCGAATACATAAAAATAATGCATCAGGAGCGACCTGCAAATATCGAAACCAACGCAAACCCTCGATACACTGAAATCGAGAAATCGTTGTGCACACTCGATGCGATTGTTCCAGAGCGCGATTAGTGTGTCGATTACCTTCGTTTCACTCAAATACATGAAATTCATCCATCAGAAGTGGCCTGGAAATACCGAAACGAACGCAAAGCCTCAATATACCGAAATCGAAGAACCGTTGTTGAAACTAGGGTTGATCGTGCCAGGTCGCGAGTTGTGTGTCGATATCCTGCATTTTATTCAAATACATGAAATTCATGCATCAGAAGAACCCTCCAATCATCCAAACGAACGTAAAGCCTCAATATACCGAAATTGAGGAACCGTTATGCAAACTCGGGTTGATCGTGTCAGGGCGCGACTAGTGTGTCGATTACCTTCGCTTCACTCAAATACATGAAATTCATGCATCAGAAGAGCCGTCCAATCATCCAACCGAACGCAAAGCCTCAATATACCGAAATCGAGGACCCGTTGTGGAAACTCGGGTTGATTGTGTCAGGGCGCGACTGGTGTGTCGATAACCTTCATTTTATTCAAATACATGAAATTCATGCATCAGAAGAGCCCTCCAATCATCCAAACGAACGCAAAGCCTCAATATACCGAAATCGAGGAACCGTTGTGCAAACTCGGGTTGATCGTGTCAGGGCGCTACTAGTGTGTCGATTACCTTCGTTTCACTCAAATACATGAAATTCTTGCATCAGAAGAGCCCTCCAATCATCCAAACGAACGCAAAGCCTCAATATACCGAAATCGAGGAACCGTTGTGTAAACTCGGGTTGATCGTCTCAGGACGCGACTGGTGTGTCGATTACCTTTATTTTACTCGAATACATAAAAATAATGCATCAGAAGCGACCTGCAAATATCGAAACCAACGCAAAGGACCCGATATACCGAAATCCAGAAATCGTTGTGCAAACTCGCGGCGAAAGTTTCAGTGCTTGTATTGCTTGCCGATTACCTCCATTTCACTCGAATACATGAAAATCATGCATCTGAAGCGACCTCCAATCAACCAAACGAACGCAAAGCCTCGATCTACCGAAATCGAGAAACCGTTGTGGAAACTCGGGTTAATCGTCTCAGGGTGCGACTGGTGTATCGATTACCTCCTTCATTTCACTCGAATACATAAAAATCATACATCAGAAGTGGCCTGCAAATACCGAAACGAACGCAAATGCCTCGATATACCGAAATCCAGAACGCCTTGAGCAAACTCGCGGCGAAAGTTTCTGTGCGTGAATGATTTGTCGATTACCTCCATTTCACTCGAATCCATGAAGAAGCCCTGTCGCAATCTCAATTGTCACGATTTACCAAACAATTTCTTATGGTGCTTTTTTACAGTTTTCGGGTTGATCGTGTCATGGCGGGACTAATGTGTCGATTACCTTCGATTCACTCAAATACATGAAATTCATGCATCAGAAGAGCCCTCCAATCAGCCAAACGAACGTAAAGCCTCAATATACCGAAATCGAGGAACCGTTGTTGAAACTCGGGTTGATCGTGCCAGGTCGCGAGTTGTGTGTCGATATCCTGCATTTTATTCAAATACATGAAATTCATGCATCAGAAGAACCCTCCAATCATCCAAACGAACGTAAAGCCTCAATATACCGAAATTGAGGAACCGTTATGCAAACTCGGGTTGATCGTGTCAGGGCGCGACTAGTGTGTCGATTACCTTCGCTTCACTCAAATACATGAAATTCATGCATCAGAAGAGCCGTCCAATCATCCAACCGAACGCAAAGCCTCAATATACCGAAATCGAGGACCCGTTGTGGAAACTCGGGTTGATTGTGTCAGGGCGCGACTGGTGTGTCGATAACCTTCATTTTATTCAAATACATGAAATTCATGCATCAGAAGAGCCCTCCAATCATCCAAACGAACGCAAAGCCTCAATATACCGAAATCGAGGAACCGTTATGCAAACTCGGGTTGATCGTGTCAGGGCGCGACTAGTGTGTCGATTACCTTCGGTTCACTCAAATACATGAAATTCATGCATCAGAATAGCCCTCCAATCATCCAAACGAACGCAAAGCCTCAATATACCGAAATCGAGGAACCGTTATGCAAACTCGGGTTGATCGTGTCAGGCCGCGACTAGTGTGTCGATTACCTTCGGTTCACTCAAATACATGAAATTCATGCATCAGAAGAGCCCTCCAATCATCCAAACGAACGCAAAGCCTCAATATACCGAAATCGAGGAACCGTTGTGCAAACTCGGGTTGATCGTGTCAGGGCGCTACTAGTGTGTCGATTACCTTCGTTTCACTCAAATACATGAAATTCATGCATCAGAAGAGCCCTCCAATCATCCAAACGAACGCAAAGCCTCAATATACCGAAATCGAGGAACCGTTGTGTAAAATCGGGTTGATCGTCTCAGGACGCGACTGGTGTGTCGATTACCTTTATTTTACTCGAATACATAAAAATAATGCATCAGAAGCGACCTGCAAATATCGAAACCAACGCAAAGGACCCGATATACCGAAATCCAGAAATCGTTGTGCAAACTCGCGGCGAAAGTTTCAGTGATTGTATTACTTGCCGATTACCTCCATTTCACTCGAATACATGAAAATCATGCATCTGAAGCGACCTCCAATCAACCAAACGAACGCAAAGCCTCGATCTACCGAAATCGAGAAACCGTTGTGGAAACTCAGGTTAATCGTCTCAGGGTGCGACTGGTGTATCGATTACCTCCTTCATTTCACTCGAATACATAAAAATCATACATCAGAAGTGGCTTGCAAATACCGAAACGAACGCAAATGCCTCGATATACCGAAATCCAGAACGCCTTGAGCAAACTCGCGGCGAAAGTTTCTGTGCGTGAATGATTTGTCGATTACCTCCATTTCACTCGAATCCATGAAGAAGCCCTGTCGCAATCTCAATTGTCACGATTTACCAAAAAATTTCTTATGGTGCTTTTTTACAGTTTTCGGGTTGATCGTGTCATGGCGGGACTAATGTGTCGATTACCTTCGATTCACTCAAATACATGAAATTCATGCATCAGAAGAGCCCTCCAATCAGCCAAACGAACGCAAAGCCTCAATATACCGAAATCGAGGAACCGTTGTGGAAACTCGGGTTGATCGTGTCAGGGCGCGACTGGTGTGTCGATTACCTTCGGTTCACTCAAATACATGAAATTCATGCATCAGAAGAGCCCTCCAATCATCCAAACGAACGCAAAGCCTCAATATACCTAAATCGAGGAACCGTTGTGCAAACTCGGGTTGATCGTGTCAGGGCGCGACTAGTGTGTCGATTACCTTCGGTTCACTCAAATACATGAAATTCATGCATCAGAAGAGCCCTCCAATCATCCAAACGACCGCAAAGCCTCAATATACCGAAATCGAGGAACCGTTGTGCAAACTCGGGTTGATCGTGCCAGGTCGCGACTTGTGAGTCGATATCCTGCATTTTATTCAAATACATGAAATTCATGCATCAGAAGAGCCCTCCAATCAACCAAAGGAACGCAAAGCCTCAATATACCGAAATCGAGGAACCGTTATGCAAACTCGGGTTGATTGTGTCAGGGCGCGACTAGTGTGTCGATTACCTTCGGTTCACTCAAATACATGAAATTCATGCATCAGAAGCGCCCTCCAATCATCCAAACGAACGCAAAGCCTCAATATACCGAAATCGAGGAACCGTTGTGCAAACTCGGGTTGATCGTGCCAGGTCGCGACTTATGAGTCGATATCCTGCATTTTATTCAAATACATGAAATTCATGCATCAGAAGAGCCCTCCAATCATCCAAAGGAACGCAAAGCCTCAATATACCGAAATCGAGGAACCGTTATGCAAACTCGGGTTGATCGTGCCAGGTCGCGACTTGTGTGTCGATATTCTGCATTTTATTCAAATACATGAAATTCATGCATCAGAAGAGCCCTCCAATCAGCCAAACGAACGCAAAGCCTCAATATACCGAAATCGAGGAACCGTTGTGGAAACTCGGGTTGATCGTGTCAGGGCGCGACTGGTGTGTCGATAACCTTCATTTCATTCAAATTCATGAAATTCATGCATCAGAAGAGTCCTCCAATCATCCAAACGAACGCAAAGCCTCAATATACCGAAATCGAGAAACCGTTGTGGAATTCGGGTTGATCGTGCCAGGTCGCGACTTGTGTGTCGATATCCTGCATTTTATTCAAATACATGAAATTCATGCATCAGAAGAACCCTCCAATCATCCAAACGAACGTAAAGCCTCAATATACCGAAATCGAGGAACCGTTATGCAAACTCGGGTTGATCGTGTCAGGGCGCGACTAGTGTGTCGATTACCTTCGCTTCACTCAAATACATGAAATTCATGCATCAGAAGAGCCGTACAATCATCCAAACGAACGCAAAGCCTCAATATACCGAAATCGAGGAACCGTTGTGGAAACTCGGGTTGATTGTGTCAGGGCGCGACTGGTGTGTCGATAACCTTCATTTTATTCAAATACATGAAATTCATGAATCAGAAGAGCCCTCCAATCATCCAAACGAACGCAAAGCCTCAATATACCGAAATCGAGGAACCGTTGTGCAAACTCGGGTTGATCGTGTCAGGGCGCTACTAGTGTGTCGATTACCTTCGTTTCACTCAAATACATGAAATTCATGCATCAGAAGAGTCCTCCAATCATCCAAACGAACGCAAAGCCTCGATCTACCGAAATCGAGAAACCGTTGTGGAAACTCGGGTTAATCGTCTCAGGGTGCGACTGGTGTATCGATTACCTCCTTCATTTCACTCGAATACATAAAAATCATACATCAGAAGTGGCCTGCAAATACCGAAACGAACGCAAATGCCTCGATATACTGAAATCCAGAACGCCTTGAGCAAACTCGCGGCGAAAGTTTCTGTGCGTGAATGATTTGTCGATTACCTCCATTTCACTCGAATCCATGAAGAAGCCCTGTCGCAATCTCAATTATCACGATTTACCAAAAAATTTCTTATGGTGCTTCTTTACAGTTTTCGGGTTGATCGTGTCATGGCGCGACTAGTGTGTCGATTACCTTCGGTTCACTCAAATACATGAAATTCATGCATCAGAAGAGCCCTCCAATCAGCCAAACGAACGCAAAGCCTCAATATACCGAAATCGAGGAACCGTTGTGGAAACTCGCGTTGATCGTGTCAGGGCGCGACTGGTGTGTCGATAACCTTCATTTCATTCAAACTCATGAAATTCATGCATCAGAAGAGTCCTCCAATCATCCAAACGAACGCAAAGCCTCAATATACCGAAATCGAGGAACCGTTATGCAAACTCGGGTTGATCGTGTCAGGGCGCGACTAGTGTGTCGATTACCTTCGGTTCACTCAAATACATGAAATTCATGCATCAGAAGGGCCCTCCAATCATCCAAACGAACGCAAAGCCTCAATATACCGAAATCGAGGAACCGTTATGCAAACTCGGGTTGACCGTGTCAGGCCGCGACTAGTGTGTCGATTACCTTCGGTTCACTCAAATACATGAAATTCATGCATCAGAAGAGCCCTCCAATCATCCAAACGAACGCAAAGCCTCAATATACCGAAATCGAGGAACCGTTGTGCAATCTCGGGTTGATCGTGTCAGGGCGCGACTAGTGTGTCGATTACCTTCGCTTCACTCAAATATATGAAATTCATGCATCAGAAGAGCCCTCCAATCATCCAAACGAACGCAAAGCCTCAATATACCGAAATCGATGAACCGTTATGCAAACTCGGGTTGATCGTGTCAGGGCGCGACTAGTGTGTCGATTACCTTCGGTTCACTCAAATACATGAAATTCATGCATCAGAAGAGCCCTCCAATCATCCAAACGAACGCAAAGCCTCAATATACCGAAATCGAGGAACCGTTATGCAAACTCGGGTTGATCGTGTCAGGGCGCGACTAGTGTGTCGATTAACTTCGGTTCACTCAAATACATGAAATTCATGCATCAGAAGCGCCCTCCAATCATCCAAACGAACGCAAAGCCTCAATATACCGAAATCGAGGAACCGTTATGCAAACTCGGGTTGATCGTGCCAGGTCGCGACTTGTGTGTCGATATCCTGCATTTTATTCAAATACATGAAATTCATGCATCAGAAGAGCACTCCAATCATCCAAACGAACGCAAAGCCTCAATATACCGAAATCGAGGAATTGTTGTGTAAACTCGGGTTGATCGTCTCAGGGCGCGACTAGTGTGTCGATTGACTTCGTTTCACTCAAATACATGAAATTCATGCATCAGAAGAGCCCTCCAATCATCCAAACGAACGCAAAGCCTCAATATACCGAAATCAAGGAACCGTTATGCAAACTCGGGTTGATCGTGTCAGGGCGCGACTAGTGTGTCGATTACCTTCGGTTCACTCAAATACATGAAATTCATGCATCAGAAGAGCCCTCCAATCATCCAAACGAACGCAAAGCCTCAATATACCTAAATCGAGGAACCGTTGTGCAAACTCGGGTTGATCGTGTCAGGGCGCGACTAGTGTGTCGATTACCTTCGGTTCACTCAAATACATGAAATTCATGCATCAGAAGAGCCCTCCAATCATCCAAACGAACGCAAAGCCTCAATATACCGAAATCGAGGAACCGTTGTGCAAACTCGGGTTGATCGTGCCAGGTCGCGACTTGTGAGTCGATATCCTGCATTTTATTCAAATACATGAAATTCATGCATCAGAAGAGCCCTCCAATCATCCAAAGGAACGCAAAGCCTCAATATACCGAAATCGAGGAACCGTTATGCAAACTCGGGTTGATCGTGCCAGGTCGCGACTTGTGTGTCGATATCCTGCATTTTATTCAAATACATGAAATTCATTCATCAGAAGAGCACTCCAATCATCCAAACGAACGCAAAGCCTCAATATACCGAAATCGAGGAATTGTTGTGTAAACTCGGGTTGATCGTCTCAGGGCGCGACTAGTGTGTCGATTGACTTCGTTTCACTCAAGTACATGAAATTCATGCATCAGAAGAGCCCTCCAATCATCCAAACGAACGCAAAGCCTCAATATACCGAAATCGAGAAACCGTTGTGTAAACTCGGGTTGATCATCTCAGGACGCGACTGGTGTGTCGATTACCTTTATTTTACTCGAATACATAAAAAGAATGCATCAGAAGCGACCTGCAAATATCGAAACCAACGCAAACCCTCGATACACTGAAATCGAGAAATCGTTGTGCAAACTCGATGCGAGTGCTCCTGGGCGCGACTTGTGTGTCGATTATCTTCTATTCACTCTAATACATGAAATTCATGCATCAGAAGCGCCCTCCAATCATCCAAACGAACGCAAAGACTCAATATACCAAAATCGAGGAACCGTTGTGCAAACTCGGCTTGATCGTATCAGGGCGCGACTAGTGTATCGATTACCTTCGTTTCACTCAAATACATGAAATTCATGCATCAGAAGAGCCCTCCAATCATCCAAACGAACGCAAAGCCTCAATATACCGAAATCGAAGAACAATTGTGTAAACTCGGGTTGATCGTCTCAGGGCGCGCCTACTGTGTCGATTACCTTCGTTTCACTCAAATACATGAAATTCATGCATCAGAAGAGCCCTCCAATCATCCAAACGAACGCAAAGCCTCAATATACCGAAATCGAGGAACCGTTGTGTAAACTCGGGTTGATCATCTCAGGACGCGACTGGTGTGTCGAGTACCTTTATTTTACTCGAATACATAAAAATAATGCATCAATAGCGACCTGCAAATATCGAAACCAACGCAAACCCTCGATACACTGAAATCGAGAAATCGTTGTGCACACTCGATGCGATTGTTCCAGAGCGCGATTAGTGTGTCGATTACCTTCGTTTCACTCAAATACATGAAATTCATCCATCAGAAGTGGCCTGGAAATACCGAAACGAACGCAAAGCCTCAATATACCGAAATCGAAGAACCGTTGTTGAAACTCGGGTTGATCGTGCCAGGTCGCGAGTTGTGTGTCGATATCCTGCATTTTATTCAAATACATAAAATTCATGCATCAGAAGAACCCTCCAATCATCCAAACGAACGTAAAGCCTCAATATACCGAAATCGAGGAACCGTTGTTGAAACTCGGGTTGATCGTGCCAGGTCGCGAGTTGTGTGTCGATATCCTGCATTTTATTCAAATACATGAAATTCATGCATCAGAAGAACCCTCCAATCATCCAAACGAACGTAAAGCCTCAATATACCGAAATTGAGGAACCGTTATGCAAACTCGGGTTGATCGTGTCAGGGCGCGACTAGTGTGTCGATTACCTTCGCTTCACTCAAATACATGAAATTCATGCATCAGAAGAGCCGTCCAATCATCCAACCGAACGCAAAGCCTCAATATACCGAAATCGAGGACCCGTTGTGGAAACTCGGGTTGATTGTGTCAGGGCGCGACTGGTGTGTCGATAACCTTCATTTTATTCAAATACATGAAATTCATGCATCAGAAGAGCCCTCCAATCATCCAAACGAACGCAAAGCCTCAATATACCGAAATCGAGGAACCGTTGTGCAAACTCGGGTTGATCGTGTCAGGGCGCTACTAGTGTGTCGATTACCTTCGTTTCACTCAAATACATGAAATTCTTGCATCAGAAGAGCCCTCCAATCATCCAAACGAACGCAAAGCCTCAATATACCGAAATCGAGGAACCGTTGTGTAAACTCGGGTTGATCGTCTCAGGACGCGACTGGTGTGTCGATTACCTTTATTTTACTCGAATACATAAAAATAATGCATCAGAAGCGACCTGCAAATATCGAAACCAACGCAAAGGACCCGATATACCGAAATCCAGAAATCGTTGTGCAAACTCGCGGCGAAAGTTTCAGTGCTTGTATTGCTTGCCGATTACCTCCATTTCACTCGAATACATGAAAATCATGCATCTGAAGCGACCTCCAATCAACCAAACGAACGCAAAGCCTCGATCTACCGAAATCGAGAAACCGTTGTGGAAACTCGGGTTAATCGTCTCAGGGTGCGACTGGTGTATCGATTACCTCCTTCATTTCACTCGAATACATAAAAATCATACATCAGAAGTGGCCTGCAAATACCGAAACGAACGCAAATGCCTCGATATACCGAAATCCAGAACGCCTTGAGCAAACTCGCGGCGAAAGTTTCTGTGCGTGAATGATTTGTCGATTACCTCCATTTCACTCGAATCCATGAAGAAGCCCTGTCGCAATCTCAATTGTCACGATTTACCAAAAAATTTCTTATGGTGCTTTTTTACAGTTTTCGGGTTGATCGTGTCATGGCGGGACTAATGTGTCGATTACCTTCGATTCACTCAAATACATGAAATTCATGCATCAGAAGAGCCCTCCAATCAGCCAAACGAACGCAAAGCCTCAATATACCGAAATCGAGGAACCGTTGTGGAAACTCGGGTTGATCGTGTCAGGGCGCGACTGGTGTGTCGATAACCTTCATTTCATTCAAATTCATGAAATTCATGCATCAGAAGAGTCCTCCAATCATCCAAACGAACGCAAAGCCTCAATATACCGAAATCGAGGAACCGTTATGCAAACTCGGGTTGATCGTGTCAGGGCGCGACTAGTGTGTCGATTACCTTCGGTTCACTCAAATACATGAAATTCATGCATCAGAATAGCCCTCCAATCATCCAAACGAACGCAAAGCCTCAATATACCGAAATCGAGGAACCGTTATGCAAACTCGGGTTGATCGTGTCAGGCCGCGACTAGTGTGTCGATTACCTTCGGTTCACTCAAATACATGAAATTCATGCATCAGAAGAGCCCTCCAATCATCCAAACGAACGCAAAGCCTCAATATACCGAAATCGAGGAACCGTTGTGCAAACTCGGGTTGATCGTGTCAGGGCGCTACTAGTGTGTCGATTACCTTCGTTTCACTCAAATACATGAAATTCATGCATCAGAAGAGCCCTCCAATCATCCAAACGAACGCAAAGCCTCAATATACCGAAATCGAGGAACCGTTGTGTAAAATCGGGTTGATCGTCTCAGGACGCGACTGGTGTGTCGATTACCTTTATTTTACTCGAATACATAAAAATAATGCATCAGAAGCGACCTGCAAATATCGAAACCAACGCAAAGGACCCGATATACCGAAATCCAGAAATCGTTGTGCAAACTCGCGGCGAAAGTTTCAGTGATTGTATTACTTGCCGATTACCTCCATTTCACTCGAATACATGAAAATCATGCATCTGAAGCGACCTCCAATCAACCAAACGAACGCAAAGCCTCGATCTACCGAAATCGAGAAACCGTTGTGGAAACTCAGGTTAATCATCTCAGGGTGCGACTGGTGTATCGATTACCTCCTTCATTTCACTCGAATACATAAAAATCATACATCAGAAGTGGCTTGCAAATACCGAAACGAACGCAAATGCCTCGATATACCGAAATCCAGAACGCCTTGAGCAAACTCGCGGCGAAAGTTTCTGTGCGTGAATGATTTGTCGATTACCTCCATTTCACTCGAATCCATGAAGAAGCCCTGTCGCAATCTCAATTGTCACGATTTACCAAAAAATTTCTTATGGTGCTTTTTTACAGTTTTCGGGTTGATCGTGTCATGGCGGGACTAATGTGTCGATTACCTTCGATTCACTCAAATACATGAAATTCATGCATCAGAAGAGCCCTCCAATCAGCCAAACGAACGCAAAGCCTCAATATACCGAAATCGAGGAACCGTTGTGGAAACTCGGGTTGATCGTGTCAGGGCGCGACTGGTGTGTCGATAACCTTCATTTCATGCAAATTCATGAAATTCATGCATCAGAAGAGTCCTCCAATCATCCAAACGAAAGCAAAGCCTCAATATACCGAAATCGAGGAACCATTATGCAAACTCGGGTTGATCGTGTCAGGGCGCGACTAGTGTGTCGATTACCTTCGGTTCACTCAAATACATGAAATTCATGCATCAGAAGAGCCCTCCAATCATCCAAACGAACGCAAAGCCTCAATATACCGAAATCGAGGAACCGTTGTGCAAACTCGTGTTGATCGTATCAGGGCGCGACTAGTGTATCGATTACCTTCGGTTCACTCAAATACATGAAATTCATGCATCAGAAGGCCCTCCAATCATCCAAACGAACGCACAGCCTCAATATACCGAAATCGAGGAACCGTTATGCAAACTCGGGTTGATTGTGTCAGGGCGCGACTATTGTGTCGATTACCTTCGGTTCACTCAAATACATGAAATTCATGCATCAGAAGAGCCCTCCAATTATCCAAACGAACGCAAAGCCTCAATATACCGAAATCGAGGAACCGTTATGCAAACTCGGGTTGATTGTGTCAGAGCGCGACTAGTGTGTCGATTACCTTCGGTTCACTCAAATACATGAAATTCATGCATCAGAAGCGCCCTCCAATCATCCAAACGAACGCAAAGCCTCAATATACCGAAATCGAGAAACCGTTGTGGAATTCGGGTTGATCGTGCCAGGTCGCGACTTGTGTGCCGATATCCTGCATTTTATTCAAATACATGAAATTCATGCATCAGAAGAACCCTCCAATCATCCAAACGAACGTAAAGCCTCAATATACCGAAATCGAGGAACCGTTATGCAAACTCGGGTTGATCGTGTCAGGGCGCGACTAGTGTGTCGATTACCTTCGCTTCACTCAAATACATGAAATTCATGCATCAGAAGAGCCGTCCAATAATCCAAACGAACGCAAAGCCTCAATATACCGAAATCGAGGAACCGTTGTGGAAACTCGGGTTGATTGTGTCAGGGCGCGACTGGTGTGTCGATAACCTTCATTTTATTCAAATACATGAAATTCATGAATCAGAAGAGCCCTCCAATCATCCAAACGAACGCAAAGCCTCAATATACCGAAATCGAGGAACCGTTGTGCAAACTCGGGTTGATCGTGTCAGGGCGCTACTAGTGTGTCGATTACCTTCGTTTCACTCAAATACATGAAATTCATGCATCAGAAGAGCCCTCCAATCATCCAAACGAAGGCAAAGCCTCGATCTACCGAAATCGAGAAACCGTTGTGGAAACTCGGGTTAATCGTCTCAGGGTGCGACTGGTGTATCGATTACCTCCTTCATTTCACTCGAATACATAAAAATCATACATCAGAAGTGGCCTGCAAATACCGAAACGAACGCAAATGCCTCGATATACTGAAATCCAGAACGCCTTGAGCAAACTCGCGGCGAAAGTTTCTGTGCGTGAATGATTTGTCGATTACCTCCATTTCACTCGAATCCATGAAGAAGCCCTGTCGCAATCTCAATTATCACGATTTACCAAAAAATTTCTTATGGTGCTTCTTTCCAGTTTTCGGGTTGATCGTGTCATGGCGCGACTAGTGTGTCGATTACCTTCGGTTCACTCAAATACATGAAATTCATGCATCAGAAGAGCCCTCCAATCAGCCAAACGAACGCAAAGCCTCAATATACCGAAATCGAGGAACCGTTGTGGAAACTCGGGTTGATCGTGTCAGGGCGCGACTGGTGTGTCGATAACCTTCATTTCATTCAAACTCATGAAATTGATGCATCAGAAGAGTCCTCCAATCATCCAAACGAACGCAAAGCCTCAATATACCGAAATCGAGGAACCGTTATGCAAACTCGGGTTGATCGTGTCAGGGCGCGACTAGTGTGTCGATTACCTTCGGTTCACTCAAATACATGAAATTCATGCATCAGAAGGGCCCTCCAATCATCCAAACGAACGCAAAGCCTCAATATACCGAAATCGAGGAACCGTTATGCAAACTCGGGTTGACCGTGTCAGGCCGCGACTAGTGTGTCGATTACCTTCGGTTCACTCAAATACATGAAATTCATGCATCAGAAGAGCCCTCCAATCATCCAAACGAACGCAAAGCCTCAATATACCGAAATCGAGGAACCGTTGTGCAAACTCGGGTTGATTGTGTCAGGGCGCGACTATTGTGTCGATTACCTTCGGTTCACTCAAATACATGAAATTCATGCATCAGAAGAGCCCTCCAATCATCCAAACGAACGCAAAGCCTCAATATACCGAAATCGAGGAACCGTTATGCAAACTCGGGTTGATTGTGTCAGGGCGCGACTAGTGTGTCGATTACCTTCGGTTCACTCAAATACATGAAATTCATGCATCAGAAGCGCCCTCCAATCATCCAAACGAACGCAAAGCCTCAATATACCGAAATCGAGGAACCGTTGTGCAAACTCGGGTTGATCGTGCCAGGTCGCGACTTATGAGTCGATATCCTGCAATTTATTCAAATACATGAAATTCATGCATCAGAAGAGCCCTCCAATCATCCAAAGGAACGCAAAGCCTCAATATACCGAAATCGAGGAACCGTTATGCAAACTCGGGTTGATCGTGCCAGGTCGCGACTTGTGTGTCGATATTCTGCATTTTATTCAAATACATGAAATTCATGCATCAGAAGAGCCCTCCAATCAGCCGAACGAACGCAAAGCCTCAATATACCGAAATCGAGGAACCGTTGTGGAAACTCGGGTTGATCGTGTCAGGGCGCGACTGGTGTGTCGATTACCTTCGGTTCACTCAAATACATGAAATTCATGCATCAGAAGAGCCCTCCAATCATCCAAACGAACGCAAAGCCTCAATATACCGAAATCGAGGAACCGTTATGCAAACTCGGGTTGATCGTGTCAGGGCGCGACTAGTGTGTCGATTACCTTCGGTTCACTCAAATACATGAAATTCATGCATCAGAAGCGCCCTCCAATCATCCAAACGAACGCAAAGCCTCAATATACCGAAATCGAGGAACCGTTGTGCAAACTCGGGTTGATCGTGTCAGGGCGCTACTAGTGTGTCGATTACCTTCCTTTCACTCAAATACATGAAATTCATGCATCAGAAGAGCCCTCCAATCATCCAAACGAACGCAAAGCCTCAATATACCGAAATCGAGTAACCGTTGTGTAAATTCGGGTTGATCGTCTCAGGACGCGACTGGTGTGTCGATTACCTTTATTTTACTCGAATACATAAAAATAATGCATCAGAAGCGACCTGCAAATATCGAAACCAACGCAAAGGACCCGATATACCGAAATCCAGAAATCGTTGTGCAAACTCGCGGCGAAAGTTTCAGTGCTTGTATTACTTGCCGATTACCTCCATTTCACTCGAATACATGAAAATCATGCATCTGAAGCGACCTCCAATCAGCCAAACGAACGCAAAGCCTCGATCTACCGAAATCGAGAAACCGTTGTGGAAACTCAGGTTAATCGTCTCAGGGTGCGACTGGTGTATCGATTACCTCCTTCATTTCACTCGAATACATAAAAATCATACATCAGAAGTGGCCTGCAAATACCGAAACGAACGCAAATGCCTCGATATACCGAAATCCAGAACGCATTGAGCAAACTCGCGGCGAAAGTTTCTGTGCGTGAATGATTTGTCGATTACCTCCATTTCACTCGAATCCATGAAGAAGCCCTGTCGCAATCTCAATTGTCACGATTTACCAAAAAATTTCTTATGGTGCTTTTTTACAGTTTTCGGGTTGATCGTGTCATGGCGGGACTAATGTGTCGATTACCTTCGATTCACTCAAATACATGAAATTCATGCATCAGAAGAGCCCTCCAATCAGCCAAACGAACGCAAAGCCTCAATATACCGAAATCGAGGAACCGTTGTGGAAACTCTGGTTGATCGTGTCAGGGCGCGACTGGTGTGTCGATAACCTTCATTTCATTCAAATTCATGAAATTCATGCATCAGAAGAGTCCTCCAATCATCCAAACGAACGCAAAGCCTCAATATACCGAAATCGAGGAACCGTTATGCAAACTCGGGTTGATCGTGTCAGGGCGCGACTAGTGTGTCGATTACCTTCGGTTCACTCAAATACATGAAATTCATGCATCAGAATAGCCCTCCAATCATCCAAACGAACGCAAAGCCTCAATATACCGAAATCGAGGAACCGTTATGCAAACTCGGGTTGATCGTGTCAGGCCGCGACTAGTGTGTCGATTACCTTCGGTTCACTCAAATACATGAAATTCATGCATCAGAAGAGCCCTCCAATCATCCAAACGAACGCAAAGCCTCAATATACCGAAATCGAGGAACCGTTGTGCAAACTCGGGTTGATCGTGTCAGGGCGCTACTAGTGTGTCGATTACCTTCGTTTCACTCAAATACATGAAATTCATGCATCAGAAGAGCCCTCCAATCATCCAAACGAACGCAAAGCCTCAATATACCGAAATCGAGGAACCGTTGTGTAAATTCGGGTTGATCGTCTCAGGACGCGACTGGTGTGTCGATTACTTTTATTTTACTCGAATACATAAAAATAATGCATCAGAAGCGACCTGCAAATATCGAAACCAACGCAAAGGACCCGATATACCGAAATCCAGAAATCGTTGTGCAAACTCGCGGCGAAAGTTTCAGTGCTTGTATTACTTGCCGATTACCTCCATTTCACTCGAATACATGAAAATCATGCATCTGAAGCGACCTCCAATCAACCAAACGAACGCAAATCCTCGATCTACCGAAATCGAAAAACCGTTGTGGAAACTCAGGTTAATCGTCTCAGGGTGCGACTGGTGTATCGATTACCTCCTTCATTTCACTCGAATACATAAAAATCATACATCAGAAGTGGCCTGCAAATACCGAAACGAACGCAAATGTCTCGATATACCGAAATCCAGAACGCCTTGAGCAAACTCGCGGCGAAAGTTTCTGTGCGTGAATGATTTGTCGATTACCTCCATTTCACTCGAATCCATGAAGAAGCCCTGTCGCAATCTCAATTGTCACGATTTACCAAAAAATTTCTTATGGTGCTTTTTTACAGTTTTCGGGTTGATCGTGTCATGGCGGGACTAATGTGTCGATTACCTTCGATTCACTCAAATACATGAAATTCATGCATCAGAAGAGCCCTCCAATCATCCAAACGAACGCAAAGCCTCAATATACCGAAATCGAGGAACCGTTATGCAAACTCGGGTTGATCGTGTCAGGGCGCGACTAGTGTGTCGATTACCTTCGGTTCACTCAAATACATTAAATTCATGCATCAGAAGAGCCCTCCAATCATCCAAACGAACGCAAAGCCTCAATATACCGAAATCGAGGAACCGTTATGCAAACTCGGGTTGATCGTGTCAGGGCGCGACTAGTGTGTCGATTACCTTCGGTTCACTCAAAGACATGAAATTCATGCATCAGAAGCGCCCCCAATCATCCAAACGAACGCAAAGCCTCAATATACCGAAATCGAGGAACCGTTATGCAAACTCGGGTTGATCGTGCCAGGTCGCGACTTGTGTGTCGATATCCTGCATTTTATTCAAATACATGAAATTCATGCATCAGAAGAGCACTCCAATCATCCAAACGAACGCAAAGCCTCAATATACCGAAATCGAGGAATTGTTGTGTAAACTCGGGTTGATCGTCTCAGGGCGCGACTAGTATGTCGATTGACTTCGTTTCACTCAAATACATGAAATTCATGCATCAGAGGAGCCCTCCAATCATCCAAACGAACGCAAAGCCTCAATATACCGAAATCGAGGAACCGTTGTGCAAACTCGGGTTGATCGTGTCAGGGCGCTACTAGTGTGTCGATTACCTTCGTTTCAGTCAAATACATGAAATTCATGCATCAGAAGAGCCCTCCAATCATCCAAACGATCGCAAAGCCTCAATATACCGAAATCGAGGAACCGTTGTGTAAATTCGGGTTGATCGTCTCAGGACGCGACTGGTGTGTCGATTACCTTTATTTTACTCGAATACATAAAAATAATGCATCAGAAGCGACCTGCAAATATCGAAACCAACGCAAAGGACCCGATATACCGAAATCCAGAAATCGTTGTGCAAACTCGCGGCGAAAGTTTCAGTGCTTGTATTACTTGCCGATTACCTCCATTTCACTCGAATACATGAAAATCATGCATCTGAAGCGACCTCCAATCAACCAAACGAACGCAAAGCCTCGATCTACCGAAATCGAGAAACCGTTGTGGAAACTCAGGTTAATCGTCTCAGGGTGCGACTGGTGTATCGATTACCTCCTTCATTTCACTCGAATACATAAAAATCATACATCAGAAGTGGCCTGCAAATACCGAAACGAACGCAAATGCCTCGATATACCGAAATCCAGAACGCCTTGAGCAAACTCGAGGCGAAAGTTTCTGTGCGTGAACTATTTGTCGATTACCTCCATTTCACTCGAATCCATGAAGAAGCCCTGTCGCAATCTCAATTGTCACGATTTACCAAAAAATTTCTTATGGTGCTTTTTTACAGTTTTCGGGTTGATCGTGTCATGGCGGGACTAATGTGTCGATTACCTTCGATTCACTCAAATACATGAAATTCATGCATCAGAAGAGCCCTCCAATCAGCCAAACGAACGCAAAGCCTCAATATACCGAAATCGAGGAACCGTTGTGGAAACTCGGGTTGATCGTGTCAGGGCACGACTGGTGTGTCGATAACCTTCATTTCATTCAAATTCATGAAATTCATGCATCTGAAGAGTCCTCCAATCATCCAAACGAACGCAAAGCCTCAATATACCGAAATCGAGGAACCGTTATGCAAACTCGGGTTGATCGTGTCAGGCCGCGACTAGTGTGTCGATTACCTTCGGTTCACTCAAATACATGAAATTCATGCATCAGAAGAGCCCTCCAATCATCCAAACGAACGCAAAGCCTCAATATACCGAAATCGAGGAACCGTTGTGCAAACTCGGGTTGATCGTGTCAGGGCGCTACTAGTGTGTCGATTACCTTCGTTTCACTCAAATACATGAAATTCTTGCATCAGAAGAGCCCTCCAATCATCCAAACGAACGCAAAGCCTCAATATACCGAAATCGAGGAACCGTTGTGTAAACTCGGGTTGATCGTCTCAGGACGCGACTGGTGTGTCGATTACCTTTATTTTACTCGAATACATAAAAATAATGCATCAGAAGCGACCTGCAAATATCGAAACCAACGCAAAGGACCCGATATACCGAAATCCAGAAATCGTTGTGCAAACTCGCGGCGAAAGTTTCAGTGCTTGTATTGCTTGCCGATTACCTCCATTTCACTCGAATACATGAAAATCATGCATCTGAAGCGACCTCCAATCAACCAAACGAACGCAAAGCCTCGATCTACCGAAATCGAGAAACCGTTGTGGAAACTCGGGTTAATCGTCTCAGGGTGCGACTGGTGTATCGATTACCTCCTTCATTTCACTCGAATACATAAAAATCATACATCAGAAGTGGCCTGCAAATACCGAAACGAACGCAAATGCCTCGATATACCGAAATCCAGAACGCCTTGAGCAAACTCGCGGCGAAAGTTTCTGTGCGTGAATGATTTGTCGATTACCTCCATTTCACTCGAATCCATGAAGAAGCCCTGTCGCAATCTCAATTGTCACGATTTACCAAACAATTTCTTATGGTGCTTTTTTACAGTTTTCGGGTTGATCGTGTCATGGCGGGACTAATGTGTCGATTACCTTCGATTCACTCAAATACATGAAATTCATGCATCAGAAGAGCCCTCCAATCAGCCAAACGAACGCAAAGCCTCAATATACCGAAATCGAGGAACCGTTGTGGAAACTCGGGTTGATCGTGTCAGGGCGCGACTGGTGTGTCGATAACCTTCATTTCATTCAAATTCATGAAATTCATGCATCAGAAGAGTCCTCCAATCATCCAAACGAACGCAAAGCCTCAATATACCGAAATCGAGGAACCGTTATGCAAATTCGGGTTGATCGTGTCAGGGCGCGACTAGTGTGTCGATTACCTTCGGTTCACTCAAATACATGAAATTCATGCATCAGAATAGCCCTCCAATCATCCAAACGAACGCAAAGCCTCAATATACCGAAATCGAGGAACCGTTATGCAAACTCGGGTTGATCGTGTCAGGCCGCGACTAGTGTGTCGATTACCTTCGGTTCACTCAAATACATGAAATTCATGCATCAGAAGAGCCCTCCAATCATCCAAACGAACGCAAAGCCTCAATATACCGAAATCGAGGAACCGTTGTGCAAACTCGGGTTGATCGTGTCAGGGCGCTACTAGTGTGTCGATTACCTTCGTTTCACTCAAATACATGAAATTCATGCATCAGAAGAGCCCTCCAATCATCCAAACGAACGCAAAGCCTCAATATACCGAAATCGAGGAACCGTTGTGTAAAATCGGGTTGATCGTCTCAGGACGCGACTGGTGTGTCGATTACCTTTATTTTACTCGAATACATAAAAATAATGCATCAGAAGCGACCTGCAAATATCGAAACCAACGCAAAGGACCCGATATACCGAAATCCAGAAATCGTTGTGCAAACTCGCGGCGAAAGTTTCAGTGATTGTATTACTTGCCGATTACCTCCATTTCACTCGAATACATGAAAATCATGCATCTGAAGCGACCTCCAATCAACCAAACGAACGCAAAGCCTCGATCTACCGAAATCGAGAAACCGTTGTGGAAACTCAGGTTAATCGTCTCAGGGTGCGACTGGTGTATCGATTACCTCCTTCATTTCACTCGAATACATAAAAATCATACATCAGAAGTGGCTTGCAAATACCGAAACGAACGCAAATGCCTCGATATACCGAAATCCAGAACGCCTTGAGCAAACTCGCGGCGAAAGTTTCTGTGCGTGAATGATTTGTCGATTACCTCCATTTCACTCGAATCCATGAAGAAGCCCTGTCGCAATCTCAATTGTCACGATTTACCAAAAAATTTCTTATGGTGCTTTTTTACAGTTTTCGGGTTGATCGTGTCATGGCGGGACTAATGTGTCGATTACCTTCGATTCACTCAAATACATGAAATTCATGCATCAGAAGAGCCCTCCAATCAGCCAAACGAACGCAAAGCCTCAATATACCGAAATCGAGGAACCGTTGTGGAAACTCGGGTTGATCGTGTCAGGGCGCGACTGGTGTGTCGATTACCTTCGGTTCACTCAAATACATGAAATTCATGCATCAGAAGAGCCCTCCAATCATCCAAACGAACGCAAAGCCTCAATATACCTAAATCGAGGAACCGTTGTGCAAACTCGGGTTGATCGTGTCAGGGCGCGACTAGTGTGTCGATTACCTTCGGTTCACTCAAATACATGAAATTCATGCATCAGAAGAGCCCTCCAATCATCCAAACGAACGCAAAGCCTCAATATACCGAAATCGAGGAACCGTTGTGCAAACTCGGGTTGATCGTGCCAGGTCGCGACTTGTGAGTCGATATCCTGCATTTTATTCAAATACATGAAATTCATGCATCAGAAGAGCCCTCCAATCAACCAAAGGAACGCAAAGCCTCAATATACCGAAATCGAGGAACCGTTATGCAAACTCGGGTTGATCGTGCCAGGTCGCGACTTGTGTGTCGATATCCTGCATTTTATTCAAATACATGAAATTCATTCATCAGAAGAGCACTCCAATCATCCAAACGAACGCAAAGCCTCAATATACCGAAATCGAGGAATTGTTGTGTAAACTCGGGTTGATCGTCTCAGGGCGCGACTAGTGTGTCGATTGACTTCGTTTCACTCAAGTACATGAAATTCATGCATCAGAAGAGCCCTCCAATCATCCAAACGAACGCAAAGCCTCAATATACCGAAATCGAGAAACCGTTGTGTAAACTCGGGTTGATCATCTCAGGACGCGACTGGTGTGTCGATTACCTTTATTTTACTCGAGTACATAAAAAGAATGCATCAGAAGCGACCTGCAAATATCGAAACCAACGCAAACCCTCGATACACTGAAATCGAGAAATCGTTGTGCAAACTCGATGCGAGTGCTCCTGGGCGCGACTTGTGTGTCGATTATCTTCTATTCACTCTAATACATGAAATTCATGCATCAGAAGCGCCCTCCAATCATCCAAACGAACGCAAAGACTCAATATACCAAAATCGAGGAACCGTTGTGCAAACTCGGCTTGATCGTATCAGGGCGCGACTAGTGTATCGATTACCTTCGTTTCACTCAAATACATGAAATTCATGCATCAGAAGAGCCCTCCAATCATCCAAACGAACGCAAAGCCTCAATATACCGAAATCGAAGAACAATTGTGTAAACTCGGGTTGATCGTCTCAGGGCGCGCCTACTGTGTCGATTACCTTCGTTTCACTCAAATACATGAAATTCATGCATCAGAAGAGCCCTCCAATCATCCAAACGAACGCAAAGCCTCAATATACAGAAATCGAGGAACCGTTGTGTAAACTCGGGTTGATCATCTCAGGACGCGACTGGTGTGTCGAGTACCTTTATTTTACTCGAATACATAAAAATAATGCATCAGGAGCGACCTGCAAATATCGAAACCAACGCAAACCCTCGATACACTGAAATCGAGAAATCGTTGTGCACACTCGATGCGATTGTTCCAGAGCGCGATTAGTGTGTCGATTACCTTCGTTTCACTCAAATACATGAAATTCATCCATCAGAAGTGGCCTGGAAATACCGAAACGAACGCAAAGCCTCAATATACCGAAATCGAAGAACCGTTGTTGAAACTCGGGTTGATCGTGCCAGGTCGCGAGTTGTGTGTCGATATCCTGCATTTTATTCAAATACATAAAATTCATGCATCAGAAGAACCCTCCAATCATCCAAACGAACGTAAAGCCTCAATATACCGAAATCGAGGAACCGTTGTTGAAACTCGGGTTGATCGTGCCAGGTCGCGAGTTGTGTGTCGATATCCTGCATTTTATTCAAATACATGAAATTCATGCATCAGAAGAACCCTCCAATCATCCAAACGAACGTAAAGCCTCAATATACCGAAATTGAGGAACCGTTATGCAAACTCGGGTTGATCGTGTCAGGGCGCGACTAGTGTGTCGATTACCTTCGCTTCACTCAAATACATGAAATTCATGCATCAGAAGAGCCGTCCAATCATCCAACCGAACGCAAAGCCTCAATATACCGAAATCGAGGACCCGTTGTGGAAACTCGGGTTGATTGTGTCAGGGCGCGACTGGTGTGTCGATAACCTTCATTTTATTCAAATACATGAAATTCATGCATCAGAAGAGCCCTCCAATCATCCAAACGAACGCAAAGCCTCAATATACCGAAATCGAGGAACCGTTGTGCAAACTCGGGTTGATCGTGTCAGGGCGCTACTAGTGTGTCGATTACCTTCGTTTCACTCAAATACATGAAATTCTTGCATCAGAAGAGCCCTCCAATCATCCAAACGAACGCAAAGCCTCAATATACCGAAATCGAGGAACCGTTGTGTAAACTCGGGTTGATCGTCTCAGGACGCGACTGGTGTGTCGATTACCTTTATTTTACTCGAATACATAAAAATAATGCATCAGAAGCGACCTGCAAATATCGAAACCAACGCAAAGGACCCGATATACCGAAATCCAGAAATCGTTGTGCAAACTCGCGGCGAAAGTTTCAGTGCTTGTATTGCTTGCCGATTACCTCCATTTCACTCGAATACATGAAAATCATGCATCTGAAGCGACCTCCAATCAACCAAACGAACGCAAAGCCTCGATCTACCGAAATCGAGAAACCGTTGTGGAAACTCGGGTTAATCGTCTCAGGGTGCGACTGGTGTATCGATTACCTCCTTCATTTCACTCGAATACATAAAAATCATACATCAGAAGTGGCCTGCAAATACCGAAACGAACGCAAATGCCTCGATATACCGAAATCCAGAACGCCTTGAGCAAACTCGCGGCGAAAGTTTCTGTGCGTGAATGATTTGTCGATTACCTCCATTTCACTCGAATCCATGAAGAAGCCCTGTCGCAATCTCAATTGTCATGATTTACCAAACAATTTCTTATGGTGCTTTTTTACAGTTTTCGGGTTGATCGTGTCATGGCGGGACTAATGTGTCGATTACCTTCGATTCACTCAAATACATGAAATTCATGCATCAGAAGAGCCCTCCAATCAGCCAAACGAACGTAAAGCCTCAATATACCGAAATCGAGGAACCGTTGTTGAAACTCGGGTTGATCGTGCCAGGTCGCGAGTTGTGTGTCGATATCCTGCATTTTATTCAAATACATGAAATTCATGCATCAGAAGAACCCTCCAATCATCCAAACGAACGTAAAGCCTCAATATACCGAAATTGAGGAACCGTTATGCAAACTCGGGTTGATCGTGTCAGGGCGCGACTAGTGTGTCGATTACCTTCGCTTCACTCAAATACATGAAATTCATGCATCAGAAGAGCCGTCCAATCATCCAACCGAACGCAAAGCCTCAATATACCGAAATCGAGGACCCGTTGTGGAAACTCGGGTTGATTGTGTCAGGGCGCGACTGGTGTGTCGATAACCTTCATTTTATTCAAATACATGAAATTCATGCATCAGAAGAGCCCTCCAATCATCCAAACGAACGCAAAGCCTCAATATACCGAAATCGAGGAACCGTTGTGCAAACTCGGGTTGATCGTGTCAGGGCGCTACTAGTGTGTCGATTACCTTCGTTTCACTCAAATACATGAAATTCTTGCATCAGAAGAGCCCTCCAATCATCCAAACGAACGCAAAGCCTCAATATACCGAAATCGAGGAACCGTTGTGTAAACTCGGGTTGATCGTCTCAGGACGCGACTGGTGTGTCGATTACCTTTATTTTACTCGAATACATAAAAATAATGCATCAGAAGCGACCTGCAAATATCGAAACCAACGCAAAGGACCCGAAATACCGAAATCCAGAAATCGTTGTGCAAACTCGCGGCGAAAGTTTCAGTGCTTGTATTGCTTGCCGATTACCTCCATTTCACTCGAATACATGAAAATCATGCATCTGAAGCGACCTCCAATCAACCAAACGAACGCAAAGCCTCGATCTACCGAAATCGAGAAACCGTTGTGGAAACTCGGGTTAATCGTCTCAGGGTGCGACTGGTGTATCGATTACCTCCTTCATTTCACTCGAATACATAAAAATCATACATCAGAAGTGGCCTGCAAATACCGAAACGAACGCAAATGCCTCGATATACCGAAATCCAGAACGCCTTGAGCAAACTCGCGGCGAAAGTTTCTGTGCGTGAATGATTTGTCGATTACCTCCATTTCACTCGAATCCATGAAGAAGCCCTGTCGCAATCTCAATTGTCATGATTTACCAAACAATTTCTTATGGTGCTTTTTTACAGTTTTCGGGTTGATCGTGTCATGGCGGGACTAATGTGTCGATTACCTTCGATTCACTCAAATACATGAAATTCATGCATCAGAAGAGCCCTCCAATCAGCCAAACGAACGTAAAGCCTCAATATACCGAAATTGAGGAACCGTTGTTGAAACTCGGGTTGATCGTGCCAGGTCGCGAGTTGTGTGTCGATATCCTGCATTTTATTCAAATACATGAAATTCATGCATCAGAAGAACCCTCCAATCATCCAAACGAACGTAAAGCCTCAATATACCGAAATTGAGGAACCGTTATGCAAACTCGGGTTGATCGTGTCAGGGCGCGACTAGTGTGTCGATTACCTTCGCTTCACTCAAATACATGAAATTCATGCATCAGAAGAGCCGTCCAATCATCCAACCGAACGCAAAGCCTCAATATACCGAAATCGAGGACCCGTTGTGGAAACTCGGGTTGATTGTGTCAGGGCGCGACTGGTGTGTCGATAACCTTCATTTTATTCAAATACATGAAATTCATGCATCAGAAGAGCCCTCCAATCATCCAAACGAACGCAAAGCCTCAATATACCGAAATCGAGGAACCGTTGTGCAAACTCGGGTTGATCGTGTCAGGGCGCTACTAGTGTGTCGATTACCTTCGTTTCACTCAAATACATGAAATTCTTGCATCAGAAGAGCCCTCCAATCATCCAAACGAACGCAAAGCCTCAATATACCGAAATCGAGGAACCGTTGTGTAAACTCGGGTTGATCGTCTCAGGACGCGACTGGTGTGTCGATTACCTTTATTTTACTCGAATACATAAAAATAATGCATCAGAAGCGACCTGCAAATATCGAAACCAACGCAAAGGACCCGATATACCGAAATCCAGAAATCGTTGTGCAAACTCGCGGCGAAAGTTTCAGTGCTTGTATTGCTTGCCGATTACCTCCATTTCACTCGAATACATGAAAATCATGCATCTGAAGCGACCTCCAATCAACCAAACGAACGCAAAGCCTCGATCTACCGAAATCGAGAAACCGTTGTGGAAACTCGGGTTAATCGTCTCAGGGTGCGACTGGTGTATCGATTACCTCCTTCATTTCACTCGAATACATAAAAATCATACATCAGAAGTGGCCTGCAAATACCGAAACGAACGCAAATGCCTCGATATACCGAAATCCAGAACGCCTTGAGCAAACTCGCGGCGAAAGTTTCTGTGCGTGAATGATTTGTCGATTACCTCCATTTCACTCGAATCCATGAAGAAGCCCTGTCGCAATCTCAATTGTCACGATTTACCAAACAATTTCTTATGGTGCTTTTTTACAGTTTTCGGGTTGATCGTGTCCTGGCGGGACTAATGTGTCGATTACCTTCGATTCACTCAAATACATGAAATTCATGCATCAGAAGAGCCCTCCAATCAGCCAAACGAACGCAAAGCCTCAATATACCGAAATCGAGGAACCGTTGTGGAAACTCGGGTTGATCGTGTCAGGGCGCGACTGGTGTGTCGATAACCTTCATTTCATTGAAATTCATGAAATTCATGCATCAGAAGAGTCCTCCAATCATCCAAACGAACGCAAAGCCTCAATATACCGAAATCGAGGAACCGTTATGCAAACTCGGGTTGATCGTGTCAGGGCGCGACTAGTGTGTCGATTACCTTCGGTTCACTCAAATACATGAAATTCATGCATCAGAATAGCCCTCCAATCATCCAAACGAACGCAAAGCCTCAATATACCGAAATCGAGGAACCGTTATGCAAACTCGGGTTGATCGTGTCAGGCCGCGACTAGTGTGTCGATTACCTTCGGTTCACTCAAATACATGAAATTCATGCATCAGAAGAGCCCTCCAATCATCCAAACGAACGCAAAGCCTCAATATACCGAAATCGAGGAACCGTTGTGCAAACTCGGGTTGATCGTGTCAGGGCGCTACTAGTGTGTCGATTACCTTCGTTTCACTCAAATACATGAAATTCATGCATCAGAAGAGCCCTCCAATCATCCAAACGAACGCAAAGCCTCAATATACCGAAATCGAGGAACCGTTGTGTAAAATCGGGTTGATCGTCTCAGGACGCGACTGGTGTGTCGATTACCTTTATTTTACTCGAATACATAAAAATAATGCATCAGAAGCGACCTGCAAATATCGAAACCAACGCAAAGGACCCGATATACCGAAATCCAGAAATCGTTGTGCAAACTCGCGGCGAAAGTTTCAGTGATTGTATTACTTGCCGATTACCTCCATTTCACTCGAATACATGAAAATCATGCATCTGAAGCGACCTCCAATCAACCAAACGAACGCAAAGCCTCGATCTACCGAAATCGAGAAACCGTTGTGGAAACTCAGGTTAATCGTCTCAGGGTGCGACTGGTGTATCGATTACCTCCTTCATTTCACTCGAATACATAAAAATCATACATCAGAAGTGGCTTGCAAATACCGAAACGAACGCAAATGCCTCGATATACCGAAATCCAGAACGCCTTGAGCAAACTCGCGGCGAAAGTTTCTGTGCGTGAATGATTTGTCGATTACCTCCATTTCACTCGAATCCATGAAGAAGCCCTGTCGCAATCTCAATTGTCACGATTTACCAAAAAATTTCTTATGGTGCTTTTTTACAGTTTTCGGGTTGATCGTGTCATGGCGGGACTAATGTGTCGATTACCTTCGATTCACTCAAATACATGAAATTCATGCATCAGAAGAGCCCTCCAATCAGCCAAACGAACGCAAAGCCTCAATATACCGAAATCGAGGAACCGTTGTGGAAACTCGGGTTGATCGTGTCAGGGCGCGACTGGTGTGTCGATTACCTTCGGTTCACTCAAATACATGAAATTCATGCATCAGAAGAGCCCTCCAATCATCCAAACGAACGCAAAGCCTCAATATACCGAAATCGAGGAACCGTTGTGCAAACTCGTGTTGATCGTATCAGGGCGCGACTAGTGTATCGATTACCTTCGGTTCACTCAAATACATGAAATTCATGCATCAGAAGAGCCCTCCAATCATCCAAACGAACGCACAGCCTCAATATACCGAAATCGAGGAACCGTTATGCAAACTCGGGTTGATTGTGTCAGGGCGCGACTATTGTGTCGATTACCTTCGGTTCACTCAAATACATGAAATTCATGCATCAGAAGAGCCCTCCAATCATCCACACGAACGCAAAGCCTCAATATACCGAAATCGAGGAACCGTTATGCAAACTCGGGTTGATTGTGTCAGAGCGCGACTAGTGTGTCGATTACCTTCGGTTCACTCAAATACATGAAATTCATGCATCAGAAGCGCCCTCCAATCATCCAAACGAACGCAAAGCCTCAATATACCGAAATCGAGAAACCGTTGTGGAATTCGGGTTGATCGTGCCAGGTCGCGACTTGTGTGCCGATATCCTGCATTTTATTCAAATACATGAAATTCATGCATCAGAAGAACCCTCCAATCATCCAAACGAACGTAAAGCCTCAATATACCGAAATCGAGGAACCGTTATGCAAACTCGGGTTGATCGTGTCAGGGCGCGACTAGTGTGTCGATTACCTTCGCTTCACTCAAATACATGAAATTCATGCATCAGAAGAGCCGTCCAATCATCCAAACGAACGCAAAGCCTCAATATACCGAAATCGAGGAACCGTTGTGGAAACTCGGGTTGATTGTGTCAGGGCGCGACTGGTGTGTCGATAACCTTCATTTTATTCAAATACATGAAATTCATGAATCAGAAGAGCCCTCCAATCATCCAAACGAACGCAAAGCCTCAATATACCGAAATCGAGGAACCGTTGTGCAAACTCGGGTTGATCGTGTCAGGGCGCTACTAGTGTGTCGATTACCTTCGTTTCACTCAAATACATGAAATTCATGCATCAGAAGAGCCCTCCAATCATCCAAACGAACGCAAAGCCTCGATCTACCGAAATCGAGAAACCGTTGTGGAAACTCGGGTTAATCGTCTCAGGGTGCGACTGGTGTATCGATTACCTCCTTCATTTCACTCGAATACATAAAAATCATACATCAGAAGTGGCCTGCAAATACCGAAACGAACGCAAATGCCTCGATATACTGAAATCCAGAACGCCTTGAGCAAACTCGCGGCGAAAGTTTCTGTGCGTGAATGATTTGTCGATTACCTCCATTTCACTCGAATCCATGAAGAAGCCCTGTCGCAATCTCAATTATCACGATTTACCAAAAAATTTCTTATGGTGCTTCTTTACAGTTTTCGGGTTGATCGTGTCATGGCGCGACTAGTGTGTCGATTACCTTCGGTTCACTCAAATACATGAAATTCATGCATCAGAAGAGCCCTCCAATCAGCCAAACGAACGCAAAGCCTCAATATACCGAAATCGAGGAACCGTTGTGGAAACTCGGGTTGATCGTGTCAGGGCGCGACTGGTGTGTCGATAACCTTCATTTCATTCAAACTCATGAAATTCATGCGTCAGAAGAGTCCTCCAATCATCCAAACGAACGCAAAGCCTCAATATACCGAAATCGAGGAACCGTTATGCAAACTCGGGTTGATCGTGTCAGGGCGCGACTAGTGTGTCGATTACCTTCGGTTCACTCAAATACATGAAATTCATGCATCAGAAGGACCCTCCAATCATCCAAACGAACGCAAAGCCTCAATATACCGAAATCGAGGAACCGTTATGCAAACTCGGGTTGACCGTGTCAGGCCGCGACTAGTGTGTCGATTACCTTCGGTTCACTCAAATACATGAAATTCATGCATCAGAAGAGCCCTCCAATCATCCAAACGAACGCAAAGCCTCAATATACCGAAATCGAGGAACCGTTTTGCAAACTCGGGTTGATTGTGTCAGGGCGCGACTATTGTGTCGATTACCTTCGGTTCACTCAAATACATGAAATTCATGCATCAGAAGAGCCCTCCAATCATCCAAACGAACGCAAAGCCTCAATATACCGAAATCGAGGAACCGTTATGCAAACTCGGGTTGATCATGCCAGGTCGCGACTTGTGTGTCGATATTCTGCATTTTATTCAAATACATGAAATTCATGCATCAGAAGAGCCCTCCAATCAGCCAAACGAACGCAAAGCCTCAATATACCGAAATCGAGGAACCGTTGTGGAAACTCGGGTTGATCGTGTCAGGGCGCGACTGGTGTGTCGATTCCCTTCGGTTCACTCAAATACATGAAATTCATGCATCAGAAGAGCCCTCCAATCATCCAAACGAACGCAAAGCCTCAATATACCGAAATCGAGGAACCGTTATGCAAACTCGGGTTGATCGTGTCAGGGCGTGACTAGTGTGTCGATTACCTTCGGTTCACTCAAATACATGAAATTCATGCATCAGAAGCGCCCTCCAATCATCCAAACGAACGCAAAGCCTCAATATACCGAAATCGAGGAACCGTTGTGCAAACTCGGGTTGATCGTGTCAGGGCGCGACTGGTGTGTCAATAACCTTCATTTCATTCAAATTCATGAAATTCATGCATCAGAAGAGTCCTCCAATCATCCAAACGAACGCAAAGCCTCAATATACCGAAATCGAGAAACCGTTGTGGAATTCGGGTTGATCGTGCCAGGTCGCGACTTGTGTGTCGATATCCTGCATTTTATTCAAATACATGAAATTCATGCATCAAAAGAACCCTCCAATCATCCAAACGAACGTAAAGCCTCAATATACCGAAATCGAGGAACCGTTATGCAAACTCGGGTTGATCGTGTCAGGGCGCGACTAGTGTGTCGATTACCTTCGCTTCACTCAAATACATGAAATTCATGCATCAGAAGAGCCGTCCAATCATCCAAACGAACGCAAAGCCTCAATATACCGAAATCGAGGAACCGTTGTGGAAACTCGGGTTGATTGTGTCAGGGCGCGACTGGTGTGTCGATAACCTTCATTTTATTCAAATACATGAAATTCATGAATCAGAAGAGCCCTCCAATCATCCAAACGAACGCAAAGCCTCAATATACCGAAATCGAGGAACCGTTGTGCAAACTCGGGTTGATCGTGTCAGGGCGCTACTAGTGTGTCGATTACCTTCGTTTCACTCAAATACATGAAATTCATGCATCAGAAGAGCCCTCCAATCATCCAAACGAACGCAAAGCCTCGATCTACCGAAATCGAGAAACCGTTGTGGAAACTCGGGTTAATCGTCTCAGGGTGCGACTGGTGTGTCGATTACCTTCGTTTCACTCAAATACATGAAATTCATGCATCAGAAGAGCCCTCCAATCATCCAAACGAACGCAAAGCCTCGATCTACCGAAATCGAGAAACCGTTGTGGAAACTCGGGTTAATCGTCTCAGGGTGCGACTGGTGTATCGATTACCTCCTTCATTTCACTCGAATACATAAAAATCATACATCAGAAGTGGCCTGCAAATACCGAAACGAACGCAAATGCCTCGATATACTGAAATCCAGAACGCCTTGAGCAAACTCGCGGCTAAAGTTTCTGTGCGTGAATGATTTGTCGATTACCTCCATTTCACTCGAATCCATGAAGAAGCCCTGTCGCAATCTCAATTATCACGATTTACCAAAAAATTTCTTATGGTGCTTCTTTACAGTTTTCGGGTTGATCGTGTCATGGCGCGACTAGTGTGTCGATTACCTTCGGTTCACTCAAATACATGAAATTCATGCATCAGAAGCGCCCTCCAATCATCCAAACGAACGCAAAGCCTCAATATACCGAAATCGAGGAACCGTTGTGCAAACTCGGGTTGATCGTGCCAGGTCGCGACTTATGAGTCGATATCCTGCATTTTATTCAAATACATGAAATTCATGCATCAGAAGAGCCCTCCAATCATCCAAAGGAACGCAAAGCCTCAATATACCGAAATCGAGGAACCGTTATGCAAACTCGGGTTGATCGTGCCAGGTCGCGACTTGTGTGTCGATATTCTGCATTTTATTCAAATACATGAAATTCATGCATCAGAAGAGCCCTCCAATCAGCCAAACGAACGCAAAGCCTCAATATACCGAAATCGAGGAACCGTTGTGGAAACTCGGGTTGATCGTGTCAGGGCGCGACTGGTGTGTCGATTCCCTTCGGTTCACTCAAATACATGAAATTCATGCATCAGAAGAGCCCTCCAATCATCCAAACGAACGCAAAGCCTCAATATACCGAAATCGAGGAACCGTTATGCAAACTCGGGTTGATCGTGTCAGGGCGCGACTAGTGTGTCGATTACCTTCGGTTCACTCAAATACATGAAATTCATGCATCAGAAGCGCCCTCCAATCATCCAAACGAACGCAAAGCCTCAATATACCGAAATCGAGGAACCGTTGTGCAAACTCGGGTTGATCGTGTCAGGGCGCGACTGGTGTGTCAATAACCTTCATTTCATTCAAATTCATGAAATTCATGCATCAGAAGAGTCCTCCAATCATCCAAACGAACGCAAAGCCTCAATATACCGAAATCGAGAAACCGTTGTGGAATTCGGGTTGATCGTGCCAGGTCGCGACTTGTGTGTCGATATCCTGCATTTTATTCAAATACATGAAATTCATGCATCAAAAGAACCCTCCAATCATCCAAACGAACGTAAAGCCTCAATATACCGAAATCGAGGAACCGTTATGCAAACTCGGGTTGATCGTGTCAGGGCGCGACTAGTGTGTCGATTACCTTCGCTTCACTCAAATACATGAAATTCATGCATCAGAAGAGCCGTCCAATCATCCAAACGAACGCAAAGCCTCAATATACCGAAATCGAGGAACCGTTGTGGAAACTCGGGTTGATTGTGTCAGGGCGCGACTGGTGTGTCGATAACCTTCATTTTATTCAAATACATGAAATTCATGAATCAGAAGAGCCCTCCAATCATCCAAACGAACGCAAAGCCTCAATATACCGAAATCGAGGAACCGTTGTGCAAACTCGGGTTGATCGTGTCAGGGCGCTACTAGTGTGTCGATTACCTTCGTTTCACTCAAATACATGAAATTCATGCATCAGAAGAGCCCTCCAATCATCCAAACGAACGCAAAGCCTCGATCTACCGAAATCGAGAAACCGTTGTGGAAACTCGGGTTAATCGTCTCAGGGTGCGACTGGTGTATCGATTACCTCCTTCATTTCACTCGAATACATAAAAATCATACATCAGAAGTGGCCTGCAAATACCGAAACGAACGCAAATGCCTCGATATACTGAAATCCAGAACGCCTTGAGCAAACTCGCGGCTAAAGTTTCTGTGCGTGAATGATTTGTCGATTACCTCCATTTCACTCGAATCCATGAAGAAGCCCTGTCGCAATCTCAATTATCACGATTTACCAAAAAATTTCTTATGGTGCTTCTTTACAGTTTTCGGGTTGATCGTGTCATGGCGCGACTAGTGTGTCGATTACCTTCGGTTCACTCAAATACATGAAATTCATGCATCAGAAGAGCCCTCCAATCAGCCAAACGAACGCAAAGCCTCAATATACCGAAATCGAGGAACCGTTGTGGAAACTCGGGTTGATCGTGTCAGGGCGCGACTGGTGTGTCGATAACCTTCATTTCATTCAAGCTCATGAAATTCATGCATCAGAAGAGTCCTCCAATCATCCAAACGAACGCAAAGCCTCAATATACCGACATCGAGGAACCGTTATGCAAACTCGGGTTGAACGTGTCAGGGCGCGACTAGTGTGTCGATTACCTTCGGTTCACTCAAATACATGAAATTCATGCATCAGAAGGGCCCTCCAATCATCCAAACGAACGCAAAGCCTCAATATACCGAAATCGAGGAACCGTTATGCAAACTCGGGTTGACCGTGTCAGGCCGCGACTAGTGTGTCGATTACCTTCGGTTCACTCAAATACATGAAATTCATGCATCAGAAGAGCCCTCCAATCATCCAAACGAACGCAAAGCCTCAATATACCGAAATCGAGGAACCGTTGTGCAAACTCGGGTTGATCGTGTCAGGGCGCGACTAGTGTGTCGATTACCTTCGCTTCACTCAAATACATGAAATTCATGCATCAGAAGAGCCCTCCAATCATCCAAACGAACGCAAAGCCTCAATATACCGAAATCGAGGAACCGTTATGCAAACTTGGGTTGATCGTGTCAGGGCGCGACTAGTGTGTCGATTACCTTCGGTTCACTCAAATACATGAAATTCATGCATCAGAAGCGCCCTCCAATCATCCAAACGAACGCAAAGCCTCAATATACCGAAATCGAGGAACCGTTATGCAAACTCGGGTTGATCGTGCCAGGTCGCGACTTGTGTGTCGATATCCTGCATTGTATTCAAATACATGAAATTCATGCATCAGAAGAGCACTCCAATCATCCAAACGAACGCAAAGCCTCAATATACCGAAATCGAGGAATTGTTGTGTAAACTCGGGTTGATCGTCTCAGGGCGCGACTAGTGTGTCGATTGACTTCGTTTCACTCAAATACATGAAATTCATGCATCAGAAGAGCCCTCCAATCATCCAAACGAACGCAAAGCCTCAATATACCGAAATCAAGGAACCGTTATGCAAACTCGGGTTGATCGTGTCAGGGCGCGACTAGTGTGTCGATTACCTTCGGTTCACTCAAATACATGAAATTCATGCATCAGAAGAGCCCTCCAATCATCCAAACGAACGCAAAGCCTCAATATACCTAAATCGAGGAACCGTTGTGCAAACTCGGGTTGATCGTGTCAGGGCGCGACTAGTGTGTCGATTACCTTCGGTTCACTCAAATACATGAAATTCATGCATCAGAAGAGCCCTCCAATCATCCAAACGAACGCAAAGCCTCAATATACCGAAATCGAGGAACCGTTGTGCAAACTCGGGTTGATCGTGCCAGGTCGCGACTTGTGAGTCGATATCCTGCATTTTATTCAAATACATGAAATTCATGCATCAGAAGAGCCCTCCAATCATCCAAACGAACGCAAAGCCTCAATATACCGAAATCGAGGAACCGGTATGCAAACTCGGGTTGATCGTGCCAGGTCGCGACTTGTGTGTCGATATCCTGCATTTTATTCAAATACATGAAATTCATTCATCAGAAGAGCACTCCAATCATCCAAACGAACGCAAAGCCTCAATATACCGAAATCGAGGAATTGTTGTGTAAACTCGGGTTGATCGTCTCAGGGCGCGACTAGTGTGTCGATTGACTTCGTTTCACTCAAGTACATGAAATTCATGCATCAGAAGAGCCCTCCAATCATCCAAACGAACGCAAAGCCTCAATATACCGAAATCGAGAAACCGTTGTGTAAACTCGGGTTGATCATCTCAGGACGCGACTGGTGTGTCGATTACCTTTATTTTACTCGAATACATAAAAAGAATGCATCAGAAGCGACCTGCAAATATCGAAACCAACGCAAACCCTCGATACACTGAAATCGAGAAATCGTTGTGCAAACTCGATGCGAGTGCTCCTGGGCGCGACTTGTGTGTCGATTGACTTCGTTTCACTCAAGTACATGAAATTCATGCATCAGAAGAGCACTCCAATCATCCAAACGAACGCAAAGCCTCAATATACCGAAATCGAGGAATTGTTGTGTAAACTCGGGTTGATCGTCTCAGGGCGCGACTAGTGTGTCGATTGACTTCGTTTCACTCTAATACATGAAATTCATACATCAGAAGAGCCCTCCAATCATCCAAACGAACGCAAAGACTCAATATACCAAAATCGAGGAACCGTTGTGCAAACTCGGCTTGATCGTATCAGGGCGCGACTAGTGTATCGATTACCTTCGTTTCACTCAAATACATGAAATTCATGCATCAGAAGAGCCCTCCAATCATCCAAACGAACGCAAAGCCTCAATATACCGAAATCGAAGAACAATTGTGTAAACTCGGGTTGATCGTCTCAGGGCGCGACTAGTGTGTCGATTGACTTCGTTTCACTCAAATACATGAAATTCATGGATCAGAAGAGCCCTCCAATCATCCAAACGAACGCAATGCCTCATTATACCGAAATCGAGGAACCGTTGTGCAAACTCGGGTTGATCGTGTCAGGGCGCGACTACTGTGTCGATTACCTTCGTTTCACTCAAATACATGAAATTCATGCATCAGAAGAGCCCTCCAATCATCCAAACGAACGCAAAGCCTCAATATACCGAAATCGAGGAACCGTTGTGTAAACTCGGGTTGATCATCTCAGGACGCGACTGGTGTGTCGATTACCTTTATTTTACTCGAATACATAAAAATAATGCATCAGGAGCGACCTGCAAATATCGAAACCAACGCAAACCCTCGATACACTGAAATCGAGAAATCGTTGTGCACACTCGATGCGATTGTTCCAGAGCGCGATTAGTGTGTCGATTACCTTCGTTTCACTCAAATACATGAAATTCATCCATCAGAAGTGGCCTGGAAATACCGAAACGAACGCAAAGCCTCAATATACCGAAATCGAAGAACCGTTGTTGAAACTCGGGTTGATCGTGCCAGGTCGCGAGTTGTGTGTCGATATCCTGCATTTTATTCAAATACATAAAATTCATGCATCAGAAGAACCCTCCAATCATCCAAACGAACGTAAAGCCTCAATATACCGAAATCGAGGAACCGTTGTTGAAACTCGGGTTGATCGTGCCAGGTCGCGAGTTGTGTGTCGATATCCTGCATTTTATTCAAATACATGAAATTCATGCATCAGAAGAACCCTCCAATCATCCAAACGAACGTAAAGCCTCAATATACCGAAATTGAGGAACCGTTATGCAAACTCGGGTTGATCGTGTCAGGGCGCGACTAGTGTGTCGATTACCTTCGCTTCACTCAAATACATGAAATTCATGCATCAGAAGAGCCGTCCAATCATCCAACCGAACGCAAAGCCTCAATATACCGAAATCGAGGACCCGTTGTGGAAACTCGGGTTGATTGTGTCAGGGCGCGACTGGTGTGTCGATAACCTTCATTTTATTCAAATACATGAAATTCATGCATCAGAAGAGCCCTCCAATCACCCAAACGAACGCAAAGCCTCAATATACCGAAATCGAGGAACCGTTGTGCAAACTCGGGTTGATCGTGTCAGGGCGCTACTAGTGTGTCGATTACCTTCGTTTCACTCAAATACATGAAATTCATGCATCAGAAGAGCCCTCCAATCATCCAAACGAACGCAAAGCCTCAATATACCGAAATCGAGGAACCGTTGTGTAAACTCGGGTTGATCGTCTCAGGATGCGACTGGTGTGTCGATTACCTTTATTTTACTCGAATACATAAAAATAATGCATCAGAAGCGACCTGCAAATATCGAAACCAACGCAAAGGACCCGATATACCGAAATCCAGAAATCGTTGTGCAAACTCGCGGCGAAAGTTTCAGTGCTTGTATTGCTTGCCGATTACCTCCATTTCACTCGAATACATGAAAATCATGCATCTGAAGCGACCTCCAATCAACCAAACGAACGCAAAGCCTCGATCTACCGAAATCGAGAAACCGTTGTGGAAACTCGGGTTAATCGTCTCAGGGTGCGACTGGTGTATCGATTACCTCCTTCATTTCACTCGAATACATAAAAATCATACATCAGAAGTGGCCTGCAAATACCGAAACGAACGCAAATGCCTCGATATACCGAAATCCAGAACGCCTTGAGCAAACTCGCGGCGAAAGTTTCTGTGCGTGAATGATTTGTCGATTACCTCCATTTCACTCGAATCCATGAAGAAGCCCTGTCGCAATCTCAATTGTCACGATTTACCAAAAAATTTCTTATGGTGCTTTTTTACAGTTTTCGGGTTGATCGTGTCATGGCGCGTCTAGTGTGTCGATTACCTTCGATTCACTCAAATACATGAAATTCATGCATCAGAAGAGCCCTCCAATCAGCCAAACGAACGCAAAGCCTCAATATACCGAAATCGAGGAACCGTTGTGGAAACTCGGGTTGATCGTGTCAGGGCGCGACTGGTGTGTTGATAACCTTCATTTCATTCAAATTCGTGAAATTCATGCATCAGAAGAGTCCTCCAATCATCCAAACGAACGCAAAGCCTCAATATACCGAAATCGAGAAACCGTTGTGGCATTCGGGTTGATCGTGCCAGGTCGCGACTAGTGTGTCGATTACCTTCGGTTCACTCAAATACATGAAATCCATGCATCAGAAGAGCCCTCCAATCATCCAAACGAACGCAAAGCCTCAATATACCGAAATCGAGGAACCGTTGTGCAAACTCATGTTGATCGTATCAGGGCGCGACTAGTGTATCGATTACATTCGTTTCACTTAAATACATGAAGTTCATGCATCAGAAGAGCCCTCCAATTATCCAAACGAACGCAAAGCCTCAATATACCGAAATCGAGGAACCGTTGTGCAAACTCGGGTTGATCGTGTCAGGACGCGACTAGTGTGTCCATTACCTTCGTTTCACTCAAATACATGAAATTCATGCATCAGAAGAGCCCTCCAATCATCCAAACGAACGCAAAGCCTCAATATACCGAAATCGAGGAACCGTTATGCAAACTCGGGTTGATCGTGTCAGGGCGCGACTAGTGTGTCGATTACCTTCGGTTCACTCAAATACATGAAATTCATGCATCAGAAGAGCCCTCCAATCATCCAAACGAACGCAACGCCTCAATATACCGAAATCGAAGAACCGTTGTTGAAACTCGGGTTGATCGTGCCAGGTCGCGAGTTGTGTGTCGATTACCTTCGGTTCACTCAAATACATGAAATCCATGCATCAGAAGAGCCCTCCAATCATCCAAACGAACGCAAAGCCTCAATATACCGAAATCGAGGAACCGTTGTGCAAACTCATGTTGATCGTATCAGGGCGCGACTAGTGTATCGATTACATTCGCTTCACTCAAATACATGAAGTTCATGCATCAGAAGAGCCCTGAAATCATCCAAACGAACGCAAAGCCTCAATATACCGAAATCGAGGAACCGTTATGCAAACTCGGGTTGATCGTGTCAGGCCGCGACTAGTGTGTCGATTACCTTCGGTTCACTCAAATACATGAAATCCATGCATCAGAAGAGCCCTCCAATCATCCAAACGAACGCAAAGCCTCAATATACCGAAATCGAGGAACCGTTGTGCAAACTCATGTTGATCGTATCAGGGCGCGACTAGTGTATCGATTACATTCGTTTCACTCAAATACATGAAGTTCATGCATCAGAAGAGCCCTCCAATCATCCAAACGAACGCAAAGCCTCAATATACCGAAATCGAGGAACCGTTGTGCAAACTCGGGTTGATCGTGTCAGGACGCGACTAGTGTGTCGATTACCTTCGTTTCACTCAAATACAGGAAATTCATGCATCAGAAGAGCCCTCCAATCATCCAAACGAACGCAAAGCCTCAATATACCGAAATCGAGGAACCGTTATGCAAACTCGGGTTGATCGTGTCAGGGCGCGACTAGTGTGTCGATTACCTTCGGTTCACTCAAATACATGAAATTCATCCATCAGAAGCGCCCTCCAATCATCCAAACGAACGCAAAGCCTCAATATACCGAAATCGAGGAACCGTTGTGCAAACTCGGGTTGATCGTGCCAGGTCGCGACTTGTGAGTCGATATCCTGCATTTTATTCAAATACATGAAATTCATGCATCAGAAGAGCCCTCCAATCATCCAAACGAACGAAAAGCCTCAATATACCGAAATCGAGGAACCGTTATGCAAACTCGGGTTGATCGTGTCAGGGCGCGACTAGTGTGTCGATTACCTTCGGTTCACTCAAATACATGAAATTCATCCATCAGAAGCGCCCTCCAATCATCCAAACGAACGCAAAGCCTCAATATACCGAAATCGAGGAACCGTTGTGCAAACTCGGGTTGATCGTGCCAGGTCGCGACTTGTGAGTCGATATCCTGCATTTTATTCAAATACATGAAATTCATGCATCAGAAGAGCCCTCCAATCATCCAAACGAACGCAAAGCCTCAATATACCGAAATCGAGGAACCGTTATGCAAACTCGGGTTGATCGTGTCTGGTCGCGGCTTGTGTGTCGATATCCTGCATTTTATTCAAATACATGAAATTCATGCATCAGAAGAGACCTCCAATCATCCAAACGAACGCAAATCCTCAATATACCGAAATCGAAGAACAATTGTGTAAACTCGGGTTGATCGTCTCAGGGCGCGACTAGTGTGTCGATTGACTTCGTTTCACTCAAATACATGAAATTCATGGATCAGAAGAGCCCTCCAATCATCCAAACGAACGCAATGCCTCAATATACCGAAATCGAGGAACCGTTGTGCAAACTTGGGTTGATCGTGTCAGGGCGCGACTAGTGTATCGATTACCTTCGCTTCACTCAAATACATGAAATTCATGGATCAGAAGAGCCCTCCAATCATCCAAACGAACGCAAAGCCTCAATATACCGAAATCGAGGAACCGTTGCGTAAACTCGGGTTGCTCATCTCAGGACGCGACTGGTGTGTCGATCACCTTTATTTTACTCGAATACATAAAAATAATGCATCAGAAGCGACCTGCAAATATCGAAACCAACGCAAAGGACCCAATATACCGAAATCCAGAAATCGTTGTGCAAACTCGCGGCGAAAGTTTCAGTGCGTGTATTGCTTGCCGATTACCTCCATTTCACTCGAATACATGAAAATCATGCATCTGAAGTGACCTCCAATCATCCAAACGAACGCAAAGCCTCGATCTACCGAAATCGAGAAACCGTTGTGGAAACTCGGGTTGATCGTGCCAGGTCGCGACTTGTGTGTAGATATCCTGCATTTTATTCAAATACATGTAATTCATGCATCAGAAGAGCGCTCCAATCATCCAAAAGAACGCAAAGCCTCAATATACCGAAATCGAGGAACCGTTATGCAAACTCGGGTTGATCGTGCCAGGTCGCGACTTGTGTGTCGATATCCTGCATTTTATTCAAATACATGAAATTTATGCATCAGAAGAGCCCTCCAATTATCCAAACGAACGCAAAGCCTCAATATACCGAAATCGAGGAACCGTTGTGGAAACTCGGGTTGATCGTTTCAGGGCGCGACTGGTGTGTCGATAACCTTCATTTCATTCAAATTCATGAAATTCATGGATCAGAAGAGCCCTCCAATCATCCAAACGAACGCAATGCCTCAATATACCGAAATCGAGGAACCGTTGTGCAAACTCGGGTTGATCGTGTCAGGGCGCGACTAGTGTGTCGATTACCTTCGTTTCACTCAAATACATGAAATTCATGCATCAGAAGAGCCCTCCAATCATCCAAACGAACGCAAAGCCTCAATATACCGAAATCGAGGAACCGTTGTGTAAACTCGGGTTGATCATCTCAGGACGCGACTGGTGTGTCGATTACCTTTATTTTACTCGAATACATAAAAATAATGCATCAGAAGCGACCTGCAAATATCGAAACCAACGCAAACCCTCGATACACTAAAATCGAGAAATCGTTGTGCAAACTCGATGCGAGTGCTCCTGGGCGCGACTTGTGTGTCGATTACCTTCGTTTCATTCAAATACATGAAATTCATCAACCACAAGTGGCCTGCAAACACCCAAATGAACGCAAAGGCCTCGATATACCGACATCGAGAAACCGATGTGCAAACTCGGGTTGATCGTGTCAGGGCACTGGTGTGTCGATTATCTTCTATTCACTCTAATACATGAAATTCATGCAACAGAAGCGCCCTCCAATCATCCAAACGAACGCAAAGACTCAATATACCAAAATCGAGGAACCGTTGTGCAAACTCGGGTTGATCGTATCAGGGCGCGACTTGTGTATCGATTACCTTCGTTTCACTCAAATAAATGAAATTCATGCATCAGAAGAGCCCTCCAATCATCCAAACGAACGCAAAGCCTCAATATACCGAAATCGAAGAACAATTGTGTAAACTCGGGTTGATCGTCTCAGGGCGCGACTGGTGTATCGATTACCTTCATTCCACTCGAATACATAAAAATCATCCATCAGAAGTGGCCTGCAATTACCGAAACGAACGCAAAGGACCCAATATACCGAAATCCAGAAATCGTTGTGCAAACTCGCGGCGAAAGTTTCAGTGCGTGTATTGCTTGCCGATTACCTCCATTTCACTCGAATACATGAAAATCATGCATCTGAAGTGACCTCCAATCATCCAAACGAACGCAAAGCCTCGATCTACCGAAATCGAGAAACCGTTGTGGAAACTCGGGTTGATCGTGCCAGGTCGCGACTTGTGTGTAGATATCCTGCATTTTATTCAAATACATGTAATTCATGCATCAAAAGAGCGCTCCAATCATCCAAAAGAACGCAAAGCCTCAATATACCGAAATCGAGGAACCGTTATGCAAACTCGGGTTGATCGTGCCAGGTCGCGACTTGTGTGTCGATATCCTGCATTTTATTCAAATACATGAAATTTATGCATCAGAAGAGCCCTCCAATTATCCAAACGAACGCAAAGCCTCAATATACCGAAATCGAGGAACCGTTGTGGAAACTCGGGTTGATCGTTTCAGGGCGCGACTGGTGTGTCGATAACCTTCATTTCATTCAAATTCATGAAATTCATGGATCAGAAGAGCCCTCCAATCATCCAAACGAACGCAATGCCTCAATATACCGAAATCGAGGAACCGTTGTGCAAACTCGGGTTGATCGTGTCAGGGCGCGACTAGTGTGTCGATTACCTTCGTTTCACTCAAATACATGAAATTCATGCATCAGAAGAGCCCTCCAATCATCCAAACGAACGCAAAGCCTCAATATACCGAAATCGAGGAACCGTTGTGTAAACTCGGGTTGATCATCTCAGGACGCGACTGGTGTGTCGATTACCTTTATTTTACTCGAATACATAAAAATAATGCATCAGAAGCGACCTGCAAATATCGAAACCAACGCAAACCCTCGATACACTGAAATCGAGAAATCGTTGTGCAAACTCGATGCGAGTGCTCCTGGGCGCGACTTGTGTGTCGATTACCTTCGTTTCATTCAAATACATGAAATTCATCAACCACAAGTGGCCTGCAAACACCCAAATGAACGCAAAGGCCTCGATATACCGACATCGAGAAACCGATGTGCAAACTCGGGTTGATCGTGTCAGGGCACTGGTGTGTCGATTATCTTCTATTCACTCTAATACATGAAATTCATGCATCAGAAGCGCCCTCCAATCATCCAAACGAACGCAAAGACTCAATATACCAAAATCGAGGAACCGTTGTGCAAACTCGGGTTGATCGTATCAGGGCGCGACTAGTGTATCGATTACCTTCGTTTCACTCAAATACATGAAATTCATGCATCAGAAGAGCCCTGCAATCATCCAAACGAACGCAAAGCCTCAATATACCGAAATCGAAGAACAATTGTGTAAACTCGGGTTGATCGTCTCAGGGCGCGACTAGTGTGTCGATTGACTTCGTTTCACTCAAATACATGAAATTCATGGATCAGAAGAGCCCTCCAATCATCCAAACGAACGCAATGCCTCAATATACCGAAATCGAGGAACCGTTGTGCAAACTCGGGTTGATCGTGTCAGGGCGCGACTAGTGTGTCGATTACCTTCGTTTCACTCAAATACATGAAATTCATGCATCAGAAGCGCCCTCCAATCATCCAAACGAACGCAAAGACTCAATATACCAAAATCGAGGAACCGTTGTGCAAACTCGGGTTGATCGTATCAGGGCGCGACTAGTGTATCGATTACCTTCGCTTCACTCAAATACATGAAATTCATGCATCAGAAGAGCACTCCAATCATCCAAACGAATGCAAAGCCTCAATATACCGAAATCGAGGAACCGTTGTGTAAACTCGGGTTGATCGTCTCAGGGCGCGACTGGTGTGTCGATTACCTTCATTTCACTCGAATACATAAAAATCATCCATCAGAAGCGACCTACAAACATCACAACCAACGGAAACTCTCGATATACCGAAATCGAGAAATCGTTGTGCACAATCGAAGCGATTGTTCCAGAGCGCGATTAGTGTGTCGATTACCTTCGTTTCACTCAAATACATTCAATTCATCCATCAGAAGTGGCCTGGATATACCGAAACGAAGGCAAAGCCTCAATATACCGAAATCGAGGAACCGTTGTTGAAACTCGGGTTGATAGTGCCAGGTCGCGAGTTGTGTGTCGATATCCTGCATCTTATTCAAATACATGAAATTCATGCATCAGAAGAACCCTCCAATCATCCAAACGAACGTAAAACCTCAATATACCGAAATCGAGGAACCGTTATGCAAACTCGGGTTGATCGTGTCAGGGCGCGACTAGTGTGTCGATTACCTTCGCTTCACTCAAATACATGAAATTCATGCATCAGAAGAGCCGTCCAATCATCCAAACGAACGCAAAGCCTCAATATACCGAAATCGAGGAACCGTTGTGGAAACTCGGGTTGATTGTGTCAGGGCGCGACTGGTGTGTCGATAACCTTCATTTTATTTAAATACATGAAATTCATGCATCAGAAGAGCCCTCCGATCATCCAAAGGCAAACCCTCAATATACCGAAATCGAGGAACCGTTGTGCAAACTCGGGTTGATCGTGTCAGGGCGCGACTAGTGTGTCGATTACCTTCGGTTCACTCAAATACATGAAATTCATGCATCAGAAGAGCCCTCCAATCATCCAAACGAACGCAAAGCCTCAATATACCGAAATCGAGGAACCGTTATGCAAACTCGGGTTGATCGTGTCAGGGCGCGACTAGTGTGTCGATTACCTTCGGTTCACTCAAATACATGAAATTCATGCATCAGAAGAGCCGTCCAATCATCCAAACGAACGCAAAGCCTCAATATACCGAAATCGAGGAACCGTTATCCAAACTCGGGTTGATCGTGTCATGGCGCGACTAGTGTGTCGATTACCTTCGATTCACTCAAATACATGAAATTCATGCATCAGAAGAGCCCTCCAATCAGCCAAACGAACGCAAAGCCTCAATATACCGAAATCGAGGAACCGTTGTGGAAACTCGGGTTGATCGTGTCAGGGCGCGACTGGTGTGTCGATAACCTTCATTTTATTCAAATTCATGAAATTCATGCATCAGAAGAGTCCTCCAATCATCCAAACGAACGCAAAGCCTCAATATACCGAAATCGAGGAACCGTTATGCAAACTCGGGTTGATCGTGTCAGGGCGCGACTAGTGTGTCGATTACCTTCGGTTCACTCAAATACATGAAATTCATGCATCAGAAGCGCCCTCCAATCATCCAAACGAACGCAAAGCCTCAATATACCGAAATCGAGGAACCGTTGTGCAAACTCGGGTTGATCGTGCCAGGTCGCGACTTGTGAGTCGATATCCCGCATTTTATTCAAATACATGAAATTCATGCATCAGAAGAGCCCTCCAATCATCCAAACGAACGCAAAGCCTCAATATACCGAAATCGAGGAACCGTTATGCAAACTCGGGTTGATCGTGCCAGGTCGCGACTTGTGTGTCGATATCCTGCATTTTATTCAAATACATGAAATTCATGCATCAGAAGAGCACTCCAATCATCCAAACGAACGCAAAGCCTCAATATACCGAAATCGAGGAATTGTTGTGTAAACTCGGGTTGATCGTCTCAGGGCGCGACTAGTGTGTCGATTGACTTCGTTTCACTCAAATACATGAAACTCATGCATCAGAAGAGCCCTCCAATCATCCAAACGAACGCAAAGCCTCAATATACCGAAATTGAAGAACAATTGTGTAAACTCGGGTTGTTCGTCTCAGGGCGCGACTAGTGTGTCGATTGACTTCGTTTCACTCAAATACATGAAATTCATGGATCAGAAGAGCCCTCCAATCATCCAAACGAACGCAATGCCTCAATATACCGAAATCGAGGAACCGTTGTGCAAACTCGGGTTGATCGTTTCAGGGCGCGACTCGTGTGTCGACTACCTTCGTTTCACTCAAATACATGAAATTCATGCATCAGAAGCGCCCTCCAATCATCCAAACGAACGCAAAGACTCAATATACCAAAATCGAGGAACCGTTGTGCAAACTCGGGTTGATCGTATCAGGGCGCGACTAGTGTATCGATTACCTTCGTTTCACTCAAATACATGAAATTCATGCATCAGAAGAGCACTCCAATCATCCAAACGAATGCAAAGCCTCAATATACCGAAATCGAGGAACCGTTGTGTAAACTCGGGTTGATCGTCTCAGGGCGCGACTAGTGTGTCGAATACCTTCATTTCACTCAAATACATGAAATTCATGCATCAGAAGAGCCCTCCAATCATCCAAAGGAACGCAAAGCCTCAATATACCGAAATCGAAGAACCGTTGTTGAAACTCGGGTTGATCGTGCCAGGTCGCGAGTTGTGTGTCGATATCCTGCATTTTATTCAAATACATAAAATTCATGCATCAGAAGAACCCTCCAATCATCCAAACGAACGTAAAGCCTCAATATACCGAAATCGAGGAACCGTTGTTGAAACTCGGGTTGATCGTGCCAGGTCGCGAGTTGTGTGTCGATATCCTGCATTTTATTCAAATACATGAAATTCATGCATCAGAAGAACCCTCCAATCATCCAAACGAACGTAAAGCCTCAATATACCGAAATCGAGGAACCGTTATGCAAACTCGGGTTGATCGTGTCAGGGCGCGACTAGTGTGTCGATTACCTTCGCTTCACTCAAATACATGAAATTCATGCATCAGAAGAGCCGTCCAATCATCCAACCGAACGCAAAGCCTCAATAAACCGAAATCGAGGAACCGTTGTGCAAACTCGGGTTGATCGTATCAGGGCGCGACTAGTGTATCGATTACCTTCGTTTCACTCAAATACATGAAATTCATGCATCAGAAGAGCACTCCAATCATCCAAACGAATGCAAAGCCTCAATATACCGAAATCGAGGAACCGTTGTGTAAACTCGGGTTGATCGTCTCAGGGCGCGACTAGTGTGTCGAATACCTTCATTTCACTCAAATACATGAAATTCATGCATCAGAAGAGCCCTCCAATCATCCAAAGGAACGCAAAGCCTCAATATACCGAAATCGAAGAACCGTTGTTGAAACTCGGGTTGATCGTGCCAGGTCGCGAGTTGTGTGTCGATATCCTGCATTTTATTCAAATACATAAAATTCATGCATCAGAAGAATCCTCCAATCATCAAAACGAACGTAAAGCCTCAATATACCGAAATCGAGGAACCGTTGTTGAAACTCGGGTTGATCGTGCCAGGTCGCGAGTTGTGTGTCGATATCCTGCATTTTATTCAAATACATGAAATTCATGCATCAGAAGAACCCTCCAATCATCCAAACGAACGTAAAGCCTCAATATACCGAAATCGAGGAACCGTTATGCAAACTCGGGTTGATCGTGTCAGGGCGCGACTAGTGTGTCGATTACCTTCGCTTCACTCAAATACATGAAATTCATGCATCAGAAGAGCCGTCCAATCATCCAACCGAACGCAAAGCCTCAATAAACCGAAATCGAGGAACCGTTGTGCAAACTCGGGTTGATCGTATCAGGGCGCGACTAGTGTATCGATTACCTTCGTTTCACTCAAATACATGAAATTCATGCATCAGAAGAGCACTCCAATCATCCAAACGAATGCAAAGCCTCAATATACCGAAATCGAGGAACCGTTGTGTAAACTCGGGTTGATCGTCTCAGGGCGCGACTAGTGTGTCGAATACCTTCATTTCACTCAAATACATGAAATTCATGCATCAGAAGAGCCCTCCAATCATCCAAAGGAACGCAAAGCCTCAATATACCGAAATCGAAGAACCGTTGTTGAAACTCGGGTTGATCGTGCCAGGTCGCGAGTTGTGTGTCGATATCCTGCATTTTATTCAAATACATAAAATTCATGCATCAGAAGAACCCTCCAATCATCCAAACGAACGTAAAGCCTCAATATACCGAAATCGAGGAACCGTTGTTGAAACTCGGGTTGATCGTGCCAGGTCGCGAGTTGTGTGTCGATATCCTGCATTTTATTCAAATACATGAAATTCATGCATCAGAAGAACCCTCCAATCATCCAAACGAACGTAAAGCCTCAATATACCGAAATCGAGGAACCGTTATGCAAACTCGGGTTGATCGTGTCAGGGCGCGACTAGTGTGTCGATTACCTTCGCTTCACTCAAATACATGAAATTCATGCATCAGAAGAGCCGTCCAATCATCCAACCGAACGCAAAGCCTCAATAAACCGAAATCGAGGAACCGTTGTGCAAACTCGGGTTGATCGTATCAGGGCGCGACTAGTGTATCGATTACCTTCGTTTCACTCAAATACATGAAATTCATGCATCAGAAGAGCACTCCAATCATCCAAACGAATGCAAAGCCTCAATATACCGAAATCGAGGAACCGTTGTGTAAACTCGGGTTGATCGTCTCAGGGCGCGACTAGTGTGTCGAATACCTTCATTTCACTCAAATACATGAAATTCATGCATCAGAAGAGCCCTCCAATCATCCAAAGGAACGCAAAGCCTCAATATACCGAAATCGAGGAACCGTTATGCAAACTCGGGTTGATCGTGTCAGGGCGCGACTAGTGTGTCGATTACCTTCGCTTCACTCAAATACATGAAATTCATGCATCAGAAGAGCCGTCCAATCATCCAACCGAACGCAAAGCCTCAATAAACCGAAATCGAGGAACCGTTGTGGAAACTCGGGTTGATTGTGTTAGGGCGCGACTGGTGTGTCGATAACCTTCATTTTATTCAAATACATGAAATTCATGCATCAGAAGAGCCCTCCAATCATCCAAACGAACGCAAAGCCTCAATATACCGAAATCGAGGAACCGTTGTGCAAACTCGGGTTGATCGTGTCAGGGCGCTACTAGTGCGTCGATTACCTTCGTTTCACTCAAATACATGAAATTCATGCATCAGAAGAGCCCTCCAATCATCCAAACGAACGCAAAGCCTCAATATACCGAAATCGAGGAACCGTTGTGTAAATTCGGGTTGATCGTCTCAGGACGCGACTGGTGTGTCGATTACCTTTATTTTACTCGAATACATAAAAATAATGCATGAGAAGCGACCTGCAAATATCGAAACCAACGCAAAGGACCCGATATACCGAAATCCAGAAATCGTTGTGCAAACTCGCGGCGAAAGTTTCAGTGCTTGTATTGCTTGCCGATTACCTCCATTTCACTCGAATACATGAAAATCATGCATCTGAAGCGACCTCCAATCAACCAAACGAACGCAAAGCCTCGATCTACCGAAATCGAGAAACCGTTGTGGAAACTCGGGTTGATCGTCTCAGGGTGCGTCTGGTGTTTCGATTACCTCCTTCATTTCACTCGAATACATAAAAATCATACATCAGAAGTGGCCTGCAAATACCGAAACGAACGCAAATGCCTCGATACACCGAAATCCAGAACGCCTTGAGCAAACTCGCGGCGAAAGGTTCTGTGCGTGAATGATTTGTCGATTACCTCCATTTCACTCGAATCCATGAAGAAGCCCTGTCGCAATCTCAATTGTCACGATTTACCAAAAAATTTCTTATGGTGCTTTTTTACAGTTTTCGGGTTGATCGTGTCATGGCGCGACTAGTGTGTCGATTACCTTCGATTCACTCAAATACATGAAATTCATGCATCAGAAGAGCCCTCCAATCAGCCAAACGAACGCAAAGCCTCAATATACCGAAATCGAGGAACCGTTGTGGAAACTCGGGTTGATCGTGTCAGGGCGCGACTGGTGTGTTGATAACCTTCATTTCATTCAAATTCGTGAAATTCATACATCAGAAGAGTCCTCCAATCATCCAAACGAACGCAAAGCCTCAATATACCGAAATCGAGGAACCGTTGTGCAAACTCGGGTTGATCGTGTCAGGACGCGACTAGTGTGTCGATTACCTTCGTTTCACTCAAATACATAAAATTCATGCATCAGAAGAGCCCTCCAATCATCCAAACGAACGCAAAGCCTCAATATACCGAAATCGAGGAACCGTTATGCAAACTCGGGTTGATCGTGTCAGGGCGCGACTAGTGTGTCGATTACCTTCGGTTCACTCAAATACATGAAATTCATGTATCAGAAGAGCCCTCCAATCATCCAAACGAACGCAAAGCCTCAATATACCGAAATCGAGGAACCGTTATGCAAACTCGGGTTGATCGTGTCAGGGCGCGACTAGTGTGTCGATTACCTTCGGTTCACTCAAATACATGAAATTCATCCATCAGAAGCGCCCTCCAATCATCCAAACGAACGCAAAGCCTCAATATACCGAAATCGAGGAACCGTTGTGCAAACTCGGGTTGATCGTGCCAGGTCGCGACTTGTGAGTCGATATCCTGCATTTTATTCAAATACATGAAATTCATGCATCAGAAGAGCCCTCCAATCATCCAAACGAACGCAAAGCCTCAATATACCGAAATCGAGGAACCGTTATGCAAACTCGGGTTGATCGTGCCAGGTCGCGACTTGTGTGTCGATATCCTGCATTTTATTCGAATACATGAAATTCATGCATCAGAAGAGCACTCCAACCATCCAAACGAACGCAAAGACTCAATATACAAAAATCGAGGAACCGTTGTGCAAACTCGGGTTGATCGTATCAGGGCGCGACTAGTGTATCGATTACCTTCGTTTCACTCAAATACATGAAATTCATGCATCAGAAGAGCCCTCCAATCATCCAAACGAACGCAAATCCTCAATATACCGAAATCGAAGAACAATTGTGTAAACTCGGGTTGATCGTCTCCGGGCGCGACTAGTGTGTCGATTGACTTCGTTTCACTCAAATACATGAAATTCATGGATCAGAAGAGCCCTCCAATCATCCAAACGAACGCAAAGCCTCAATATACCGAAATCGAAGAACCGTTGTTGAAACTCGGGTTGATCGTGCCAGGTCGCGAGTTGTGTGTCGATATCCTGCATTTTATTCAAATACATAAAATTCATGCATCAGAAGAGCCCTCCAATCATCCAAACGAACGCAAAGCCTCAATATACCGAAATCGAGGAACCGTTGTGTAAACTCGGGTTGATCATCTCAGGACGCGACTGGTGTGTCGATTACCTTTATTTTACTCGAATACATAAAAATAATGCATCAGAAGCGACCTGCAAATATCGAAACCAACGCAAACCCTCGATACACTGAAATCGAGAAATCGTTGTGCAAACTCGATGCGAGTGCTCCTGGGCGCGACTTGTGTGTCGATTACCTTCGTTTCATTCAAATACATGAAATTCATCAACCACAAGTGGCCTGCAAACACCCAAATGAACGCAAAGGCCTCGATATACCGACATCGAGAAACCGATGTGCAAACTCGGGTTGATCGTGTCAGGGCACTGGTGTGTCGATTATCTTCTATTCACTCTAATACATGAAATTCATGCAACAGAAGCGCCCTCCAATCATCCAAACGAACGCAAAGACTCAATATACCAAAATCGAGGAACCGTTGTGCAAACTCGGGTTGATCGTATCAGGGCGCGACTAGTGTATCGATTACCTTCGTTTCACTCAAATAAATGAAATTCATGCATCAGAAGAGCCCTCCAATCATCCAAACGAACGCAAAGCCTCAATATACCGAAATCGAAGAACAATTGTGTAAACTCGGGTTGATCGTCTCAGGGCGCGACTGGTGTATCGATTACCTTCATTCCACTCGAATACATAAAAATCATCCATCAGAAGTGGCCTGCAATTACCGAAACGAACGCAAAGGACCCAATATACCGAAATCCAGAAATCGTTGTGCAAACTCGCGGCGAAAGTTTCAGTGCGTGTATTGCTTGCCGATTACCTCCATTTCACTCGAATACATGAAAATCATGCATCTGAAGTGACCTCCAATCATCCAAACGAACGCAAAGCCTCGATCTACCGAAATCGAGAAACCGTTGTGGAAACTCGGGTTGATCGTGCCAGGTCGCGACTTGTGTGTAGATATCCTGAATTTTATTCAAATACATGTAATTCATGCATCAGAAGAGCGCTCCAATCATCCAAAAGAACGCAAAGCCTCAATATACCGAAATCGAGGAACCGTTATGCAAACTCGGGTTGATCGTGCCAGGTCGCGACTTGTGTGTCGATATCCTGCATTTTATTCAAATACATGAAATTTATGCATCAGAAGAGCCCTCCAATTATCCAAACGAACGCAAAGCCTCAATATACCGAAATCGAGGAACCGTTGTGGAAACTCGGGTTGATCGTTTCAGGGCGCGACTGGTGTGTCGATAACCTTCATTTCATTCAAATTCATGAAATTCATGGATCAGAAGAGCCCTCCAATCATCCAAACGAACGCAATGCCTCAATATACCGAAATCGAGGAACCGTTGTGCAAACTCGGGTTGATCGTGTCAGGGCGCGACTAGTGTGTCGATTACCTTCGCTTCACTCAAATACATGAAATTCATGCATCAGAAGAGCCGTCCAATCATCCAACCGAACGCAAAGCCTCAATAAACCGAAATCGAGGAACCGTTGTGCAAACTCGGGTTGATCGTATCAGGGCGCGACTAGTGTATCGATTACCTTCGTTTCACTCAAATACATGAAATTCATGCATCAGAAGAGCACTCCAATCATCCAAACGAATGCAAAGCCTCAATATACCGAAATCGAGGAACCGTTGTGTAAACTCGGGTTGATCGTCTCAGGGCGCGACTAGTGTGTCGAATACCTTCATTTCACTCAAATACATGAAATTCATGCATCAGAAGAGCCCTCCAATCATCCAAAGGAACGCAAAGCCTCAATATACCGAAATCGAAGAACCGTTGTTGAAACTCGGGTTGATCGTGCCAGGTCGCGAGTTGTGTGTCGATATCCTGCATTTTATTCAAATACATAAAATTCATGCATCAGAAGAATCCTCCAATCATCAAAACGAACGTAAAGCCTCAATATACCGAAATCGAGGAACCGTTGTTGAAACTCGGGTTGATCGTGCCAGGTCGCGAGTTGTGTGTCGATATCCTGCATTTTATTCAAATACATGAAATTCATGCATCAGAAGAACCCTCCAATCATCCAAACGAACGTAAAGCCTCAATATACCGAAATCGAGGAACCGTTATGCAAACTCGGGTTGATCGTGTCAGGGCGCGACTAGTGTGTCGATTACCTTCGCTTCACTCAAATACATGAAATTCATGCATCAGAAGAGCCGTCCAATCATCCAACCGAACGCAAAGCCTCAATAAACCGAAATCGAGGAACCGTTGTGGAAACTCGGGTTGATTGTGTTAGGGCGCGACTGGTGTGTCGATAACCTTCATTTTATTCAAATACATGAAATTCATGCATCAGAAGAGCCCTCCAATCATCCAAACGAACGCAAAGCCTCAATATACCGAAATCGAGGAACCGTTGTGCAAACTCGGGTTGATCGTGTCAGGGCGCTACTAGTGTGTCGATTACCTTCGTTTCACTCAAATACATGAAATTCATGCATCAGAAGAGCCCTCCAATCATCCAAACGAACGCAAAGCCTCAATATACCGAAATCGAGGAACCGTTGTGTAAATTCGGGTTGATCGTCTCAGGACGCGACTGGTGTGTCGATTACCTTCGCTTCACTCAAATACATGAAATTCATGCATCAGAAGAGCCGTCCAATCATCCAACCGAACGCAAAGCCTCAATAAACCGAAATCGAGGAACCGTTGTGGAAACTCGGGTTGATTGTGTTAGGGCGCGACTGGTGTGTCGATAACCTTCATTTTATTCAAATACATGAAATTCATGCATCAGAAGAGCCCTCCAATCATCCAAACGAACGCAAAGCCTCAATATACCGAAATCGAGGAACCGTTGTGCAAACTCGGGTTGATCGTGTCAGGGCGCTACTAGTGCGTCGATTACCTTCGTTTCACTCAAATACATGAAATTCATGCATCAGAAGAGCCCTCCAATCATCCAAACGAACGCAAAGCCTCAATATACCGAAATCGAGGAACCGTTGTGTAAATTCGGGTTGATCGTCTCAGGACGCGACTGGTGTGTCGATTACCTTTATTTTACTCGAATACATAAAAATAATGCATGAGAAGCGACCTGCAAATATCGAAACCAACGCAAAGGACCCGATATACCGAAATCCAGAAATCGTTGTGCAAACTCGCGGCGAAAGTTTCAGTGCTTGTATTGCTTGCCGATTACCTCCATTTCACTCGAATACATGAAAATCATGCATCTGAAGCGACCTCCAATCAACCAAACGAACGCAAAGCCTCGATCTACCGAAATCGAGAAACCGTTGTGGAAACTCGGGTTGATCGTCTCAGGGTGCGTCTGGTGTTTCGATTACCTCCTTCATTTCACTCGAATACATAAAAATCATACATCAGAAGTGGCCTGCAAATACCGAAACGAACGCAAATGCCTCGATACACCGAAATCCAGAACGCCTTGAGCAAACTCGCGGCGAAAGGTTCTGTGCGTGAATGATTTGTCGATTACCTCCATTTCACTCGAATCCATGAAGAAGCCCTGTCGCAATCTCAATTGTCACGATTTACCAAAAAATTTCTTATGGTGCTTTTTTACAGTTTTCGGGTTGATCGTGTCATGGCGCGACTAGTGTGTCGATTACCTTCGATTCACTCAAATACATGAAATTCATGCATCAGAAGAGCCCTCCAATCAGCCAAACGAACGCAAAGCCTCAATATACCGAAATCGAGGAACCGTTGTGGAAACTCGGGTTGATCGTGTCAGGGCGCGACTGGTGTGTTGATAACCTTCATTTCATTCAAATTCGTGAAATTCATACATCAGAAGAGTCCTCCAATCATCCAAACGAACGCAAAGCCTCAATATACCGAAATCGAGGAACCGTTGTGCAAACTCGGGTTGATCGTGTCAGGACGCGACTAGTGTGTCGATTACCTTCGTTTCACTCAAATACATAAAATTCATGCATCAGAAGAGCCCTCCAATCATCCAAACGAACGCAAAGCCTCAATATACCGAAATCGAGGAACCGTTATGCAAACTCGGGTTGATCGTGTCAGGGCGCGACTAGTGTGTCGATTACCTTCGGTTCACTCAAATACATGAAATTCATGTATCAGAAGAGCCCTCCAATCATCCAAACGAACGCAAAGCCTCAATATACCGAAATCGAGGAACCGTTATGCAAACTCGGGTTGATCGTGTCAGGGCGCGACTAGTGTGTCGATTACCTTCGGTTCACTCAAATACATGAAATTCATCCATCAGAAGCGCCCTCCAATCATCCAAACGAACGCAAAGCCTCAATATACCGAAATCGAGGAACCGTTGTGCAAACTCGGGTTGATCGTGCCAGGTCGCGACTTGTGAGTCGATATCCTGCATTTTATTCAAATACATGAAATTCATGCATCAGAAGAGCCCTCCAATCATCCAAACGAACGCAAAGCCTCAATATACCGAAATCGAGGAACCGTTATGCAAACTCGGGTTGATCGTGCCAGGTCGCGACTTGTGTGTCGATATCCTGCATTTTATTCGAATACATGAAATTCATGCATCAGAAGAGCACTCCAACCATCCAAACGAACGCAAAGACTCAATATACAAAAATCGAGGAACCGTTGTGCAAACTCGGGTTGATCGTATCAGGGCGCGACTAGTGTATCGATTACCTTCGTTTCACTCAAATACATGAAATTCATGCATCAGAAGAGCCCTCCAATCATCCAAACGAACGCAAATCCTCAATATACCGAAATCGAAGAACAATTGTGTAAACTCGGGTTGATCGTCTCCGGGCGCGACTAGTGTGTCGATTGACTTCGTTTCACTCAAATACATGAAATTCATGGATCAGAAGAGCCCTCCAATCATCCAAACGAACGCAAAGCCTCAATATACCGAAATCGAAGAACCGTTGTTGAAACTCGGGTTGATCGTGCCAGGTCGCGAGTTGTGTGTCGATATCCTGCATTTTATTCAAATACATAAAATTCATGCATCAGAAGAGCCCTCCAATCATCCAAACGAACGCAAAGCCTCAATATACCGAAATCGAGGAACCGTTGTGTAAACTCGGGTTGATCATCTCAGGACGCGACTGGTGTGTCGATTACCTTTATTTTACTCGAATACATAAAAATAATGCATCAGAAGCGACCTGCAAATATCGAAACCAACGCAAACCCTCGATACACTGAAATCGAGAAATCGTTGTGCAAACTCGATGCGAGTGCTCCTGGGCGCGACTTGTGTGTCGATTACCTTCGTTTCATTCAAATACATGAAATTCATCAACCACAAGTGGCCTGCAAACACCCAAATGAACGCAAAGGCCTCGATATACCGACATCGAGAAACCGATGTGCAAACTCGGGTTGATCGTGTCAGGGCACTGGTGTGTCGATTATCTTCTATTCACTCTAATACATGAAATTCATGCAACAGAAGCGCCCTCCAATCATCCAAACGAACGCAAAGACTCAATATACCAAAATCGAGGAACCGTTGTGCAAACTCGGGTTGATCGTATCAGGGCGCGACTAGTGTATCGATTACCTTCGTTTCACTCAAATAAATGAAATTCATGCATCAGAAGAGCCCTCCAATCATCCAAACGAACGCAAAGCCTCAATATACCGAAATCGAAGAACAATTGTGTAAACTCGGGTTGATCGTCTCAGGGCGCGACTGGTGTATCGATTACCTTCATTCCACTCGAATACATAAAAATCATCCATCAGAAGTGGCCTGCAATTACCGAAACGAACGCAAAGGACCCAATATACCGAAATCCAGAAATCGTTGTGCAAACTCGCGGCGAAAGTTTCAGTGCGTGTATTGCTTGCCGATTACCTCCATTTCACTCGAATACATGAAAATCATGCATCTGAAGTGACCTCCAATCATCCAAACGAACGCAAAGCCTCGATCTACCGAAATCGAGAAACCGTTGTGGAAACTCGGGTTGATCGTGCCAGGTCGCGACTTGTGTGTAGATATCCTGAATTTTATTCAAATACATGTAATTCATGCATCAGAAGAGCGCTCCAATCATCCAAAAGAACGCAAAGCCTCAATATACCGAAATCGAGGAACCGTTATGCAAACTCGGGTTGATCGTGCCAGGTCGCGACTTGTGTGTCGATATCCTGCATTTTATTCAAATACATGAAATTTATGCATCAGAAGAGCCCTCCAATTATCCAAACGAACGCAAAGCCTCAATATACCGAAATCGAGGAACCGTTGTGGAAACTCGGGTTGATCGTTTCAGGGCGCGACTGGTGTGTCGATAACCTTCATTTCATTCAAATTCATGAAATTCATGGATCAGAAGAGCCCTCCAATCATCCAAACGAACGCAATGCCTCAATATACCGAAATCGAGGAACCGTTGTGCAAACTCGGGTTGATCGTGTCAGGGCGCGACTAGTGTGTCGATTACCTTCGTTTCACTCAAATACATGAAATTCATGCATCAGAAGAGCCCTCCAATCATCCAAACGAACGCAAAGCCTCAATATACCGAAATCGAGGAACCGTTGTGTAAACTCGGGTTGATCATCTCAGGACGCGACTGGTGTGTCGATTCCCTTTATTTTACTCGAATACATAAAAATAATGCATCAGAAGCGACCTGCAAATATCGAAACCAACGCAAACCCTCGATACACTGAAATCGAGAAATCGTTGTGCAAACTCGATGCGAGTGCTCCTGGGCGCGACTTGTGTGTCGATTACCTTCGTTTCATTCAAATACATGAAATTCATCAACCACAAGTGGCCTGCAAACACCCAAATGAACGCAAAGGCCTCGATATACCGACATCGAGAAACCGATGTGCAAAATCGGGTTGATCGTGTCAGGGCACTGGTGTGTCGATTATCTTCTATTCACTCTAATACATGAAATTCATGCATCAGAAGCGCCCTCCAATCATCCAAACGAACGCAAAGACTCAATATACCAAAATCGAGGAACCGTTGTGCAAACTCGGGTTGATCGTATCAGGGCGCGACTAGTGTATCGATTACCTTCGTTTCACTCAAATACATGAAATTCATGCATCAGAAGAGCCCTGCAATCATCCAAACGAACGCAAAGCCTCAATATACCGAAATCGAAGAACAATTGTGTAAACTCGGGTTGATCGTCTCAGGGCGCGACTAGTGTGTCGATTGACTTCGTTTCACTCAAATACATGAAATTCATGGATCAGAAGAGCCCTCCAATCATCCAAACGAACGCAATGCCTCAATATACCGAAATCGAGGAACCGTTGTGCAAACTCGGGTTGATCGTGTCAGGGCGCGACTAGTGTGTCGATTACCTTCGTTTCACTCAAATACATGAAATTCATGCATCAGAAGCGCCCTCCAATCATCCAAACGAACGCAAAGACTCAATATACCAAAATCGAGGAACCGTTGTGCAAACTCGGGTTGATCGTATCAGGGCGCGACTAGTGTATCGATTACCTTCGTTTCACTCAAATACATGAAATTCATGCATCAGAAGAGCACTCCAATCATCCAAACGAATGCAAAGCCTCAATATACCGAAATCGAGGAACCGTTGTGTAAACTCGGGTTGATCGTCTCAGGGCGCGACTGGTGTGTCGATTACCTTCATTTCACTCGAATACATAAAAATCATCCATCAGAAGCGACCTACAAACATCACAACCAACGGAAACTCTCGATATACCGAAATCGAGAAATCGTTGTGCACAATCGATGCGATTGCTCCAGAGCGCGATTAGTGTGTCGATTACCTTCGTTTCACTCAAATACATTTAATTCATCCATCAGAAGTGGCCTGGATATACCGAAACGAACGCAAAGCCTCAATATACCGAAATCGAGGAACCGTTGTTGAAACTCGGGTTGATAGTGCCAGGTCGCGAGTTGTGTGTCGATATCCTGCATCTTATTCAAATACATGAAATTCATGCATCAGAAGAACCCTCCAATCATCCAAACGAACGTAAAACCTCAATATACCGAAATCGAGGAACCGTTATGCAAACTCGGGTTGATCGTGTCAGGGCGCGACTAGTGTGTCGATTACCTTCGCTTCACTCAAATACATGAAATTCATGCATCAGAAGAGCCGTCCAATCATCCAAACGAACGCAAAGCCTCAATATACCGAAATCGAGGAACCGTTGTGGAAACTCGGGTTGATTGTGTCAGGGCGCGACTGGTGTGTCGATAACCTTCATTTTATTCAAATACATGAAATTCATGCATCAGAACAGCCCTCCGATCATCCAAACGCAAACCCTCAATATACCGAAATCGAGGAACCGTTGTGCAAACTCGGGTTGATCGTGTCAGGGCGCGACTAGTGTGTCGATTACCTTCGGTTCACTCAAATACATGAAATTCATGCATCAGAAGAGCCCTCCAATCATCCAAACGAACGCAAAGCCTCAATATACCTAAATCGAGGAACCGTTGTGCAAACTCGGGTTGATCGTCTCAGGGCGCGACTAGTGTATCGATTACCTTCGTTTCACTCAAATACATGAAATTCATGCATCAGAAGAGCCCTCCAATCATCCAAACGAACGCAAAGCCTCAATATACCGAAATCGAGGAATTGTTGTGTAAACTCGGGTTGATCGTCTCAGGGCGCGACTAGTGTGTCGATTGACTTCGTTTCACTCAAATACATGAAATTCATGCATCAGAAGAGCCCTCCAATCATCCAAACGAACGCAAAGCCTCAATATACCGAAATCAAGGAACCGTTATGCAAACTCGGGTTGATCGTGTCAGGGCGCGACTAGTGTGTCGATTACCTTCGGTTCACTCAAATACATGAAATTCATGCATCAGAAGAGCCCTCCAATCATCCAAACGAACGCAAAGCCTCAATATACCTAAATCGAGGAACCGTTGTGCAAACTCGGGTTGATCGTGTCAGGGCGCGACTAGTGTGTCGATTACCTTCGGTTCACTCAAATACATGAAATTCATGCATCAGAAGAGCCCGCCAATCATCCAAACGAAAGCAAAGCCTCAATATACCGAAATCGAGGAACCGTTGTGCAAACTCGGGTTGATCGTGCCAGGTCGCGACTTGTGAGTCGATATCCTGCATTTTATTCAAATACATGAAATTCATGCATCAGAAGAGCCCTCCAATCATCCAAACGAACGCAAAGCCTCAATATACCGAAATCGAGGAACCGGTATGCAAACTCGGGTTGATCGTGCCAGGTCGCGACTTGTGTGTCGATATCCTGCATTTTATTCAAATACATGAAATTCATTCATCAGAAGAGCACTCCAATCATCCAAACGAACGCAAAGCCTCAATATACCGAAATCGAGGAATTGTTGTGTAAACTCGGGTTGATCGTCTCAGGGCGCGACTAGTGTGTCGATTGACTTCGTTTCACTCAAGTACATGAAATTCATGCATCAGAAGAGCCCTCCAATCATCCAAACGAACGCAAAGCCTCAATATACCGAAATCGAGAAACCGTTGTGTAAACTCGGGTTGATCATCTCAGGACGCGACTGGTGTGTCGATTACCTTTATTTTACTCGAATACATAAAAAGAATGCATCAGAAGCGACCTGCAAATATCGAAACCAACGCAAACCCTCGATACACTGAAATCGAGAAATCGTTGTGCAAACTCGATGCGAGTGCTCCTGGGCGCGACTTGTGTGTCGATTATCTTCTATTCACTCTAATACATGAAATTCATACATCAGAAGCGCCCTCCAATCATCCAAACGAACGCAAAGACTCAATATACCAAAATCGAGGAACCGTTGTGCAAACTCGGCTTGATCGTATCAGGGCGCGACTAGTGTGTCGATTGACTTCGTTTCACTCAAGTACATGAAATTCATGCATCAGAAGAGCCCTCCAATCATCCAAACGAACGCAAAGCCTCAATATACCGAAATCGAGAAACCGTTGTGTAAACTCGGGTTGATCATCTCAGGACGCGACTGGTGTGTCGATTACCTTTATTTTACTCGAATACATAAAAAGAATGCATCAGAAGCGACCTGCAAATATCGAAACCAACGCAAACCCTCGATACACTGAAATCGAGAAATCGTTGTGCAAACTCGATGCGAGTGCTCCTGGGCGCGACTTGTGTGTCGATTATCTTCTATTCACTCTAATACATGAAATTCATGCATCAGAAGAGCCCTCCAATCATCCAAACGAACGCAAAGCCTCAATATACCGAAATCGAAGAACAATTGTGTAAACTCGGGTTGATCGTCTCAGGGCGCGACTAGTGTGTCGATTGACTTCGTTTCACTCAAATACATGAAATTCATGGATCAGAAGAGCCCTCCAATCATCCAAACGAACGCAATGCCTCATTATACCGAAATCGAGGAACCGTTGTGCAAACTCGGGTTGATCGTGTCAGGGCGCGACTACTGTGTCGATTACCTTCGTTTCACTCAAATACATGAAATTCATGCATCAGAAGAGCCCTCCAATCATCCAAACGAACGCAAAGCCTCAATATACCGAAATCGAGGAACCGTTGTGTAAACTCGGGTTGATCATCTCAGGACGCGACTGGTGTGTCGATTACCTTTATTTTACTCGAATACATAAAAATAATGCATCAGGAGCGACCTGCAAATATCGAAACCAACGCAAACCCTCGATACACTGAAATCGAGAAATCGTTGTGCACACTCGATGCGATTGTTCCAGAGCGCGATTAGTGTGTCGATTACCTTCGTTTCACTCAAATACATGAAATTCATCCATCAGAAGTGGCCTGGACATACCGAAACGAACGCAAAGCCTCAATATACCGAAATCGAAGAACCGTTGTTGAAACTCGGGTTGATCGTGCCAGGTCGCGAGTTGTGTGTCGATATCCTGCATTTTATTCAAATACATAAAATTCATGCATCAGAAGAACCCTCCAATCATCCAAACGAACGTAAAGCCTCAATATACCGAAATCGAGGAACCGTTGTTGAAACTCGGGTTGATCGTGCCAGGTCGCGAGTTGTGTGTCGATATCCTGCATTTTATTCAAATACATGAAATTCATGCATCAGAAGAACCCTCCAATCATCCAAACGAACGTAAAGCCTCAATATACCGAAATTGAGGAACCGTTATGCAAACTCGGGTTGATCGTGTCAGGGCGCGACTAGTGTGTCGATTACCTTCGCTTCACTCAAATACATGAAATTCATGCATCAGAAGAGCCGTCCAATCATCCAACCGAACGCAAAGCCTCAATATACCGAAATCGAGGACCCGTTGTGGAAACTCGGGTTGATTGTGTCAGGGCGCGACTGGTGTGTCGATAACCTTCATTTTATTCAAATACATGAAATTCATGCATCAGAAGAGCCCTCCAATCACCCAAACGAACGCAAAGCCTCAATATACCGAAATCGAGGAACCGTTGTGCAAACTCGGGTTGATCGTGTCAGGGCGCTACTAGTGTGTCGATTACCTTCGTTTCACTCAAATACATGAAATTCATGCATCAGAAGAGCCCTCCAATCATCTAAACGAACGCAAAGCCTCAATATACCGAAATCGAGGAACCGTTGTGTAAACTCGGGTTGATCGTCTCAGGATGCGACTGGTGTGTCGATTACCTTTATTTTACTCGAATACATAAAAATAATGCATCAGAAGCGACCCGCAAATATCGAAACCAACGCAAAGGACCCGATATACCGAAATCCAGAAATCGTTGTGCAAACTCGCGGCGAAAGTTTCAGTGCTTGTATTGCTTGCCGATTACCTCCATTTCACTCGAATACATGAAAATCATGCATCTGAAGCGACCTCCAATCAACCAAACGAACGCAAAGCCTCGATCTACCGAAATCGAGAAACCGTTGTGGAAACTCGGGTTAATCGTCTCAGGGTGCGACTGGTGTATCGATTACCTCCTTCATTTCACTCGAATACATAAAAATCATACATCAGAAGTGGCCTGCAAATACCGAAACGAACGCAAATGCCTCGATATACCGAAATCCAGAACGCCTTGAGCAAACTCGCGGCGAAAGTTTCTGTGCGTGAATGATTTGTCGATTACCTCCATTTCACTCGAATCCATGAAGAAGCCCTGTCGCAATCTCAATTGTCACGATTTACCAAAAAATTTCTTATGGTGCTTTTTTACAGTTTTCGGGTTGATCGTGTCATGGCGCGTCTAGTGTGTCGATTACCTTCGATTCACTCAAATACATGAAATTCATGCATCAGAAGAGCCCTCCAATCAGCCAAACGAACGCAAAGCCTCAATATACCGAAATCGAGGAACCGTTGTGGAAACTCGGGTTGATCGTGTCAGGGCGCGACTGGTGTGTTGATAACCTTCATTTCATTCAAATTCGTGAAATTCATGCATCAGAAGAGTCCTCCAATCATCCAAACGAACGCAAAGCCTCAATATACCGAAATCGAGAAACCGTTGTGGCATTCGGGTTGATCGTGCCAGGTCGCGACTAGTGTGTCGATTACCTTCGGTTCACTCAAATACATGAAATCCATGCATCAGAAGAGCCCTCCAATCATCCAAACGAACGCAAAGCCTCAATATACCGAAATCGAGGAACCGTTGTGCAAACTCATGTTGATCGTATCAGGGCGCGACTAGTGTATCGATTACATTCGTTTCACTTAAATACATGAAGTTCATGCATCAGAAGAGCCCTCCAATCATCCAAACGAACGCAAAGCCTCAATATACCGAAATCGAGGAACCGTTGTGCAAACTCGGGTTGATCGTGTCAGGACGCGACTAGTGTGTCCATTACCTTCGTTTCACTCAAATACATGAAATTCATGCACCAGAAGAGCCCTCCAATCATCCAAACGAACGCAAAGCCTCAATATACCGAAATCGAGGAACCGTTATGCAAACTCGGGTTGATCGTGTCAGGGCGCGACTAGTGTGTCGATTACCTTCGGTTCACTCAAATACATGAAATTCATGCATCAGAAGAGCCCTCCAATCATCCAAACGACCGCAACGCCTCAATATACCGAAATCGAAGAACCGTTGTTGAAACTCGGGTTGATCGTGCCAGGTCGCGAGTTGTGTGTCGATTACCTTCGGTTCACTCAAATACATGAAATCCATGCATCAGAAGAGCCCTCCAATCATCCAAACGAACGCAAAGCCTCAATATACCGAAATCGAGGAACCGTTGTGCAAACTCATGTTGATCGTATCAGGGCGCGACTAGTGTATCGATTACATTCGTTTCACTCAAATACATGAAGTTCATGCATCAGAAGAGCCCTCCAATCATCCAAACGAACGCAAAGCCTCAATATACCGAAATCGAGGAACCGTTATGCAAACTCGGGTTGATCGTGTCAGGCCGCGACTAGTGTGTCGATTACCTTCGGTTCACTCAAATACATGAAATCCATGCATCAGAAGAGCCCTCCAATCATCCAAACGAACGCAAAGCCTCAATATACCGAAATCGAGGAACCGTTGTGCAAACTCATGTTGATCGTATCAGGGCGCGACTAGTGTATCGATTACATTCGTTTCACTCAAATACATGAAGTTCATGCATCAGAAGAGCCCTCCAATCATCCAAACGAACGCAAAGCCTCAATATACCGAAATCGAGGAACCGTTGTGCAAACTCGGGTTGATCGTGTCAGGACGCGACTAGTGTGTCGATTACCTTCGTTTCACTCAAATACAGGAAATTCATGCATCAGAAGAGCCCTCCAATCATCCAAACGAACGCAAAGCCTCAATATACCGAAATCGAGGAACCGTTATGCAAACTCGGGTTGATCGTGTCAGGGCGCGACTAGTGTGTCGATTACCTTCGGTTCACTCAAATACATGAAATTCATCCATCAGAAGCGCCCTCCAATCATCCAAACGAACGCAAAGCCTCAATATACCGAAATCGAGGAACCGTTGTGCAAACTCGGGTTGATCGTGCCAGGTCGCGACTTGTGAGTCGATATCCTGCATTTTATTCAAATACATGAAATTCATGCATCAGAAGAGCCCTCCAATCATCCAAACGAACGCAAAGCCTCAATATACCGAAATCGAGGAACCGTTATGCAAACTCGGGTTGATCGTGTCAGGGCGCGACTAGTGTGTCGATTACCTTCGGTTCACTCAAATACATGAAATTCATCCATCAGAAGCGCCCTCCAATCATCCAAACGAACGCAAAGCCTCAATATACCGAAATCGAGGAACCGTTGTGCAAACTCGGGTTGATCGTGCCAGGTCGCGACTTGTGAGTCGATATCCTGCATTTTATTCAAATACATGAAATTCATGCATCAGAAGAGCCCTCCAATCATCCAAACGAACGCAAAGCCTCAATATACCGAAATCGAGGAACCGTTATGCAAACTCGGGTTGATCGTGTCTGGTCGCGGCTTGTGTGTCGATATCCTGCATTTTATTCAAATACATGAAATTCATGCATCAGAAGAGACCTCCAATCATCCAAACGAACGCAAATCCTCAATATACCGAAATCGAAGAACAATTGTGTAAACTCGGGTTGATCGTCTCAGGGCGCGACTAGTGTGTCGATTGACTTCGTTTCACTCAAATACATGAAATTCATGGATCAGAAGAGCCCTCCAATCATCCAAACGAACGCAATGCCTCAATATACCGAAATCGAGGAACCGTTGTGCAAACTTGGGTTGATCGTGTCAGGGCGCGACTAGTGTATCGATTACCTTCGCTTCACTCAAATACATGAAATTCATGCATCAGAAGAGCCCTCCAATCATCCAAACGAACGCAAAGCCTCAATATACCGAAATCGAGGAACCGTTGCGTAAACTCGGGTTGCTCATCTCAGGACGCGACTGGTGTGTCGATCACCTTTATTTTACTCGAATACATAAAAATAATGCATCAGAAGCGACCTGCAAATATCAAAACCAACGCAAAGGACCCAATATACCGAAATCCAGAAATCGTTGTGCAAACTCGCGGCGAAAGTTTCAGTGCGTGTATTGCTTGCCGATTACCTCCATTTCACTCGAATACATGAAAATCATGCATCTGAAGTGACCTCCAATCATCCAAACGAACGCAAAGCCTCGATCTACCGAAATCGAGAAACCGTTGTGGAAACTCGGGTTGATCGTGCCAGGTCGCGACTTGTGTGTAGATATCCTGCATTTTATTCAAATACATGTAATTCATGCATCAGAAGAGCGCTCCAATCATCCAAAAGAACGCAAAGCCTCAATATACCGAAATCGAGGAACCGTTATGCAAACTCGGGTTGATCGTGCCAGGTCGCGACTTGTGTGTCGATATCCTGCATTTTATTCAAATACATGAAATTTATGCATCAGAAGAGCCCTCCAATTATCCAAACGAACGCAAAGCCTCAATATACCGAAATCGAGGAACCGTTGTGGAAACTCGGGTTGATCGTTTCAGGGCGCGACTGGTGTGTCGATAACCTTCATTTCATTCAAATTCATGAAATTCATGGATCAGAAGAGCCCTCCAATCATCCAAACGAACGCAATGCCTCAATATACCGAAATCGAGGAACCGTTGTGCAAACTCGGGTTGATCGTGTCAGGGCGCGACTAGTGTGTCGATTACCTTCGTTTCACTCAAATACATGAAATTCATGCATCAGAAGAGCCCTCCAATCATCCAAACGAACGCAAAGCCTCAATATACCGAAATCGAGGAACCGTTGTGTAAACTCGGGTTGATCATCTCAGGACGCGACTGGTGTGTCGATTACCTTTATTTTACTCGAATACATAAAAATAATGCATCAGAAGCGACCTGCAAATATCGAAACCAACGCAAACCCTCGATACACTAAAATCGAGAAATCGTTGTGCAAACTCGATGCGAGTGCTCCTGGGCGCGACTTGTGTGTCGATTACCTTCGTTTCATTCAAATACATGAAATTCATCAACCACAAGTGGCCTGCAAACACCCAAATGAACGCAAAGGCCTCGATATACCGACATCGAGAAACCGATGTGCAAACTCGGGTTGATCGTGTCAGGGCACTGGTGTGTCGATTATCTTCTATTCACTCTAATACATGAAATTCATGCAACAGAAGCGCCCTCCAATCATCCAAACGAACGCAAAGACTCAATATACCAAAATCGAGGAACCGTTGTGCAAACTCGGGTTGATCGTATCAGGGCGCGACTAGTGTATCGATTACCTTCGTTTCACTCAAATAAATGAAATTCATGCATCAGAAGAGCCCTCCAATCATCCAAACGAACGCAAAGCCTCAATATACCGAAATCGAAGAACAATTGTGTAAACTCGGGTTGATCGTCTCAGGGCGCGACTGGTGTATCGATTACCTTCATTCCACTCGAATACATAAAAATCATCCATCAGAAGTGGCCTGCAATTACCGAAACGAACGCAAAGGACCCAATATACCGAAATCCAGAAATCGTTGTGCAAACTCGCGGCGAAAGTTTCAGTGCGTGTATTGCTTGCCGATTACCTCCATTTCACTCGAATACATGAAAATCATGCATCTGAAGTGACCTCCAATCATCCAAACGAACGCAAAGCCTCGATCTACCGAAATCGAGAAACCGTTGTGGAAACTCGGGTTGATCGTGCCAGGTCGCGACTTGTGTGTAGATATCCTGCATTTTATTCAAATACATGTAATTCATGCATCAGAAGAGCGCTCCAATCATCCAAAAGAACGCAAAGCCTCAATATACCGAAATCGAGGAACCGTTATGCAAACTCGGGTTGATCGTGCCAGGTCGCGACTTGTGTGTCGATATCCTGCATTTTATTCAAATACATGAAATTTATGCATCAGAAGAGCCCTCCAATTATCCAAACGAACGCAAAGCCTCAATATACCGAAATCGAGGAACCGTTGTGGAAACTCGGGTTGATCGTTTCAGGGCGCGACTGGTGTGTCGATAACCTTCATTTTATTCAAATTCATGAAATTCATGGATCAGAAGAGCCCTCCAATCATCCAAACGAACGCAATGCCTCAATATACCGAAATCGAGGAACCGTTGTGCAAACTCGGGTTGATCGTGTCAGGGCGCGACTAGTGTGTCGATTACCTTCGTTTCACTCAAATACATGAAATTCATGCATCAGAAGAGCCCTCCAATCATCCAAACGAACGCAAAGCCTCAATATACCGAAATCGAGGAACCGTTGTGTAAACTCGGGTTGATCATCTCAGGACGCGACTGGTGTGTCGATTACCTTTATTTTACTCGAATACATAAAAATAATGCATCAGAAGCGACCTGCAAATATCGAAACCAACGCAAACCCTCGATACACTGAAATCGAGAAATCGTTGTGCAAACTCGATGCGAGTGCTCCTGGGCGCGACTTGTGTGTCGATTACCTTCGTTTCATTCAAATACATGAAATTCATCAACCACAAGTGGCCTGCAAACACCCAAATGAACGCAAAGGCCTCGATATACCGACATCGAGAAACCGATGTGCAAACTCGGGTTGATCGTGTCAGGGCACTGGTGTGTCGATTATCTTCTATTCACTCTAATACATGAAATTCATGCATCAGAAGCGCCCTCCAATCATCCAAACGAACGCAAAGACTCAATATACCAAAATCGAGGAACCGTTGTGCAAACTCGGGTTGATCGTATCAGGGCGCGACTAGTGTATCGATTACCTTCGTTTCACTCAAATACATGAAATTCATGCATCAGAAGAGCCCTGCAATCATCCAAACGAACGCAAAGCCTCAATATACCGAAATCGAAGAACAATTGTGTAAACTCGGGTTGATCGTCTCAGGGCGCGACTAGTGTGTCGATTGACTTCGTTTCACTCAAATACATGAAATTCATGGATCAGAAGAGCCCTCCAATCATCCAAACGAACGCAATGCCTCAATATACCGAAATCGAGGAACCGTTGTGCAAACTCGGGTTGATCGTGTCAGGGCGCGACTAGTGTGTCGATTACCTTCGTTTCACTCAAATACATGAAATTCATGCATCAGAAGCGCCCTCCAATCATCCAAACGAACGCAAAGACTCAATATACCAAAATCGAGGAACCGTTGTGCAAACTCGGGTTGATCGTATCAGGGCGCGACTAGTGTATCGATTACCTTCGCTTCACTCAAATACATGAAATTCATGCATCAGAAGAGCACTCCAATCATCCAAACGAATGCAAAGCCTCAATATACCGAAATCGAGGAACCGTTGTGTAAACTCGGGTTGATCGTCTCAGGGCGCGACTGGTGTGTCGATTACCTTCATTTCACTCGAATACATAAAAATCATCCATCAGAAGCGACCTACAAACATCACAACCAACGGAAACACTCGATATACCGAAATCGAGAAATCGTTGTGCACAATCGAAGCGATTGTTCCAGAGCGCGATTAGTGTGTCGATTACCTTCGTTTCACTCAAATACATTCAATTCATCCATCAGAAGTGGCCTGGATATACCGAAACGAAGGCAAAGCCTCAATATACCGAAATCGAGGAACCGTTGTTGAAACTCGGGTTGATAGTGCCAGGTCGCGAGTTGTGTGTCGATATCCTGCATCTTATTCAAATACATGAAATTCATGCATCAGAAGAACCCTCCAATCATCCAAACGAACGTAAAACCTCAATATACCGAAATCGAGGAACCGTTATGCAAACTCGGGTTGATCGTGTCAGGGCGCGACTAGTGTGTCGATTACCTTCGCTTCACTCAAATACATGAAATTCATGCATCAGAAGAGCCGTCCAATCATCCAAACGAACGCAAAGCCTCAATATACCGAAATCGAGGAACCGTTGTGGAAACTCGGGTTGATTGTGTCAGGGCGCGACTGGTGTGTCGATAACCTTCATTTTATTTAAATACATGAAATTCATGCATCAGAACAGCCCTCCGATCATCCAAACGCAAACCCTCAATATACCGAAATCGAGGAACCGTTGTGCAAACTCGGGTTGATCGTGTCAGGGCGCGACTAGTGTGTCGATTACCTTCGGTTCACTCAAATACATGAAATTCATGCATCAGAAGAGCCCTCCAATCATCCAAACGAACGCAAAGCCTCAATATACCGAAATCGAGGAACCGTTATGCAAACTCGGGTTGATCGTGTCATGGCGCGACTAGTGTGTCGATTACCTTCGATTCACTCAAATACATGAAATTCATGCATCAGAAGAGCCCTCCAATCAGCCAAACGAACGCAAAGCCTCAATATACCGAAATCGAGGAACCGTTGTGGAAACTCGGGTTGATCGTGTCAGGGCGCGACTGGTGTGTCGATAACCTTCATTTTATTCAAATTCATGAAATTCATGCATCAGAAGAGTCCTCCAATCATCCAAACGAACGCAAAGCCTCAATATACCGAAATCGAGGAACCGTTATGCAAACTCGGGTTGATCGTGTCAGGGCGCGACTAGTGTGTCGATTACCTTCGGTTCACTCAAATACATGAAATTCATGCATCAGAAGCGCCCTCCAATCATCCAAACGAACGCAAAGCCTCAATATACCGAAATCGAGGAACCGTTGTGCAAACTCGGGTTGATCGTGCCAGGTCGCGACTTGTGAGTCGATATCCCGCATTTTATTCAAATACATGAAATTCATGCATCAGAAGAGCCCTCCAATCATCCAAACGAACGCAAAGCCTCAATATACCGAAATCGAGGAACCGTTATGCAAACTCGGGTTGATCGTGCCAGGTCGCGACTTGTGTGTCGATATCCTGCATTTTATTCAAATACATGAAATTCATGCATCAGAAGAGCACTCCAATCATCCAAACGAACGCAAAGCCTCAATATACCGAAATCGAGGAATTGTTGTGTAAACTCGGGTTGATCGTCTCAGGGCGCGACTAGTGTGTCGATTGACTTCGTTTCACTCAAATACATGAAACTCATGCATCAGAAGAGCCCTCCAATCATCCAAACGAACGCAAAGCCTCAATATACCGAAATTGAAGAACAATTGTGTAAACTCGGGTTGTTCGTCTCAGGGCGCGACTAGTGTGTCGATTGACTTCGTTTCACTCAAATACATGAAATTCATGGATCAGAAGAGCCCTCCAATCATCCAAACGAACGCAATGCCTCAATATACCGAAATCGAGGAACCGTTGTGCAAACTCGGGTTGATCATCTCAGGACGCGACTGGTGTGTCGATTACCTTTATTTTACTCGAATACATAAAAATAATGCATCAGAAGCGACCTGCAAATATCGAAACCAACGCAAACCCTCGATACACTGAAATCGAGAAATCGTTGTGCAAACTCGATGCGAGTGCTCCTGGGCGCGACTTGTGTGTCGATTACCTTCGTTTCATTCAAATACATGAAATTCATCAACCACAAGTGGCCTGCAAACACCCAAATGAACGCAAAGGCCTCGATATACCGACATCGAGAAACCGATGTGCAAACTCGGGTTGATCGTGTCAGGGCACTGGTGTGTCGATTATCTTCTATTCACTCTAATACATGAAATTCATGCATCAGAAGCGCCCTCCAATCATCCAAACGAACGCAAAGACTCAATATACCAAAATCGAGGAACCGTTGTGCAAACTCGGGTTGATCGTATCAGGGCGCGACTAGTGTATCGATTACCTTCGTTTCACTCAAATACATGAAATTCATGCATCAGAAGAGCCCTGCAATCATCCAAACGAACGCAAAGCCTCAATATACCGAAATCGAAGAACAATTGTGTAAACTCGGGTTGATCGTCTCAGGGCGCGACTAGTGTGTCGATTGACTTCGTTTCACTCAAATACATGAAATTCATGGATCAGAAGAGCCCTCCAATCATCCAAACGAACGCAATGCCTCAATATACCGAAATCGAGGAACCGTTGTGCAAACTCGGGTTGATCGTGTCAGGGCGCGACTAGTGTGTCGATTACCTTCGTTTCACTCAAATACATGAAATTCATGCATCAGAAGCGCCCTCCAATCATCCAAACGAACGCAAAGACTCAATATACCAAAATCGAGGAACCGTTGTGCAAACTCGGGTTGATCGTATCAGGGCGCGACTAGTGTATCGATTACCTTCGCTTCACTCAAATACATGAAATTCATGCATCAGAAGAGCACTCCAATCATCCAAACGAATGCAAAGCCTCAATATACCGAAATCGAGGAACCGTTGTGTAAACTCGGGTTGATCGTCTCAGGGCGCGACTGGTGTGTCGATTACCTTCATTTCACTCGAATACATAAAAATCATCCATCAGAAGCGACCTACAAACATCACAACCAACGGAAACACTCGATATACCGAAATCGAGAAATCGTTGTGCACAATCGAAGCGATTGTTCCAGAGCGCGATTAGTGTGTCGATTACCTTCGTTTCACTCAAATACATTCAATTCATCCATCAGAAGTGGCCTGGATATACCGAAACGAAGGCAAAGCCTCAATATACCGAAATCGAGGAACCGTTGTTGAAACTCGGGTTGATAGTGCCAGGTCGCGAGTTGTGTGTCGATATCCTGCATCTTATTCAAATACATGAAATTCATGCATCAGAAGAACCCTCCAATCATCCAAACGAACGTAAAACCTCAATATACCGAAATCGAGGAACCGTTATGCAAACTCGGGTTGATCGTGTCAGGGCGCGACTAGTGTGTCGATTACCTTCGCTTCACTCAAATACATGAAATTCATGCATCAGAAGAGCCGTCCAATCATCCAAACGAACGCAAAGCCTCAATATACCGAAATCGAGGAACCGTTGTGGAAACTCGGGTTGATTGTGTCAGGGCGCGACTGGTGTGTCGATAACCTTCATTTTATTTAAATACATGAAATTCATGCATCAGAACAGCCCTCCGATCATCCAAACGCAAACCCTCAATATACCGAAATCGAGGAACCGTTGTGCAAACTCGGGTTGATCGTGTCAGGGCGCGACTAGTGTGTCGATTACCTTCGGTTCACTCAAATACATGAAATTCATGCATCAGAAGAGCCCTCCAATCATCCAAACGAACGCAAAGCCTCAATATACCGAAATCGAGGAACCGTTATGCAAACTCGGGTTGATCGTGTCATGGCGCGACTAGTGTGTCGATTACCTTCGATTCACTCAAATACATGAAATTCATGCATCAGAAGAGCCCTCCAATCAGCCAAACGAACGCAAAGCCTCAATATACCGAAATCGAGGAACCGTTGTGGAAACTCGGGTTGATCGTGTCAGGGCGCGACTGGTGTGTCGATAACCTTCATTTTATTCAAATTCATGAAATTCATGCATCAGAAGAGTCCTCCAATCATCCAAACGAACGCAAAGCCTCAATATACCGAAATCGAGGAACCGTTATGCAAACTCGGGTTGATCGTGTCAGGGCGCGACTAGTGTGTCGATTACCTTCGGTTCACTCAAATACATGAAATTCATGCATCAGAAGCGCCCTCCAATCATCCAAACGAACGCAAAGCCTCAATATACCGAAATCGAGGAACCGTTGTGCAAACTCGGGTTGATCGTGCCAGGTCGCGACTTGTGAGTCGATATCCCGCATTTTATTCAAATACATGAAATTCATGCATCAGAAGAGCCCTCCAATCATCCAAACGAACGCAAAGCCTCAATATACCGAAATCGAGGAACCGTTATGCAAACTCGGGTTGATCGTGCCAGGTCGCGACTTGTGTGTCGATATCCTGCATTTTATTCAAATACATGAAATTCATGCATCAGAAGAGCACTCCAATCATCCAAACGAACGCAAAGCCTCAATATACCGAAATCGAGGAATTGTTGTGTAAACTCGGGTTGATCGTCTCAGGGCGCGACTAGTGTGTCGATTGACTTCGTTTCACTCAAATACATGAAACTCATGCATCAGAAGAGCCCTCCAATCATCCAAACGAACGCAAAGCCTCAATATACCGAAATTGAAGAACAATTGTGTAAACTCGGGTTGTTCGTCTCAGGGCGCGACTAGTGTGTCGATTGACTTCGTTTCACTCAAATACATGAAATTCATGGATCAGAAGAGCCCTCCAATCATCCAAACGAACGCAATGCCTCAATATACCGAAATCGAGGAACCGTTGTGCAAACTCGGGTTGATCGTTTCAGGGCGCGACTAGTGTGTCGACTACCTTCGTTTCACTCAAATACATGAAATTCATGCATCAGAAGCGCCCTCCAATCATCCAAACGAACGCAAAGACTCAATATACCAAAATCGAGGAACCGTTGTGCAAACTCGGGTTGATCGTATCAGGGCGCGACTAGTGTATCGATTACCTTCGTTTCACTCAAATACATGAAATTCATGCATCAGAAGAGCACTCCAATCATCCAAACGAATGCAAAGCCTCAATATACCGAAATCGAGGAACCGTTGTGTAAACTCGGGTTGATCGTCTCAGGGCGCGACTAGTGTGTCGAATACCTTCATTTCACTCAAATACATGAAATTCATGCATCAGAAGAGCCCTCCAATCATCCAAAGGAACGCAAAGCCTCAATATACCGAAATCGAAGAACCGTTGTTGAAACTCGGGTTGATCGTGCCAGGTCGCGAGTTGTGTGTCGATATCCTGCATTTTATTCAAATACATAAAATTCATGCATCAGAAGAACCCTCCAATCATCCAAACGAACGTAAAGCCTCAATATACCGAAATCGAGGAACCGTTGTTGAAACTCGGGTTGATCGTGCCAGGTCGCGAGTTGTGTGTCGATATCCTGCATTTTATTCAAATACATGAAATTCATGCATCAGAAGAACCCTCCAATCATCCAAACGAACGTAAAGCCTCAATATACCGAAATCGAGGAACCGTTATGCAAACTCGGGTTGATCGTGTCAGGGCGCGACTAGTGTGTCGATTACCTTCGCTTCACTCAAATACATGAAATTCATGCATCAGAAGAGCCGTCCAATCATCCAACCGAACGCAAAGCCTCAATAAACCGAAATCGAGCAACCGTTGTGCAAACTCGGGTTGATCGTATCAGGGCGCGACTAGTGTATCGATTACCTTCGTTTCACTCAAATACATGAAATTCATGCATCAGAAGAGCACTCCAATCATCCAAACGAATGCAAAGCCTCAATATACCGAAATCGAGGAACCGTTGTGTAAACTCGGGTTGATCGTCTCAGGGCGCGACTAGTGTGTCGAATACCTTCATTTCACTCAAATACATGAAATTCATGCATCAGAAGAGCCCTCCAATCATCCAAAGGAACGCAAAGCCTCAATATACCGAAATCGAAGAACCGTTGTTGAAACTCGGGTTGATCGTGCCAGGTCGCGAGTTGTGTGTCGATATCCTGCATTTTATTCAAATACATAAAATTCATGCATCAGAAGAATCCTCCAATCATCAAAACGAACGTAAAGCCTCAATATACCGAAATCGAGGAACCGTTGTTGAAACTCGGGTTGATCGTGCCAGGTCGCGAGTTGTGTGTCGATATCCTGCATTTTATTCAAATACATGAAATTCATGCATCAGAAGAACCCTCCAATCATCCAAACGAACGTAAAGCCTCAATATACCGAAATCGAGGAACCGTTATGCAAACTCGGGTTGATCGTGTCAGGGCGCGACTAGTGTGTCGATTACCTTCGCTTCACTCAAATACATGAAATTCATGCATCAGAAGAGCCGTCCAATCATCCAACCGAACGCAAAGCCTCAATAAACCGAAATCGAGGAACCGTTGTGGAAACTCGGGTTGATTGTGTTAGGGCGCGACTGGTGTGTCGATAACCTTCATTTTATTCAAATACATGAAATTCATGCATCAGAAGAGCCCTCCAATCATCCAAACGAACGCAAAGCCTCAATATACCGAAATCGAGGAACCGTTGTGCAAACTCGGGTTGATCGTGTCAGGGCGCTACTAGTGTGTCGATTACCTTCGTTTCACTCAAATACATGAAATTCATGCATCAGAAGAGCCCTCCAATCATCCAAACGAACGCAAAGCCTCAATATACCGAAATCGAGGAACCGTTGTGTAAATTCGGGTTGATCGTCTCAGGACGCGACTGGTGTGTCGATTACCTTCGCTTCACTCAAATACATGAAATTCATGCATCAGAAGAGCCGTCCAATCATCCAACCGAACGCAAAGCCTCAATAAACCGAAATCGAGGAACCGTTGTGGAAACTCGGGTTGATTGTGTTAGGGCGCGACTGGTGTGTCGATAACCTTCATTTTATTCAAATACATGAAATTCATGCATCAGAAGAGCCCTCCAATCATCCAAACGAACGCAAAGCCTCAATATACCGAAATCGAGGAACCGTTGTGCAAACTCGGGTTGATCGTGTCAGGGCGCTACTAGTGTGTCGATTACCTTCGTTTCACTCAAATACATGAAATTCATGCATCAGAAGAGCCCTCCAATCATCCAAACGAACGCAAAGCCTCAATATACCGAAATCGAGGAACCGTTGTGTAAATTCGGGTTGATCGTCTCAGGACGCGACTGGTGTGTCGATTACCTTTATTTTACTCGAATACATAAAAATAATGCATGAGAAGCGACCTGCAAATATCGAAACCAACGCAAAGGACCCGATATACCGAAATCCAGAAATCGTTGTGCAAACTCGCGGCGAAAGTTTCAGTGCTTGTATTGCTTGCCGATTACCTCCATTTCACTCGAATACATGAAAATCATGCATCTGAAGCGACCTCCAATCAACCAAACGAACGCAAAGCCTCGATCTACCGAAATCGAGAAACCGTTGTGGAAACTCGGGTTGATCGTCTCAGGGTGCGTCTGGTGTTTCGATTACCTCCTTCATTTCACTCGAATACATAAAAATCATACATCAGAAGTGGCCTGCAAATACCGAAACGAACGCAAATGCCTCGATACACCGAAATCCAGAACGCCTTGAGCAAACTCGCGGCGAAAGGTTCTGTGCGTGAATGATTTGTCGATTACCTCCATTTCACTCGAATCCATGAAGAAGCCCTGTCGCAATCTCAATTGTCACGATTTACCAAAAAATTTCTTATGGTGCTTTTTTACAGTTTTCGGGTTGATCGTGTCATGGCGCGACTAGTGTGTCGATTACCTTCGATTCACTCAAATACATGAAATTCATGCATCAGAAGAGCCCTCCAATCAGCCAAACGAACGCAAAGCCTCAATATACCGAAATCGAGGAACCGTTGTGGAAACTCGGGTTGATCGTGTCAGGGCGCGACTGGTGTGTTGATAACCTTCATTTCATTCAAATTCGTGAAATTCATACATCAGAAGAGTCCTCCAATCATCCAAACGAACGCAAAGCCTCAATATACCGAAATCGAGGAACCGTTGTGCAAACTCGGGTTGATCGTGTCAGGACGCGACTAGTGTGTCGATTACCTTCGTTTCACTCAAATACATAAAATTCATGCATCAGAAGAGCCCTCCAATCATCCAAACGAACGCAAAGCCTCAATATACCGAAATCGAGGAACCGTTATGCAAACTCGGGTTGATCGTGTCAGGGCGCGACTAGTGTGTCGATTACCTTCGGTTCACTCAAATACATGAAATTCATGTATCAGAAGAGCCCTCCAATCATCCAAACGAACGCAAAGCCTCAATATACCGAAATCGAGGAACCGTTATGCAAACTCGGGTTGATCGTGTCAGGGCGCGACTAGTGTGTCGATTACCTTCGGTTCACTCAAATACATGAAATTCATCCATCAGAAGCGCCCTCCAATCATCCAAACGAACGCAAAGCCTCAATATACCGAAATCGAGGAACCGTTGTGCAAACTCGGGTTGATCGTGCCAGGTCGCGACTTGTGAGTCGATATCCTGCATTTTATTCAAATACATGAAATTCATGCATCAGAAGAGCCCTCCAATCATCCAAACGAACGCAAAGCCTCAATATACCGAAATCGAGGAACCGTTATGCAAACTCGGGTTGATCGTGCCAGGTCGCGACTTGTGTGTCGATATCCTGCATTTTATTCGAATACATGAAATTCATGCATCAGAAGAGCACTCCAACCATCCAAACGAACGCAAAGACTCAATATACAAAAATCGAGGAACCGTTGTGCAAACTCGGGTTGATCGTATCAGGGCGCGACTAGTGTATCGATTACCTTCGTTTCACTCAAATACATGAAATTCATGCATCAGAAGAGCCCTCCAATCATCCAAACGAACGCAAATCCTCAATATACCGAAATCGAAGAACAATTGTGTAAACTCGGGTTGATCGTCTCCGGGCGCGACTAGTGTGTCGATTGACTTCGTTTCACTCAAATACATGAAATTCATGGATCAGAAGAGCCCTCCAATCATCCAAACGAACGCAAAGCCTCAATATACCGAAATCGAGGAACCGTTGTGTAAACTCGGGTTGATCATCTCAGGACGCGACTGGTGTGTCGATTACCTTTATTTTACTCGAATACATAAAAATAATGCATCAGAAGCGACCTGCAAATATCGAAACCAACGCAAACCCTCGATACACTGAAATCGAGAAATCGTTGTGCAAACTCGATGCGAGTGCTCTTGGGCGCGACTTGTGTGTCGATTACCTTCGTTTCATTCAAATACATGAAATTCATCAACCACAAGTGGCCTGCAAACACCCAAATGAACGCAAAGGCCTCGATATACCGACATCGAGAAACCGATGTGCAAACTCGGGTTGATCGTGTCAGGGCACTGGTGTGTCGATTATCTTCTATTCACTCTAATACATGAAATTCATGCAACAGAAGCGCCCTCCAATCATCCAAACGAACGCAAAGACTCAATATACCAAAATCGAGGAACCGTTGTGCAAACTCGGGTTGATCGTATCAGGGCGCGACTAGTGTATCGATTACCTTCGTTTCACTCAAATAAATGAAATTCATGCATCAGAAGAGCCCTCCAATCATCCAAACGAACGCAAAGCCTCAATATACCGAAATCGAAGAACAATTGTGTAAACTCGGGTTGATCGTCTCAGGGCGCGACTGGTGTATCGGTTACCTTCATTCCACTCGAATACATAAAAATCATCCATCAGAAGTGGCCTGCAATTACCGAAACGAACGCAAAGGACCCAATATACCGAAATCCAGAAATCGTTGTGCAAACTCGCGGCGAAAGTTTCAGTGCGTGTATTGCTTGCCGATTACCTCCATTTCACTCGAATACATGAAAATCATGCATCTGAAGTGACCTCCAATCATCCAAACGAACGCAAAGCCTCGATCTACCGAAATCGAGAAACCGTTGTGGAAACTCGGGTTGATCGTGCCAGGTCGCGACTTGTGTGTAGATATCCTGAATTTTATTCAAATACATGTAATTCATGCATCAGAAGAGCGCTCCAGTCATCCAAAAGAACGCAAAGCCTCAATATACCGAAATCGAGGAACCGTTATGCAAACTCGGGTTGATCGTGCCAGGTCGCGACTTGTGTGTCGATATCCTGCATTTTATTCAAATACATGAAATTTATGCATCAGAAGAGCCCTCCAATTATCCAAACGAACGCAAAGCCTCAATATACCGAAATCGAGGAACCGTTGTGGAAACTCGGGTTGATCGTTTCAGGGCGCGACTGGTGTGTCGATAACCTTCATTTCATTCAAATTCATGAAATTCATGGATCAGAAGAGCCCTCCAATCATCCAAACGAACGCAATGCCTCAATATACCGAAATCGAGGAACCGTTGTGCAAACTCGGGTTGATCGTGTCAGGGCGCGACTAGTGTGTCGATTACCTTCGTTTCACTCAAATACATGAAATTCATGCATCAGAAGAGCCCTCCAATCATCCAAACGAACGCAAAGCCTCAATATACCGAAATCGAGGAACCGTTGTGTAAACTCGGGTTGATCATCTCAGGACGCGACTGGTGTGTCGATTCCCTTTATTTTACTCGAATACATAAAAATAATGCATCAGAAGCGACCTGCAAATATCGAAACCAACGCAAACCCTCGATACACTGAAATCGAGAAATCGTTGTGCAAACTCGATGCGAGTGCTCCTGGGCGCGACTTGTGTGTCGATTACCTTCGTTTCATTCAAATACATGAAATTCATCAACCACAAGTGGCCTGCAAACACCCAAATGAACGCAAAGGCCTCGATATACCGACATCGAGAAACCGATGTGCAAAATCGGGTTGATCGTGTCAGGGCACTGGTGTGTCGATTATCTTCTATTCACTCTAATACATGAAATTCATGCATCAGAAGCGCCCTCCAATCATCCAAACGAACGCAAAGACTCAATATACCAAAATCGAGGAACCGTTGTGCAAACTCGGGTTGATCGTATCAGGGCGCGACTAGTGTATCGATTACCTTCGTTTCACTCAAATACATGAAATTCATGCATCAGAAGAGCCCTGCAATCATCCAAACGAACGCAAAGCCTCAATATACCGAAATCGAAGAACAATTGTGTAAACTCGGGTTGATCGTCTCAGGGCGCGACTAGTGTGTCGATTGACTTCGTTTCACTCAAATACATGAAATTCATGGATCAGAAGAGCCCTCCAATCATCCAAACGAACGCAATGCCTCAATATACCGAAATCGAGGAACCGTTGTGCAAACTCGGGTTGATCGTGTCAGGGCGCGACTAGTGTGTCGATTACCTTCGTTTCACTCAAATACATGAAATTCATGCATCAGAAGCGCCCTCCAATCATCCAAACGAACGCAAAGACTCAATATACCAAAATCGAGGAACCGTTGTGCAAACTCGGGTTGATCGTATCAGGGCGCGACTAGTGTATCGATTACCTTCGTTTCACTCAAATACATGAAATTCATGCATCAGAAGAGCACTCCAATCATCCAAACGAATGCAAAGCCTCAATATACCGAAATCGAGGAACCGTTGTGTAAACTCGGGTTGATCGTCTCAGGGCGCGACTGGTGTGTCGATTACCTTCATTTCACTCGAATACATAAAAATCATCCATCAGAAGCGACCTACAAACATCACAACCAACGGAAACTCTCGATATACCGAAATCGAGAAATCGTTGTGCACAATCGATGCGATTGCTCCAGAGCGCGATTAGTGTGTCGATTACCTTCGTTTCACTCAAATACATTTAATTCATCCATCAGAAGTGGCCTGGATATACCGAAACGAACGCAAAGCCTCAATATACCGAAATCGAGGAACCGTTGTTGAAACTCGGGTTGATAGTGCCAGGTCGCGAGTTGTGTGTCGATATCCTGCATCTTATTCAAATACATGAAATTCATGCATCAGAAGAACCCTCCAATCATCCAAACGAACGTAAAACCTCAATATACCGAAATCGAGGAACCGTTATGCAAACTCGGGTTGATCGTGTCAGGGCGCGACTAGTGTGTCGATTACCTTCGCTTCACTCAAATACATGAAATTCATGCATCAGAAGAGCCGTCCAATCATCCAAACGAACGCAAAGCCTCAATATACCGAAATCGAGGAACCGTTGTGGAAACTCGGGTTGATTGTGTCAGGGCGCGACTGGTGTGTCGATAACCTTCATTTTATTCAAATACATGAAATTCATGCATCAGAACAGCCCTCCGATCATCCAAACGCAAACCCTCAATATACCGAAATCGAGGAACCGTTGTGCAAACTCGGGTTGATCGTGTCAGGGCGCGACTAGTGTGTCGATTACCTTCGGTTCACTCAAATACATGAAATTCATGCATCAGAAGAGCCCTCCAATCATCCAAACGAACGCAAAGCCTCAATATACCTAAATCGAGGAACCGTTGTGCAAACTCGGGTTGATCGTCTCAGGGCGCGACTAGTGTATCGATTACCTTCGTTTCACTCAAATACATGAAATTCATGCATCAGAAGAGCCCTCCAATCATCCAAACGAACGCAAAGCCTCAATATACCGAAATCGAGGAATTGTTGTGTAAACTCGGGTTGATCGTCTCAGGGCGCGACTAGTGTGTCGATTGACTTCGTTTCACTCAAATACATGAAATTCATGCATCAGAAGAGCCCTCCAATCATCCAAACGAACGCAAAGCCCCAATATACCGAAATCAAGGAACCGTTATGCAAACTCGGGTTGATCGTGTCAGGGCGCGACTAGTGTGTCGATTACCTTCGGTTCACTCAAATACATGAAATTCATGCATCAGAAGAGCCCTCCAATCATCCAAACGAACGCAAAGCCTCAATATACCTAAATCGAGGAACCGTTGTGCAAACTCGGGTTGATCGTGTCAGGGCGCGACTAGTGTGTCGATTACCTTCGGTTCACTCAAATACATGAAATTCATGCATCAGAAGAGCCCGCCAATCATCCAAACGAACGCAAAGCCTCAATATACCGAAATCGAGGAACCGTTGTGCAAACTCGGGTTGATCGTGCCAGGTCGCGACTTGTGAGTCGATATCCTGCATTTTATTCAAATACATGAAATTCATGCATCAGAAGAGCCCTCCAATCATCCAAACGAACGCAAAGCCTCAATATACCGAAATCGAGGAACCGGTATGCAAACTCGGGTTGATCGTGCCAGGTCGCGACTTGTGTGTCGATATCCTGCATTTTATTCAAATACATGAAATTCATTCATCAGAAGAGCACTCCAATCATCCAAACGAACGCAAAGCCTCAATATACCGAAATCGAGGAATTGTTGTGTAAACTCGGGTTGATCGTCTCAGGGCGCGACTAGTGTGTCGATTGACTTCGTTTCACTCAAGTACATGAAATTCATGCATCAGAAGAGCCCTCCAATCATCCAAACGAACGCAAAGCCTCAATATACCGAAATCGAGAAACCGTTGTGTAAACTCGGGTTGATCATCTCAGGACGCGACTGGTGTGTCGATTACCTTTATTTTACTCGAATACATAAAAAGAATGCATCAGAAGCGACCTGCAAATATCGAAACCAACGCAAACCCTCGATACACTGAAATCGAGAAATCGTTGTGCAAACTCGATGCGAGTGCTCCTGGGCGCGACTTGTGTGTCGATTATCTTCTATTCACTCTAATACATGAAATTCATACATCAGAAGCGCCCTCCAATCATCCAAACGAACGCAAAGACTCAATATACCAAAATCGAGGAACCGTTGTGCAAACTCGGCTTGATCGTATCAGGGCGCGACTAGTGTGTCGATTGACTTCGTTTCACTCAAGTACATGAAATTCATGCATCAGAAGAGCCCTCCAATCATCCAAACGAACGCAAAGCCTCAATATACCGAAATCGAGAAACCGTTGTGTAAACTCGGGTTGATCATCTCAGGACGCGACTGGTGTGTCGATTACCTTTATTTTACTCGAATACATAAAAAGAATGCATCAGAAGCGACCTGCAAATATCGAAACCAACGCAAACCCTCGATACACTGAAATCGAGAAATCGTTGTGCAAACTCGATGCGAGTGCTCCTGGGCGCGACTTGTGTGTCGATTATCTTCTATTCACTCTAATACATGAAATTCATGCATCAGAAGAGCCCTCCAATCATCCAAACGAACGCAAAGCCTCAATATACCGAAATCGAAGAACAATTGTGTAAACTCGGGTTGATCGTCTCAGGGCGCGACTAGTGTGTCGATTGACTTCGTTTCACTCAAATACATGAAATTCATGGATCAGAAGAGCCCTCCAATCATCCAAACGAACGCAATGCCTCATTATACCGAAATCGAGGAACCGTTGTGCAAACTCGGGTTGATCGTGTCAGGGCGCGACTACTGTGTCGATTACCTTCGTTTCACTCAAATACATGAAATTCATGCATCAGAAGAGCCCTCCAATCATCCAAACGAACGCAAAGCCTCAATATACCGAAATCGAGGAACCGTTGTGTAAACTCGGGTTGATCATCTCAGGACGCGACTGGTGTGTCGATTACCTTTATTTTACTCGAATACATAAAAATAATGCATCAGGAGCGACCTGCAAATATCGAAACCAACGCAAACCCTCGATACACTGAAATCGAGAAATCGTTGTGCACACTCGATGCGATTGTTCCAGAGCGCGATTAGTGTGTCGATTACCTTCGTTTCACTCAAATACATGAAATTCATCCATCAGAAGTGGCCTGGACATACCGAAACGAACGCAAAGCCTCAATATACCGAAATCGAAGAACCGTTGTTGAAACTCGGGTTGATCGTGCCAGGTCGCGAGTTGTGTGTCGATATCCTGCATTTTATTCAAATACATAAAATTCATGCATCAGAAGAACCCTCCAATCATCCAAACGAACGTAAAGCCTCAATATACCGAAATCGAGGAACCGTTGTTGAAACTCGGGTTGATCGTGCCAGGTCGCGAGTTGTGTGTCGATATCCTGCATTTTATTCAAATACATGAAATTCATGCATCAGAAGAACCCTCCAATCATCCAAACGAACGTAAAGCCTCAATATACCGAAATTGAGGAACCGTTATGCAAACTCGGGTTGATCGTGTCAGGGCGCGACTAGTGTGTCGATTACCTTCGCTTCACTCAAATACATGAAATTCATGCATCAGAAGAGCCGTCCAATCATCCAACCGAACGCAAAGCCTCAATATACCGAAATCGAGGACCCGTTGTGGAAACTCGGGTTGATTGTGTCAGGGCGCGACTGGTGTGTCGATAACCTTCATTTTATTCAAATACATGAAATTCATGCATCAGAAGAGCCCTCCAATCACCCAAACGAACGCAAAGCCTCAATATACCGAAATCGAGGAACCGTTGTGCAAACTCGGGTTGATCGTGTCAGGGCGCTACTAGTGTGTCGATTACCTTCGTTTCACTCAAATACATGAAATTCATGCATCAGAAGAGCCCTCCAATCATCCAAACGAACGCAAAGCCTCAATATACCGAAATCGAGGAACCGTTGTGTAAACTCGGGTTGATCGTCTCAGGATGCGACTGGTGTGTCGATTACCTTTATTTTACTCGAATACATAAAAATAATGCATCAGAAGCGACCCGCAAATATCGAAACCAACGCAAAGGACCCGATATACCGAAATCCAGAAATCGTTGTGCAAACTCGCGGCGAAAGTTTCAGTGCTTGTATTGCTTGCCGATTACCTCCATTTCACTCGAATACATGAAAATCATGCATCTGAAGCGACCTCCAATCAACCAAACGAACGCAAAGCCTCGATCTACCGAAATCGAGAAACCGTTGTGGAAACTCGGGTTAATCGTCTCAGGGTGCGACTGGTGTATCGATTACCTCCTTCATTTCACTCGAATACATAAAAATCATACATCAGAAGTGGCCTGCAAATACCGAAACGAACGCAAATGCCTCGATATACCGAAATCCAGAACGCCTTGAGCAAACTCGCGGCGAAAGTTTCTGTGCGTGAATGATTTGTCGATTACCTCCATTTCACTCGAATCCATGAAGAAGCCCTGTCGCAATCTCAATTGTCACGATTTACCAAAAAATTTCTTATGGTGCTTTTTTACAGTTTTCGGGTTGATCGTGTCATGGCGCGTCTAGTGTGTCGATTACCTTCGATTCACTCAAATACATGAAATTCATGCATCAGAAGAGCCCTCCAATCAGCCAAACGAACGCAAAGCCTCAATATACCGAAATCGAGGAACCGTTGTGGAAACTCGGGTTGATCGTGTCAGGGCGCGACTGGTGTGTTGATAACCTTCATTTCATTCAAGTTCGTGAAATTCATGCATCAGAAGAGTCCTCCAATCATCCAAACGAACGCAAAGCCTCAATATACCGAAATCGAGAAACCGTTGTGGCATTCGGGTTGATCGTGCCAGGTCGCGACTAGTGTGTCGATTACCTTCGGTTCACTCAAATACATGAAATCCATGCATCAGAAGAGCCCTCCAATCATCCAAACGAACGCAAAGCCTCAATATACCGAAATCGAGGAACCGTTGTGCAAACTCATGTTGATCGTATCAGGGCGCGACTAGTGTATCGATTACATTCGTTTCACTTAAATACATGAAGTTCATGCATCAGAAGAGCCCTCCAATCATCCAAACGAACGCAAAGCCTCAATATACCGAAATCGAGGAACCGTTGTGCAAACTCGGGTTGATCGTGTCAGGACGCGACTAGTGTGTCCATTACCTTCGTTTCACTCAAATACATGAAATTCATGCACCAGAAGAGCCCTCCAATCATCCAAACGAACGCAAAGCCTCAATATACCGAAATCGAGGAACCGTTATGCAAACTCGGGTTGATCGTGTCAGGGCGCGACTAGTGTGTCGATTACCTTCGGTTCACTCAAATACATGAAATTCATGCATCAGAAGAGCCCTCCAATCATCCAAACGACCGCAACGCCTCAATATACCGAAATCGAAGAACCGTTGTTGAAACTCGGGTTGATCGTGCCAGGTCGCGAGTTGTGTGTCGATTACCTTCGGTTCACTCAAATACATGAAATCCATGCATCAGAAGAGCCCTCCAATCATCCAAACGAACGCAAAGCCTCAATATACCGAAATCGAGGAACCGTTGTGCAAACTCATGTTGATCGTATCAGGGCGCGACTAGTGTATCGATTACATTCGTTTCACTCAAATACATGAAGTTCATGCATCAGAAGAGCCCTCCAATCATCCAAACGAACGCAAAGCCTCAATATACCGAAATCGAGGAACCGTTATGCAAACTCGGGTTGATCGTGTCAGGCCGCGACTAGTGTGTCGATTACCTTCGGTTCACTCAAATACATGAAATCCATGCATCAGAAGAGCCCTCCAATCATCCAAACGAACGCAAAGCCTCAATATACCGAAATCGAGGAACCGTTGTGCAAACTCATGTTGATCGTATCAGGGCGCGACTAGTGTATCGATTACATTCGTTTCACTCAAATACATGAAGTTCATGCATCAGAAGAGCCCTCCAATCATCCAAACGAACGCAAAGCCTCAATATACCGAAATCGAGGAACCGTTGTGCAAACTCGGGTTGATCGTGTCAGGACGCGACTAGTGTGTCGATTACCTTCGTTTCACTCAAATACAGGAAATTCATGCATCAGAAGAGCCCTCCAATCATCCAAACGAACGCAAAGCCTCAATATACCGAAATCGAGGAACCGTTATGCAAACTCGGGTTGATCGTGTCAGGGCGCGACTAGTGTGTCGATTACCTTCGGTTCACTCAAATACATGAAATTCATCCATCAGAAGCGCCCTCCAATCATCCAAACGAACGCAAAGCCTCAATATACCGAAATCGAGGAACCGTTGTGCAAACTCGGGTTGATCGTGCCAGGTCGCGACTTGTGAGTCGATATCCTGCATTTTATTCAAATACATGAAATTCATGCATCAGAAGAGCCCTCCAATCATCCAAACGAACGCAAAGCCTCAATATACCGAAATCGAGGAACCGTTATGCAAACTCGGGTTGATCGTGTCAGGGCGCGACTAGTGTGTCGATTACCTTCGGTTCACTCAAATACATGAAATTCATCCATCAGAAGCGCCCTCCAATCATCCAAACGAACGCAAAGCCTCAATATACCGAAATCGAGGAACCGTTGTGCAAACTCGGGTTGATCGTGCCAGGTCGCGACTTGTGAGTCGATATCCTGCATTTTATTCAAATACATGAAATTCATGCATCAGAAGAGCCCTCCAATCATCCAAACGAACGCAAAGCCTCAATATACCGAAATCGAGGAACCGTTATGCAAACTCGGGTTGATCGTGTCTGGTCGCGGCTTGTGTGTCGATATCCTGCATTTTATTCAAATACATGAAATTCATGCATCAGAAGAGACCTCCAATCATCCAAACGAACGCAAATCCTCAATATACCGAAATCGAAGAACAATTGTGTAAACTCGGGTTGATCGTCTCAGGGCGCGACTAGTGTGTCGATTGACTTCGTTTCACTCAAATACATGAAATTCATGGATCAGAAGAGCCCTCCAATCATCCAAACGAACGCAATGCCTCAATATACCGAAATCGAGGAACCGTTGTGCAAACTTGGGTTGATCGTGTCAGGGCGCGACTAGTGTATCGATTACCTTCGCTTCACTCAAATACATGAAATTCATGCATCAGAAGAGCCCTCCAATCATCCAAACGAACGCAAAGCCTCAATATACCGAAATCGAGGAACCGTTGCGTAAACTCGGGTTGCTCATCTCAGGACGCGACTGGTGTGTCGATCACCTTTATTTTACTCGAATACATATAAATAATGCATCAGAAGCGACCTGCAAATATCGAAACCAACGCAAAGGACCCAATATACCGAAATCCAGAAATCGTTGTGCAAACTCGCGGCGAAAGTTTCAGTGCGTGTATTGCTTGCCGATTACCTCCATTTCACTCGAATACATGAAAATCATGCATCTGAAGTGACCTCCAATCATCCAAACGAACGCAAAGCCTCGATCTACCGAAATCGAGAAACCGTTGTGGAAACTCGGGTTGATCGTGCCAGGTCGCGACTTGTGTGTAGATATCCTGCATTTTATTCAAATACATGTAATTCATGCATCAGAAGAGCGCTCCAATCATCCAAAAGAACGCAAAGCCTCAATATACCGAAATCGAGGAACCGTTATGCAAACTCGGGTTGATCGTGCCAGGTCGCGACTTGTGTGTCGATATCCTGCATTTTATTCAAATACATGAAATTTATGCATCAGAAGAGCCCTCCAATTATCCAAACGAACGCAAAGCCTCAATATACCGAAATCGAGGAACCGTTGTGGAAACTCGGGTTGATCGTTTCAGGGCGCGACTGGTGTGTCGATAACCTTCATTTTATTCAAATTCATGAAATTCATGGATCAGAAGAGCCCTCCAATCATCCAAACGAACGCAATGCCTCAATATACCGAAATCGAGGAACCGTTGTGCAAACTCGGGTTGATCGTGTCAGGGCGCGACTAGTGTGTCGATTACCTTCGTTTCACTCAAATACATGAAATTCATGCATCAGAAGAGCCCTCCAATCATCCAAACGAACGCAAAGCCTCAATATACCGAAATCGAGGAACCGTTGTGTAAACTCGGGTTGATCATCTCAGGACGCGACTGGTGTGTCGATTACCTTTATTTTACTCGAATACATAAAAATAATGCATCAGAAGCGACCTGCAAATATCGAAACCAACGCAAACCCTCGATACACTGAAATCGAGAAATCGTTGTGCAAACTCGATGCGAGTGCTCCTGGGCGCGACTTGTGTGTCGATTACCTTCGTTTCATTCAAATACATGAAATTCATCAACCACAAGTGGCCTGCAAACACCCAAATGAACGCAAAGGCCTCGATATACCGACATCGAGAAACCGATGTGCAAACTCGGGTTGATCGTGTCAGGGCACTGGTGTGTCGATTATCTTCTATTCACTCTAATACATGAAATTCATGCATCAGAAGCGCCCTCCAATCATCCAAACGAACGCAAAGACTCAATATACCAAAATCGAGGAACCGTTGTGCAAACTCGGGTTGATCGTATCAGGGCGCGACTAGTGTATCGATTACCTTCGTTTCACTCAAATACATGAAATTCATGCATCAGAAGAGCCCTGCAATCATCCAAACGAACGCAAAGCCTCAATATACCGAAATCGAAGAACAATTGTGTAAACTCGGGTTGATCGTCTCAGGGCGCGACTAGTGTGTCGATTGACTTCGTTTCACTCAAATACATGAAATTCATGGATCAGAAGAGCCCTCCAATCATCCAAACGAACGCAATGCCTCAATATACCGAAATCGAGGAACCGTTGTGCAAACTCGGGTTGATCGTGTCAGGGCGCGACTAGTGTGTCGATTACCTTCGTTTCACTCAAATACATGAAATTCATGCATCAGAAGCGCCCTCCAATCATCCAAACGAACGCAAAGACTCAATATACCAAACTCGAGGAACCGTTGTGCAAACTCGGGTTGATCGTATCAGGGCGCGACTAGTGTATCGATTACCTTCGCTTCACTCAAATACATGAAATTCATGCATCAGAAGAGCACTCCAATCATCCAAACGAATGCAAAGCCTCAATATACCGAAATCGAGGAACCGTTGTGTAAACTCGGGTTGATCGTCTCAGGGCGCGACTGGTGTGTCGATTACCTTCATTTCACTCGAATACATAAAAATCATCCATCAGAAGCGACCTACAAACATCACAACCAACGGAAACACTCGATATACCGAAATCGAGAAATCGTTGTGCACAATCGAAGCGATTGTTCCAGAGCGCGATTAGTGTGTCGATTACCTTCGTTTCACTCAAATACATTCAATTCATCCATCAGAAGTGGCCTGGATATACCGAAACGAAGGCAAAGCCTCAATATACCGAAATCGAGGAACCGTTGTTGAAACTCGGGTTGATAGTGCCAGGTCGCGAGTTGTGTGTCGATATCCTGCATCTTATTCAAATACATGAAATTCATGCATCAGAAGAACCCTCCAATCATCCAAACGAACGTAAAACCTCAATATACCGAAATCGAGGAACCGTTATGCAAACTCGGGTTGATCGTGTCAGGGCGCGACTAGTGTGTCGATTACCTTCGCTTCACTCAAATACATGAAATTCATGCATCAGAAGAGCCGTCCAATCATCCAAACGAACGCAAAGCCTCAATATACCGAAATCGAGGAACCGTTGTGGAAACTCGGGTTGATTGTGTCAGGGCGCGACTGGTGTGTCGATAACCTTCATTTTATTCAAATACATGAAATTCATGCATCAGAACAGCCCTCCGATCATCCAAACGCAAACCCTCAATATACCGAAATCGAGGAACCGTTGTGCAAACTCGGGTTGATCGTGTCAGGGCGCGACTAGTGTGTCGATTACCTTCGGTTCACTCAAATACATGAAATTCATGCATCAGAAGAGCCCTCCAATCATCCAAACGAACGCAAAGCCTCAATATACCGAAATCGAGGAACCGTTATGCAAACTCGGGTTGATCGTGTCAGGGCGCGACTAGTGTGTCGATTACCTTCGGTTCACTCAAATACATGAAATTCATGCATCAGAAGAGCCGTCCAATCATCCAAACGAACGCAAAGCCTCAATATACCGAAATCGAGGAACCGTTATGCAAACTCGGGTTGATCGTGTCATGGCGCGACTAGTGTGTCGATTACCTTCGATTCACTCAAATACATGAAATTCATGCATCAGAAGAGCCCTCCAATCAGCCAATCGAACGCAAAGCCTCAATATACCGAAATCGAGGAACCGTTGTGGAAACTCGGGTTGATCGTGTCAGGGCGCGACTGGTGTGTCGATAACCTTCATTTTATTCAAATTCATGAAATTCATGCATCAGAAGAGTCCTCCAATCATCCAAACGAACGCAAAGCCTCAATATACCGAAATCGAGGAACCGTTATGCAAACTCGGGTTCATCGTGTCAGGGCGCGACTAGTGTGTCGATTACCTTCGGTTCACTCAAATACATGAAATTCATGCATCAGAAGCGCCCTCCAATCATCCAAACGAACGCAAAGCCTCAATATACCGAAATCGAGGAACCGTTGTGCAAACTCGGGTTGATCGTGCCAGGTCGCGACTTGTGAGTCGATATCCCGCATTTTATTCAAATACATGAAATTCATGCATCAGAAGAGCCCTCCAATCATCCAAACGAACGCAAAGCCTCAATATACCGAAATCGAGGAACCGTTATGCAAACTCGGGTTGATCGTGCCAGGTCGCGACTTGTGTGTCGATATCCTGCATTTTATTCAAATACATGAAATTCATGCATCAGAAGAGCACTCCAATCATCCAAACGAACGCAAAGCCTCAATATACCGAAATCGAGGAATTGTTGTGTAAACTCGGGTTGATCGTCTCAGGGCGTGACTAGTGTGTCGATTGACTTCGTTTCACTCAAATACATGAAACTCATGCATCAGAAGAGCCCTCCAATCATCCAAACGAACGCAAAGCCTCAATATACCGAAATTGAAGAACAATTGTGTAAACTCGGGTTGTTCGTCTCAGGGCGCGACTAGTGTGTCGATTGACTTCGTTTCACTCAAATACATGAAATTCATGGATCAGAAGAGCCCTCCAATCATCCAAACGAACGCAACGCCTCAATATACCGAAATCGAGGAACCGTTGTGCAAACTCGGGTTGATCGTTTCAGGGCGCGACTAGTGTATCGATTACCTTCGTTTCACTCAAATACATGAAATTCATGCATCAGAAGAGCACTCCAATCATCCAAACGAATGCAAAGCCTCAATATACCGAAATCGAGGTACCGTTGTGTAAACTCGGGTTGATCGTCTCAGGGCGCGACTAGTGTGTCGAATACCTTCATTTCACTCAAATACATGAAATTCATGCATCAGAAGAGCCCTCCAATCATCCAAAGGAACGCAAATCCTCAATATACCGAAATCGAAGAACCGTTGTTGAAACTCGGGTTGATCGTGCCAGGTCGCGAGTTGTGTGTCGATATCCTGCATTTTATTCAAATACATAAAATTCATGCATCAGAAGAACCCTCCAATCATCCAAACGAACGTAAAGCCTCAATATACCGAAATCGAGGAACCGTTGTTGAAACTCGGGTTGATCGTGCCAGGTCGCGAGTTGTGTGTCGATATCCTGCATTTTATTCAAATACATGAAATTCATGCATCAGAAGAACCCTCCAATCATCCAAACGAACGTAAAGCCTCAATATACCGAAATCGAGGAACCGTTATGCAAACTCGGGTTGATCGTGTCAGGGCGCGACTAGTGTGTCGATTACCTTCGCTTCACTCAAATACATGAAATTCATGCATCAGAAGAGCCGTCCAATCATCCAACAGAACGCAAAGCCTCAATAAACCGAAATCGAGGAACCGTTGTGGAAACTCGGGTTGATTGTGTTAGGGCGCGACTGGTGTGTCGATAACCTTCATTTTATTCAAATACATGAAATTCATGCATCAGAAGAGCCCTCCAATCATCCAAACGAACGCAAAGCCTCAATATACCGAAATCGAGGAACCGTTGTGCAAACTCGGGTTGATCGTGTCAGGGCGCTACTAGTGTGTCGATTACCTTCGTTTCACTCAAATACATGAAATTCATGCATCAGAAGAGCCCTCCAATCATCCAAACGAACGCAAAGCCTCAATATACCGAAATCGAGGAACCGTTGTGTAAATTCGGGTTGATCGTCTCAGGACGCGACTGGTGTGTCGATTACCTTTATTTTACTCGAATACATAAAAATAATGCATGAGAAGCGACCTGCAAATATAGAAACCAACGCAAAGGACCCGATATACCGAAATCCAGAAATCGTTGTGCAAACTCGCGGCGAAAGTTTCAGTGCTTGTATTGCTTGCCGATTACCTCCATTTCACTCGAATACATGAAAATCATGCATCTGAAGCGACCTCCAATCAACCAAACGAACGCAAAGCCTCGATCTACCGAAATCGAGAAACCGTTGTGGAAACTCGGGTTGATCGTATCAGGGCGCGACTAGTGTATCGATTACCTTCGTTTCACTCAAATAAATGAAATTCATGCATCAGAAGAGCCCTCCAATCATCCAAACGAACGCAAAGCCTCAATATACCGAAATCGAAGAACAATTGTGTAAACTCGGGTTGATCGTCTCAGGGCGCGACTGGTGTATCGATTACCTTCATTCCACTCGAATACATAAAAATCATCCATCAGAAGTGGCCTGCAATTACCGAAACGAACGCAAAGGACCCAATATACCGAAATCCAGAAATCGTTGTGCAAACTCGCGGCGAAAGTTTCAGTGCGTGTATTGCTTGCCGATTACCTCCATTTCACTCGAATACATGAAAATCATGCATCTGAAGTGACCTCCAATCATCCAAACGAACGCAAAGCCTCGATCTACCGAAATCGAGAAACCGTTGTGGAAACTCGGGTTGATCGTGCCAGGTCGCGACTTGTGTGTAGATATCCTGCATTTTATTCAAATACATGTAATTCATGCATCAGAAGAGCGCTCCAATCATCCAAAAGAACGCAAAGCCTCAATATACCGAAATCGAGGAACCGTTATGCAAACTCGGGTTGATCGTGCCAGGTCGCGACTTGTGTGTCGATATCCTGCATTTTATTCAAATACATGAAATTTATGCATCAGAAGAGCCCTCCAATTATCCAAACGAACGCAAAGCCTCAATATACCGAAATCGAGGAACCGTTGTGGAAACTCGGGTTGATCGTTTCAGGGCGCGACTGGTGTGTCGATAACCTTCATTTCATTCAAATTCATGAAATTCATGGATCAGAAGAGCCCTCCAATCATCCAAACGAACGCAATGCCTCAATATACCGAAATCGAGGAACCGTTGTGCAAACTCGGGTTGATCGTGTGAGGGCGCGACTAGTGTGTCGATTACCTTCGTTTCACTCAAATACATGAAATTCATGCATCAGAAGAGCCCTCCAATCATCCAAACGAACGCAAAGCCTCAATATACCGAAATCGAGGAACCGTTGTGTAAACTCGGGTTGATCATCTCAGGACGCGACTGGTGTGTCGATTACCTTTATTTTACTCGAATACATAAAAATAATGCATCAGAAGCGACCTGCAAATATCGAAACCAACGCAAACCCTCGATACACTGAAATCGAGAAATCGTTGTGCAAACTCGATGCGAGTGCTCCTGGGCGCGACTTGTGTGTCGATTACCTTCGTTTCATTCAAATACATGAAATTCATCAACCACAAGTGGCCTGCAAACACCCAAATGAACGCAAAGGCCTCGATATACCGACATCGAGAAACCGATGTGCAAACTCGGGTTGATCGTGTCAGGGCACTGGTGTGTCGATTATCTTCTATTCACTCTAATACATGAAATTCATGCATCAGAAGCGCCCTCCAATCATCCAAACGAACGCAAAGACTCAATATACCAAAATCGAGGAACCGTTGTGCAAACTCGGGTTGATCGTATCAGGGCGCGACTAGTGTATCGGTTACCTTCGTTTCACTCAAATACATGAAATTCATGCATCAGAAGAGCCCTGCAATCATCCAAACGAACGCAAAGCCTCAATATACCGAAATCGAAGAACAATTGTGTAAACTCGGGTTGATCGTCTCAGGGCGCGACTAGTGTGTCGATTGACTTCGTTTCACTCAAATACATGAAATTCATGGATCAGAAGAGCCCTCCAATCATCCAAACGAACGCAATGCCTCAATATACCGAAATCGAGGAACCGTTGTGCAAACTCGGGTTGATCGTGTCAGGGCGCGACTAGTGTGTCGATTACCTTCGTTTCACTCAAATACATGAAATTCATGCATCAGAAGCGCCCTCCAATCATCCAAACGAACGCAAAGACTCAATATACCAAAATCGAGGAACCGTTGTGCAAACTCGGGTTGATCGTATCAGGGCGCGACTAGTGTATCGATTACCTTCGTTTCACTCAAATACATGAAATTCATGCATCAGAAGAGCACTCCAATCATCCAAACGAATGCAAAGCCTCAATATACCGAAATCGAGGAACCGTTGTGTAAACTCGGGTTGATCGTCTCAGGGCGCGACTGGTGTGTCGATTACCTTCATTTCACTCGAATACATAAAAATCATCCATCAGAAGCGACCTACAAACATCACAACCAACGGAAACTCTCGATATACCGAAATCGAGAAATCGTTGTGCACAATCGAAGCGATTGTTCCAGAGCGCGATTAGTGTGTCGATTACCTTCGTTTCACTCAAATACATTTAATTCATCCATCAGAAGTGGCCTGGATATACCGAAACGAAGGCAAAGCCTCAATATACCGAAATCGAGGAACCGTTGTTGAAACTCGGGTTGATAGTGCCAGGTCGCGAGTTGTGTGTCGATATCCTGCATCTTATTCAAATACATGAAATTCATGCATCAGAAGAACCCTCCAATCATCCAAACAAACGTAAAACCTCAATATACCGAAATCGAGGAACCGTTATGCAAACTCGGGTTGATCGTGTCAGGGCGCGACTAGTGTGTCGATTACCTTCGCTTCACTCAAATACATGAAATTCATGCATCAGAAGAGCCGTCCAATCATCCAAACGAACGCAAAGCCTCAATATACCGAAATCGAGGAACCGTTGTGGAAACTCGGGTTGATTGTGTCAGGGCGCGACTGGTGTGTCGATAACCTTCATTTTATTTAAATACATGAAATTCATGCATCAGAACAGCCCTCCGATCATCCAAACGCAAACCCTCAATATACCGAAATCGAGGAACCGTTGTGCAAACTCGGGTTGATCGTGTCAGGGCGCGACTAGTGTGTCGATTACCTTCGGTTCACTCAAATACATGAAATTCATGCATCAGAAGAGCCCTCCAATCATCCAAACGAACGCAAAGCCTCAATATACCGAAATCGAGGAACCGTTATGCAAACTCGGGTTGATCGTGTCAGGGCGCGACTAGTGTGTCGATTACCTTCGGTTCACTCAAATACATGAAATTCATGCATCAGAAGAGCCGTCCAATCATCCAAACGAACGCAAAGCCTCAATATACCGAAATCGAGGAACCGTTATGCAAACTCGGGTTGATCGTGCCAGGTCGCGAGTTGTGTGTCGATATCCTGCATTTTATTCAAATACATAAAATTCATGCATCAGAAGAGCCCTCCAATCATCCAAACGAACGCAAAGCCTCAATATACCGAAATCGAGGAACCGTTGTGTAAACTCGGGTTGATCATCTCAGGACGCGACTGGTGTGTCGATTACCTTTATTTTACTCGAATACATAAAAATAATGCATCAGAAGCGACCTGCAAATATCGAAACCAACGCAAACCCTCGATACACTGAAATCGAGAAATCGTTGTGCAAACTCGATGCGAGTGCTCCTGGGCGCGACTTGTGTGTCGATTACCTTCGTTTCATTCAAATACATGAAATTCATCAACCACAAGTGGCCTGCAAACACCCAAATGAACGCAAAGGCCTCGATATACCGACATCGAGAAACCGATGTGCAAACTCGGGTTTATCGTGTCAGGGCACTGGTGTGTCGATTATCTTCTATTCACTCTAATACATGAAATTCATGCAACAGAAGCGCCCTCCAATCATCCAAACGAACGCAAAGACTCAATATACCAAAATCGAGGAACCGTTGTGCAAACTCGGGTTGATCGTATCAGGGCGCGACTAGTGTATCGATTACCTTCGTTTCACTCAAATAAATGAAATTCATGCATCAGAAGAGCCCTCCAATCATCCAAACGAACGCAAAGCCTCAATATACCGAAATCGAAGAACAATTGTGTAAACTCGGGTTGATCGTCTCAGGGCGCGACTGGTGTATCGATTACCTTCATTCCACTCGAATACATAAAAATCATCCATCAGAAGTGGCCTGCAATTACCGAAACGAACGCAACGGACCCAATATACCGAAATCCAGAAATCGTTGTGCAAACTCGCGGCGAAAGTTTCAGTGCGTGTATTGCTTGCCGATTACCTCCATTTCACTCGAATACATGAAAATCATGCATCTGAAGTGACCTCCAATCATCCAAACGAACGCAAAGCCTCGATCTACCGAAATCGAGAAACCGTTGTGGAAACTCGGGTTGATCGTGCCAGGTCGCGACTTGTGTGTAGATATCCTGAATTTTATTCAAATACATGTAATTCATGCATCAGAAGAGCGCTCCAATCATCCAAAAGAACGCAAAGCCTCAATATACCGAAATCGAGGAACCGTTATGCAAACTCGGGTTGATCGTGCCAGGTCGCGACTTGTGTGTCGATATCCTGCATTTTATTCAAATACATGAAATTTATGCATCAGAAGAGCCCTCCAATTATCCAAACGAACGCAAAGCCTCAATATACCGAAATCGAGGAACCGTTGTGGAAACTCGGGTTGATCGTTTCAGGGCGCGACTGGTGTGTCGATAACCTTCATTTCATTCAAATTCATGAAATTCATGGATCAGAAGAGCCCTCCAATCATCCAAACGAACGCAATGCCTCAATATACCGAAATCGAGGAACCGTTGTGCAAACTCGGGTTGATCGTGTCAGGGCGCGACTAGTGTGTCGATTACCTTCGTTTCACTCAAATACATGAAATTCATGCATCAGAAGAGCCCTCCAATCATCCAAACGAACGCAAAGCCTCAATATACCGAAATCGAGGAACCGTTGTGTAAACTCGGGTTGATCATCTCAGGACGCGACTGGTGTGTCGATTACCTTTATTTTACTCGAATACATAAAAATAATGCATCAGAAGCGACCTGCAAATATCGAAACCAACGGAAACCCTCGATACACTGAAATCGAGAAATCGTTGTGCAAACTCGATGCGAGTGCTCCTGGGCGCGACTTGTGTGTCGATTACCTTCGTTTCATTCAAATACATGAAATTCATCAACCACAAGTGGCCTGCAAACACCCAAATGAACGCAAAGGCCTCGATATACCGACATCGAGAAACCGATGTGCAAAATCGGGTTGATCGTGTCAGGGCACTGGTGTGTCGATTATCTTCTATTCACTCTAATACATGAAATTCATGCATCAGAAGCGCCCTCCAATCATCCAAACGAACGCAAAGACTCAATATACCAAAATCGAGGAACCGTTGTGCAAACTCGGGTTGATCGTATCAGGGCGCGACTAGTGTATCGATTACCTTCGTTTCACTCAAATACATGAAATTCATGCATCAGAAGAGCCCTGCAATCATCCAAACGAACGCAAAGCCTCAATATACCGAAATCGAAGAACAATTGTGTAAACTCGGGTTGATCGTCTCAGGGCGCGACTAGTGTGTCGATTGACTTCGTTTCACTCAAATACATGAAATTCATGGATCAGAAGAGCCCTCCAATCATCCAAACGAACGCAATGCCTCAATATACCGAAATCGAGGAACCGTTGTGCAAACTCGGGTTGATCGTGTCAGGGCGCGACTAGTGTGTCGATTACCTTCGTTTCACTCAAATACATGAAATTCATGCATCAGAAGCGCCCTCCAATCATCCAAACGAACGCAAAGACTCAATATACCAAAATCGAGGAACCGTTGTGCAAACTCGGGTTGATCGTATTAGGGCGCGACTAGTGTATCGATTACCTTCGTTTCACTCAAATACATGAAATTCATGCATCAGAAGAGCACTCCAATCATCCAAACGAATGCAAAGCCTCAATATACCGAAATCGAGGAACCGTTGTGTAAACTCGGGTTGATCGTCTCAGGGCGCGACTGGTGTGTCGATTACCTTCATTTCACTCGAATACATAAAAATCATCCATCAGAAGCGACCTACAAACATCACAACCAACGGAAACTCTCGATATACCGAAATCGAGAAATCGTTGTGCACAATCGATGCGATTGTTCCAGAGCGCGATTAGTGTGTCGATTACCTTCGTTTCACTCAAATACATTTAATTCATCCATCAGAAGTGGCCTGGATATACCGAAACGAACGCAAAGCCTCAATATACCGAAATCGAGGAACCGTTGTTGAAACTCGGGTTGATAGTGCCAGGTCGCGAGTTGTGTGTCGATATCCTGCATCTTATTCAAATACATGAAATTCATGCATCAGAAGAACCCTCCAATCATCCAAACGAACGTAAAACCTCAATATACCGAAATCGAGGAACCGTTATGCAAACTCGGGTTGATCGTGTCAGGGCGCGACTAGTGTGTCGATTACATTCGCTTCACTCAAATACATGAAATTCATGCATCAGAAGAGCCGTCCAATCATCCAAACGAACGCAAAGCCTCAATATACCGAAATCGAGGAACCGTTGTGGAAACTCGGGTTGATTGTGTCAGGGCGCGACTGGTGTGTCGATAACCTTCATTTTATTCAAATACATGAAATTCATGCATCAGAACAGCCCTCCGATCATCCAAACGCAAACCCTCAATATACCGAAATCGAGGAACCGTTGTGCAAACTCGGGTTGATCGTGTCAGGGCGCGACTAGTGTGTCGATTACCTTCGGTTCACTCAAATACATGAAATTCATGCATCAGAAGAGCCCTCCAATCATCCAAACGAACGCAAAGCCTCAATATACCGAAATCGAGGAACCGTTATGCAAACTCGGGTTGATCGTGTCAGGGCGCGACTAGTGTGTCGATTACCTTCGGTTCACTCAAATACATGAAATTCATGCATCAGAAGAGCCGTCCAATCATCCAAACGAACGCAAAGCCTCAATATACCGAAATCGAGGAACCGTTATGCAAACTCGGGTTGATCGTGTCATGGCGCGACTAGTGTGTCGATTACCTTCGATTCACTCAAATACATGAAATTCATGCATCAGAAGAGCCCTCCAATAAGCCAATCGAACGCAAAGCCTCAATATACCGAAATCGAGGAACCGTTGTGGAAACTCGGGTTGATCGTGTCAGGGCGCGACTGGTGTGTCGATAACCTTCATTTTATTCAAATTCATGAAATTCATGCATCAGAAGTGTCCTCCAATCATCCAAACGAACGCAAAGCCTCAATATACCGAAATCGAGGAACCGTTATGCAAACTCGGGTTCATCGTGTCAGGGCGCGACTAGTATGTCGATTACCTTCGGTTCACTCAAATACATGAAATTCATGCATCAGAAGCGCCCTCCAATCATCCAAACGAACGCAAAGCCTCAATATACCGAAATCGAGGAACCGTTGTGCAAACTCGGGTTGATCGTGCCAGGTCGCGACTTGTGAGTCGATATCCCGCATTTTATTCAAATACATGAAATTCATGCATCAGAAGAGCCCTCCAATCATCCAAACGAACGCAAAGCCTCAATATACCGAAATCGAGGAACCGTTATGCAAACTCGGGTTGATCGTGCCAGGTCGCGACTTGTGTGTCGATATCCTGCATTTTATTCAAATACATGAAATTCATGCATCAGAAGAGCACTCCAATCATCCAAACGAACGCAAAGCCTCAATATACCGAAATCGAGGAATTGTTGTGTAAACTCGGGTTGATCGTCTCAGGGCGTGACTAGTGTGTCGATTGACTTCGTTTCACTCAAATACATGAAACTCATGCATCAGAAGAGCCCTCCAATCATCCAAACGAACGCAAAGCCTCAATATACCGAAATTGAAGAACAATTGTGTAAACTCGGGTTGTTCGTCTCAGGGTGCGACTAGTGTGTCGATTGACTTCGTTTCACTCAAATACATGAAATTCATGGATCAGAAGAGCCCTCCAATCATCCAAACGAACGCAATGCCTCAATATACCGAAATCGAGGAACCGTTGTGCAAACTCGGGTTGATCGTTTCAGGGCGCGACTAGTGTGTCGACTACCTTCGTTTCACTCAAATACATGAAATTCATGCATCAGAAGCGCCCTCCAATCATCCAAACGAACGCAAAGACTCAATATACCAAAATCGAGGAACCGTTGTGCAAACTCGGGTTGATCGTATCAGGGCGCGACTAGTGTATCGATTACCTTCGTTTCACTCAAATACATGAAATTCATGCATCAGAAGAGCACTCCAATCATCCAAACGAATGCAAAGCCTCAATATACCGAAATCGAGGAACCGTTGTGTAAACTCGGGTTGATCGTCTCAGGGCGCGACTAGTGTGTCGAATACCTTCATTTCACTCAAATACATGAAATTCATGCATCAGAAGAGCCCTCCAATCATCCAAAGGAACGCAAATCCTCAATATACCGAAATCGAAGAACCGTTGTTGAAACTCGGGTTGATCGTGCCAGGTCGCGAGTTGTGTGTCGATATCCTGCATTTTATTCAAATACATAAAATTCATGCATCAGAAGAACCCTCCAATCATCCAAACGAACGTAAAGCCTCAATATACCGAAATCGAGGAACCGTTGTTGAAACTCGGGTTGATCGTGCCAGGTCGCGAGTTGTGTGTCGATATCCTGCATTTTATTCAAATACATGAAATTCATGCATCAGAAGAACCCTCCAATCATCCAAACGAACGTAAAGCCTCAATATACCGAAATCGAGGAACCGTTATGCAAACTCGGGTTGATCGTGTCAGGGCGCGACTAGTGTGTCGATTACCTTCGCTTCACTCAAATACATGAAATTCATGCATCAGAAGAGCCGTCCAATCATCCAACCGAACGCAAAGCCTCAATAAACCGAAATCGAGGAACCGTTGTGGAAACTCGGGTTGATTGTGTTAGGGCGCGACTGGTGTGTCGATAACCTTCATTTTATTCAAATACATGAAATTCATGCATCAGAAGAGCCCTCCAATCATCCAAACGAACGCAAAGCCTCAATATACCGAAATCGAGGAACCGTTGTGCAAACTCGGGTTGATCGTGTCAGGGCGCTACTAGTGTGTCGATTACCTTCGTTTCACTCAAATACATGAAATTCATGCATCAGAAGAGCCCTCCAATCATCCAAACGAACGCAAAGCCTCAATATACCGAAATCGAGGAACCGTTGTGTAAATTCGGGTTGATCGTCTCAGGACGCGACTGGTGTGTCGATTACCTTTATTTTACTCGAATACATAAAAATAATGCATGAGAAGCGACCTGCAAATATAGAAACCAACGCAAAGTACCCGATATACCGAAATCCAGAAATCGTTGTGCAAACTCGCGGCGAAAGTTTCAGTGCTTGTATTGCTTGCCGATTACCTCCATTTCACTCGAATACATGAAAATCATGCATCTGAAGCGACCTCCAATCAACCAAACGAACGCAAAGCCTCGATCTACCGAAATCGAGAAACCGTTGTGGAAACTCGGGTTGATCGTCTCAGGGTGCGTCTGGTGTTTCGATTACCTCCTTCATTTCACTCGAATACATAAAAATCATACATCAGAAGTGGCCTGCAAATACCGAAACGAACGCAAATGCCTCGATACACCGAAATCCAGAACGCCTTGAGCAAACTCGCGGCGAAAGGTTCTGTGCGTGAATGATTTGTCGATTACCTCCATTTCACTCGAATCCATGAAGAAGCCCTGTCGCAATCTCAATTGTCACGATTTACCAAAAAATTTCTTATGGTGCTTTTTTACAGTTTTCGGGTTGATCGTGTCATGGCGCGACTAGTGTGTCGATTACCTTCGATTCACTCAAATACATGAAATTCATGCATCAGAAGAGCCCTCCAATCAGCCAAACGAACGCAAAGCCTCAATATACCGAAATCGAGGAACCGTTGTGGAAACTCGGGTTGATCGTGTCAGGGCGCGACTGGTGTGTTGATAACCTTCATTTCATTCAAATTCGTGAAATTCATACATCAGAAGAGTCCTCCAATCATCCAAACGACCGCAAAGCCTCAATATACCGAAATCGAGGAACCGTTGTGCAAACTCGGGTTGATCGTGTCAGGACGCGACTAGTGTGTCGATTACCTTCGTTTCACTCAAATACATGAAATTCATGCATCAGAAGAGCCCTCCAATCATCCAAACGAACGCAAAGCCTCAATATACCGAAATCGAGGAACCGTTATGCAAACTCGGGTTGATCGTGTCAGGGCGCGACTAGTGTGTCGATTACCTTCGGTTCACTCAAATACATGAAATTCATGTATCAGAAGAGCCCTCCAATCATCCAAACGAACGCAAAGCCTCAATATACCGAAATCGAGGAACCGTTATGCAAACTCGGGTTGATCGTGTCAGGGCGCGACTAGTGTGTCGATTACCTTCGGTTCACTCAAATACATGAAATTCATCCATCAGAAGCGCCCTCCAATCATCCAAACGAACGCAAAGCCTCAATATACCGAAATCGAGGAACCGTTGTGCAAACTCGGGTTGATCGTGCCAGGTCGCGACTTGTGAGTCGATATCCTGCATTTTATTCAAATACATGAAATTCATGCATCAGAAGAGCCCTCCAATCATCCAAACGAACGCAAAGCCTCAATATACCGAAATCGAGGAACCGTTGTGCAAACTCGGGTTGATCGTATCAGGGCGCGACTAGTGTATCGATTACCTTCGTTTCACTCAAATACATGAAATTCATGGATCAGAAGAGCCCTCCAATCATCCAAACGAACGCAATGCCTCAATATACCGAAATCGAGGAACCGTTGTGCAAACTCGGGTTGATCGTGTCAGGGCGCGACTAGTGTGTCGATTACCTTCGCTTCACTCAAATACATGAAATTCATGCATCAGAAGAGCCCTCCAATCATCCAATCGAACGCAAAGCCTCAATATACCGAAATCGAGGAACCGTTGCGTAAACTCGGGTTGCTCATCTCAGGACGCGACTGGTGTGTCGATTACCTTTATTTTACTCGAATACATAAAAATAATGCATCAGAAGCGACCTGCAAATATCGAAACCAACGCAAACCCTCGATACACTGAAATCGAGCAATCGTTGTGCAAACTCGATGCGAGTGCTCCTGGGCGCGACTTGTGTGTCGATTACCTTCGTTTCATTCAAATACATGAAATTCATCAACCACAAGTGGCCTGCAAACACCCAAACGAACGCAAAGGCCTCGATATACCGACATCGAGAAACCGATGTGCAAACTCGGGTTGATCGTGTCAGGGCACTGGTGTGTCGATTATCTTCTATTCACTCTAATACATGAAATTCATGCAACAGAAGCGCCCTCCAATCATCCAAACGAACGCAAAGACTCAATATACCAAAATCGAGGAACCGTTGTGCAAACTCGGGTTGATCGTATCAGGGCGCGACTAGTGTATCAATTACCTTCGTTTCACTCAAATACATGAAATTCATGCATCAGAAGAGCCCTCCAATCATCCAAACGAACGCAAAGCCTCAATATACCGAAATCGAGGAACCGTTGCGTAAACTCGGGTTGATCATCTCAGGACGCGACTGGTGTATCGATTACCTTTATTTTACTCGAATACATAAAAATAATGCATCAGAAGCGACCTGCAAATATCGAAACCAACGCAAACCCTCGATACACTGAAATCGAGAAATCGTTGTGCAAACTCAATGCGAGGGCTCCTGGGCGCGACTTGTGTGTCGATTACCTTCGTTTCATTCAAATACATGAAATTCATCAACCACAAGTGGCCTGCAAACACCCAAACGAACGCAAAGGCCTCGATATACCGACATCGAGAAACCGATGTGCAAACTCGGGTTGATCGTGTCAGGGTGTGTCGATTATCTTCTATTCACTCTAATACATGAAATTCATGCAACAGAAGCGCCCTCCAATCATCCAAACGAACGCAAAGACTCAATATACCAAAATCGAGGAACCGTTGTGCAAACTCGGGTTGATCGTATCAGGGCGCGACTAGTTTATCGATTACCTTCGTTTCACTCAAATACATGAAATTCATGCATCAGAAGAGCCCTCCAATCATCCAAACGAACGCAAAGCCTCAATATACCGAAATCGAAGAACAATTGTGTAAACTCGGGTTGATCGTCTCAGGGCGCGACTGGTGTATCGATTACCTTCATTCCACTCGAATACATAAAAATCATCCATCAGAAGTGGCCTGCAATTACCAAAACGAACGCAAAGGACCCGATATACCGAAATCCAGAAATCGTTGTGCAAACTCGCGGCGAAAGTTTCAGTGCGTGTATTGCTTGCCGATTACCTCCATTTCACTCGAATACATGAAAATCATGCATCTGAAGTGACCTCCAATCATCCAAACGAACGCAAAGCCTCGATCTACCGAAATCGAGAAACCGTTGTGGAAACTCGGGTTGATCGTGCCAGGTCGCGACTAGTGTGTCGATTACCTTCGTTTCACTCAAATACATGAAATTCATGCATCAGAAGAGCCCTCCAATCATCCAAACGAACGCAAAGCCTCAATATACCGAAATCGAGGAACCGTTATGCAAACTCGGGTTGATCGTGTCAGGGCGCGACTAGTGTGTCGATTACCTTCGGTTCACTCAAATACATGAAAATCATGCATCTGAAGCGACCTCCAATCAACCAAACGAACGCAAAGCCTCGATCTACCGAAATCGAGAAACCGTTGTGGAAACTCAGGTTAATCGTCTCAGGGTGCGACTGGTGTATCGATTACCTCCTTCATTTCACTCGAATACATAAAAATCATACATCAGACGTGGCCTGCAAATACCGAAACGAACGCAAATGCCTCGATATACCGAAATCCAGAACGCCTTGAGCAAACTCGCGGCGAAAGTTTCTGTGCGTGAATGATTTGTCGATTACCTCCATTTCACTCGAATCCATGAAGAAGCCCTGTCGCAATCTCGATTGTCACGATTTACCAAAAAATTTCTTATGGTGCTTTTTTACAGTTTTCGGGTTGATCGTGTCATGGCGGGACTAATGTGTCGATTACCTTCGATTCACTCAAATACATGAAATTCATGCATCAGAAGAGCCCTCCAATCAGCCAAACGAACGCAAAGCCTCAATATACCGAAATCGAGGAACCGTTGTGGAAACTCGGGTTGATCGTGTCAGGGCGCGACTGGTGTGTCGATAACCTTCATTTCATTCAAATTCATGAAATTTATGCATCAGAAGAGTCCTCCAATCATCCAAACGATCGCAAAGCCTCAATATACCGAAATCGAGGAACCGTTATGCAAACTCGGGTTGATCGTGTCAGGGCGCGACTAGTGTGTCGATTACCTTCGGTTCACTCAAATACATGAAATTCATGTATCAGAAGAGCCCTCCAATCATCCAAACGAACGCAAAGCCTTAATATACCGAAATCGAGGAACCGTTGTGCAAACTCGTGTTGATCGTATCAGGGCGCGACTAGTGTATCGATTACCTTCGGTTCACTCAAATACATGAAATTCATGCATCAGAAGAGCCCTCCAATCATCCAAACGAACGCACATCCTCAATATACCGAAATCGAGGAACCGTTATGCAAACTCGGGTTGATTGTGTCAGGGCGCGACTATTGTGTCGATTACCTTCGGTTCACTCAAATACATGAAATTCATGCATCAGAAGAGCCCTCCAATCATCCAAACGAACGCAAAGCCTCAATATACCGAAATCGAGGAACCGTTATGCAAACTCGGGTTGATTGTGTCAGGGCGCGACTAGTGTGTCGATTACCTTCGGTTCGATCAAATACATGAAATTCATGCATCAGAAGCGCCCTCCAATCATCCAAACGAACGCAAAGCCTCAATATACCGAAATCGAGGAACCGTTGTGCAAACTCGGGTTGATCGTGCCAGGTCGCGACTTATGAGTCGATATCCTGCATTTTATTCAAATACATGAAATTCATGCATCAGAAGAGCCCTCCAATCATCCAAAGGAACGCAAAGCCTCAATATACCGAAATCGAGGAACCGTTGTGCAAACTCGGGTTGATCGTGCCAGGTCGCGACTTGTGTGTCGATATTCTGCATTTTATTCAAATACATGAAATTCATGCATCAGAAGAGCCCTCCAATCAGCCAAACGAACGCAAAGCCTCAATATACCGAAATCGAGGAACCGTTGTGGAAACTCGGGTTGATCGTGTCAGGGCGCGACTGGTGTGTCGATTACGTTCGGTTCACTCAAATACATGAAATTCATGCATCAGAAGAGCCCTCCAATCATCCAAACGAACGCAAAGCCTCAATATACCGAAATCGAGGAACCGTTATGCAAACTCGGGTTGATCGTGTCAGGGCGCGACTAGTGTGTCGATTACCTTCGGTTCACTCAAATACATGAAATTCATGCATCAGAAGCGCCCTCCAATCATCCAAACGAACGCAAAGCCTCAATATACCGAAATCGAGGAACCGTTGTGCAAACTCGGGTTGATCGTGTCAGGGCGCGACTGGTGTGTCGATAACCTTCATTTCATTCAAATTCATGAAATTCATGCATCAGAAGAGTCCTCCAATCATCCAAACGAACGCAAAGCCTCAATATACCGAAATCGAGAAACCGTTGTGGAATTCGGGTTGATCGTGCCAGGTCGCGACTTGTGTGTCGATATCCTGCATTTTATTCAAATACATGAAATTCATGCATCAGAAGAACCCTCCAATCATCCAAACGAACGTAAAGCCTCAATATACCGAAATCGAGGAACCGTTATGCAAACTCGGGTTGATCGTGTCAGGGCGCGACTAGTGTGTCGATTACCTTCGCTTCACTCAAATACATGAAATTCATGCATCAGAAGAGCCGTCCAATCATCCAAACGAACGCAAAGCCTCAATATACCGAAATCGAGGAACCGTTGTGGAAACTCGGGTTGATTGTGTCAGAGCGCGACTGGTGTGTCGATAACCTTCATTTTATTCAAATACATGAAATTCATGAATCAGAAGAGCCCTCCAATCATCCAAACGAACGCAAAGCCTCAATATACCGAAATCGAGGAACCGTTGTGCAAACTCCGGTTGATCGTGTCAGGGCGCTACTAGTGTGTCGATTACCTTCGTTTCACTCAAATACATGAAATTCATGCATCAGAAGAGCCCTCCAATCATCCAAACGAACGCAAAGCCTCGATCTACCGAAATCGAGAAACCGTTGTGGAAACTCGGGTTAATCGTCTCAGGGTGCGACTGGTGTATCGATTACCTCCTTCATTTCACTCGAATACATAAAAATCATACATCAGAAGTGGCCTGCAAATACCGAAACGAACGCAAATGCCTCGATATACTGAAATCCAGAACGCCTTGAGCAAACTCGCGGCGAAAGTTTCTGTGCGTGAATGATTTGTCGATTACCTCCATTTCACTCGAATCCATGAAGAAGCCCTGTCGCAATCTCAATTATCACGATTTACCAAAAATTTCTTATGGTGCTTCTTTACAGTTTTCGGGTTGATCGTGTCATGGCGCGACTAGTGTGTCGATTACCTTCGGTTCACTCAAATACATGAAATTCATGCATCAGAAGAGCCCTCCAATCAGCCAAACGAACGCAAAGCCTCAATATACCGAAATCGAGGAACCGTTGTGGAAACTCGGGTTGATCGTGTCAGGGCGCGACTGGTGTGTCGATAACCTTCATTTCATTCAAACTCATGAAATTCATGCATCAGAAGAGTCCTCCAATCATCCAAACGAACGCAAAGCCTCAATATACCGAAATCGAGGAACCGTTATGCAAACTCGGGTTGATCGTGTCAGGGCGCGACTAGTGTGTCGATTACCTTCGGTTCACTCAAATACATGAAATTCATGCATCAGAAGGGCCCTCCAATCATCCAAACGAACGCAAAGCCTCAATATACCGAAATCGAGGAACCGTTATGCAAACTCGGGTTGACCGTGTCAGGCCGCGACTAGTGTGTTGATTACCTTCGGTTCACTCAAATACATGAAATTCATGCATCAGAAGAGCCCTTCAATCATCCAAACGAACGCAAAGCCTCAATATACCGAAATCGAGGAACCGTTGTGCAAACTCGGGTTGATCGCGTCAGGGCGCGACTAGTGTGTCGATTACCTTCGCTTCACTCAAATACATGAAATTCATGCATCAGAAGAGCCCTCCAATCATCCAAACGAAAGCAAAGCCTCAATATACCGAAATCGAGGAACCGTTATGCAAACTCGGGTTGATCGTGTCAGGGCGCGACTAGTGTGTCGATTACCTTCGGTTCACTCAAATACATGAAATTCATGCATCAGAAGAGCCCTCCAATCATCCAAACGAACGCAAAGCCTCAATATACCGAAATCGAGGAACCGTTATGCAAACTCGGGTTGATCGTGTCAGGGCGCGACTAGTGTGTCGATTACCTTCGGTTCACTCAAATACATGAAATTCATGCATCAGAAGCGCCCTCCAATCATCCAAACGAACGCAAAGCCTCAATATACCGAAATCGAGGAACCGTTATGCAAACTCGGGTTGATCGTGCCAGGTCGCGACTTGTGTGTCGATATCCTGCATTCTATTCAAATACATGAAATTCATGCATCAGAAGAGCACTCCAATCATCCAAACGAACGCAAACCCTCAATATACCGAAATCGAGGAATTGTTGTGTAAACTCGGGTTGATCGTCTCAGGGCGCGACTAGTGTGTCGATTGACTTCGTTTCACTCAAATACATGAAATTCATGCATCAGAAGAGCCCTCCAATCATCCAAACGAACGCAAAGCCTCAATATACCGAAATCAAGGAACCGTTATGCAAACTCGGGTTGATCGTGTCAGGGCGCGACTAGTGTGTCGATTACCTTCGGTTCACTCAAATACATGAAATTCATGCATCAGAAGAGCCCTCCAATCATCCAAACGAACGCAAAGCCTCAATATACCTAAATCGAGGAACCGTTGTGCAAACTCGGGTTGATCGTGTCAGGGCGCGACTAGTGTGTCGATTACCTTCGGTTCACTCAAATACATGAAATTCATGCATCAGAAGAGCCCTCCAATCATCCAAACGAACGCAAAGCCTCAATATACCGAAATCGAGGAACCGTTGTGCAAACTCGGGTTGATCGTGCCAGGTCGCGACTTGTGAGTCGATATCCTGCATTTTATTCAAATACATGAAATTCATGCATCAGAAGAGCCCTCCAATCATCCAAACGAAAGCAAAGCCTCAATATACCGAAATCGAGGAACCGTTATGCAAACTCGGGTTGATCGTGCCAGGTCGCGACTTGTGTGTCGATATCCTGCATTTTATTCAAATACATGAAATTCATTCATCAGAAGAGCACTCCAATCATCCAAACGAACGCAAAGCCTCAATATACCGAAATCGAGGAATTGTTGTGTAAACTCGGGTTGATCGTCTCAGGGCGCGACTAGTGTGTCGATTGACTTCGTTTCACTCAAGTACATGAAATTCATGCATCAGAAGAGCCCTCCAATCATCCAAACGAACGCAAAGCCTCAATATACCGAAATCGAGAAACCGTTGTGTAAACTCGGGTTGATCATCTCAGGACGCGACTGGTGTGTCGATTACCTTTATTTTACTCGAATACATAAAAAGAATGCATCAGAAGCGACCTGCAAATATCGAAACCAACGCAAACCCTCGATACACTGAAATCGAGAAATCGTTGTGCAAATTCGATGCGAGTGCTCCTGGGCGCGACTTGTGTGTCGATTATCTTCTATTCACTCTAATACATGAAATTCATGCATCAGAAGCGCCCTCCAATCATCCAAACGAACGCAAAGACTCAATATACCAAAATCGAGGAACCGTTGTGCAAACTCGGCTTGATCGTATCAGGGCGCGACTAGTGTATCGATTACCTTCGTTTCACTCAAATACATGAAATTCATGCATCAGAAAAGCCCTCCAATCATCCAAACGAACGCAAAGCCTCAATATACCGAAATCGAAGAACAATTGTGTAAACTCGGGTTGATCGTCTCAGGGCGCGACTAGTGTGTCGATTGACTTCGTTTCACTCAAATACATGAAATTCATGGATCAGAAGAGCCCTCCAATCATCCAAACGAACGCAATGCCTCATTATACCGAAATCGAGGAACCGTTGTGCAAACTCGGGTTGATCGTGTCAGGGCGCGACTGGTGTGTCGATTACCTTTATTTTACTCGAATACATAAAAATAATGCATCAGGAGCGACCTGCAAATATCGAAACCAACGCAAACCCTCGATACACTGAAATCGAGAAATCGTTGTGCACACTCGATGCGATTGTTCCAGAGCGCGATTAGTGTGTCGATTACCTTCGTTTCACTCAAATACATGAAATTCATCCATCAGAAGTGGCCTGGAAATACCGAAACGAACGCAAAGCCTCAATATACCGAAATCGAAGAACCGTTGTTGAAACTCGGGTTGATCGTGCCAGGTCGCGAGTTGTGTGTCGATATCCTGCATTTTATTCAAATACATAAAATTCATGCATCAGAAGAACCCTCCAATCATCCAAACGAACGTAAAGCCTCAATATACCGAAATCGAGGAACCGTTGTTGAAACTCGGGTTGATCGTGCCAGGTCGCGAGTTGTGTGTCGATATCCTGCATTTTATTCAAATACATGAAATGCATGCATCAGAAGAACCCTCCAATCATCCAAACGAACGTAAAGCCTCAATATACCGAAACTGAGGAACCGTTATGCAAACTCGGGTTGATCGTGTCAGGGCGCGACTAGTGTGTCGATTACCTTCGCTTCACTCAAATACATGAAATTCATGCATCAGAAGAGCCGTCCAATCATCCAACCGAACGCAAAGCCTCAATATACCGAAATCGAGGACCTGTTGTGGAAACTCGGGTTGATTGTGTCAGGGCGCGACTGGTGTGTCGATAACCTTCATTTTATTCAAATACATGAAATTCATGCATCAGAAGAGCCCTCCAATCATCCAAACGAACGCAAAGCCTCAATATACCGAAATCGAGGAACCGTTGTGCAAACTCGGGTTGATCGTGTCAGGGCGCTACTAGTGTGTCGATTACCTTCGTTTCACTCAAATACATGAAATTCATGCATCAGAAGAGCCCTCCAATCATCCAAACGAACGCAAAGCCTCAATATACCGAAATCGAGGAACCGTTGTGTAAACTCGGGTTGATCGTCTCAGGACGCGACTGGTGTGTCGATTACCTTTATTTTACTCGAATACATAAAAATAATGCATCAGAAGCGACCTGCAAATATCGAAACCAACGCAAAGGACCCGATATACCGAAATCCAGAAATCGTTGTGCAAACTCGCGGCGAAAGTTTCAGTGCTTGTATTGCTTGCCGATTACCTCCATTTCACTCGAATACATGAAAATCATGCATCTGAAGCGACCTCCAATCAACCAAACGAACGCAAAGCCTCGATCTACCGAAATCGAGAAACCGTTGTGGAAACTCAGGTTAATCGTCTCAGGGTGCGACTGGTGTATCGATTACCTCCTTCATTTCACTCGAATACATAAAAATCATACATCAGAAGTGGCCTGCAAATACCGAAACGAACGCAAATGCCTCGATATACCGAAATCCAGAACGCCTTGAGCAAACTCGCGGCGAAAGTTTCTGTGCGTGAATGATTTGTCGATTACCTCCATTTCACTCGAATCCATGAAGAAGCCCTGTCGCAATCTCAATTGTCACGATTTACCAAAAAATTTCTTATGGTGCTTTTTTACAGTTTTCGGGTTGATCGTGTCATGGCGCGTCTAGTGTGTCGATTACCTTCGATTCACTCAAATACATGAAATTCATGCATCATAAGAGCCCTCCAATCAGCCAAACGAACGCAAAGCCTCAATATACCGAAATCGAGGAACCGTTGTGGAAACTCGGGTTGATCGTGTCAGGGCGCGACTGGTGTGTTGATAACCTTCATTTCATTCAAATTCGTGAAATTCATGCATCAGAAGAGTCCTCCAATCATCCAAACGAACGCAAAGCCTCAATATACCGAAATCGAGAAACCGTTGTGGCATTCGGGTTGATCGTGCCAGGTCGCGACTAGTGTGTCGATTACCTTCGGTTCACTCAAATACATGAAATCCATGCATCAGAAGAGCCCTCCAATCATCCAAACGAACGCAAAGCCTCAATATACCGAAATCGAGGAACCGTTGTGCAAACTCATGTTGATCGTATCAGGGCGCGACTAGTGTATCGATTACATTCGTTTCACTCAAATACATGAAGTTCATGCATCAGAAAAGCCCTCCAATCATCCAAACGAACGCAAAGCCTCAATATACCGAAATCGAGGAACCGTTATGCAAACTCGGGTTGATCGTGTCAGGGCGCGACTAGTGTGTCGATTACCTTCGGTTCACTCAAATACATGAAATTCATGCATCAGAAGAGCCCTCCAATCATCCAAACGAACGCAAAGCCTCAATATACCGAAATCGAGGAACCGTTATGCAAACTCGGGTTGATCGTGTCAGGGCGCGACTAGTGTGTCGATTACCTTCGGTTCACTCAAATACATAAAATTCATGCATCAGACGAGCCCCCCAATCATCCAAACGAACGCAAAGCCTCAATATACCGAAATCGAGGAACCGTTATGCAAACTCGGGTTGATCGTGTCAGGGCGCGACTAGTGTGTCGATTACCTTCGGTTCACTCAAATACATGAAATTCATCCATCAGAAGCGCCCTCCAATCATCCAAACGAACGCAAAGCCTCAATATACCGAAATCGAGGAACCGTTGTGCAAACTCGAGTTGATCGTGCCAGGTCGCGACTTGTGAGTCGATATCCTGCATTTTATTCAAATACATGAAATTCATGCATCAGAAGAGCCCTCCAATCATCCAAACGAACGCAAAGCCTCAATATACCGAAATCGAGGAACCGTTATGCAAACTCGGGTTGATCGTGTCAGGGCGCGACTAGTATGTCGATTACCTTCGGTTCACTCAAATACATGAAATTCATCCATCAGAAGCGCCCTCCAATCATCCAAACGAACGCAAAGCCTCAATATACCGAAATCGAGGAACCGTTGTGCAAACTCGGGTTGATCGTGCCAGGTCGCGACTTGTGAGTCGATATCCTGCATTTTATTCAAATACATGAAATTCATGCATCAGAAGAGCCCTCCAATCATCCAAACGAACGCAAAGCCTCAATATACCGAAATCGAGGAACCGTTATGCAAACTCGGGTTGATCGTGCCTGGTCGCGACTTGTGTGTCGATATCCTGCATTTTATTCAAATACATGAAATTCATGCATCAGAAGAGACCTCCAATCATCCAAACGAACGCAAAGCCTCAATATACCGAAATCGAGGAATTGTTGTGTAAACTCGGGTTGATCGTCTCAGGGCGTGACTAGTGTGTCGATTGACTTCGTTTCACTCAAATACATGAAACTCATGCATCAGAAGAGCCCTCCAATCATCCAAACGAACGCAAAGCCTCAATATACCGAAATTGAAGAACAATTGTGTAAACTCGGGTTGTTCGTCTCAGGGCGCGACTAGTGTGTCGATTGACTTCGTTTCACTCAAATACATGAAATTCATGGATCAGAAGAGCCCTCCAATCATCCAAACGAACGCAATGCCTCAATATACCGAAATCGAGGAACCGTTGTGCAAACTCGGGTTGATCGTTTCAGGGCGCGACTAGTGTGACGACTACCTTCGTTTCACTCAAATACATGAAATTCATGCATCAGAAGCGCCCTCCAATCATCCAAACGAACGCAAAGACTCAATATACCAAAATCGAGGAACCGTTGTGCAAACTCGGGTTGATCGTATCAGGGCGCGACTAGTGTATCGATTACCTTCGTTTCACTCAAATACATGAAATTCATGCATCAGAAGAGCACTCCAATCATCCAAACGAATGCAAAGCCTCAATATACCGAAATCGAGGAACCGTTGTGTAAACTCGGGTTGATCGTCTCAGGGCGCGACTAGTGTGTCGAATACCTTCATTTCACTCAAATACATGAAATTCATGCATCAGAAGAGCCCTCCAATCATCCAAAGGAACGCAAATCCTCAATATACCGAAATCGAAGAACCGTTGTTGAAACTCGGGTTGATCGTGCCAGGTCGCGAGTTGTGTGTCGATATCCTGCATTTTATTCAAATACATAAAATTCATGCATCAGAAGAACCCTCCAATCATCCAAACGAACGTAAAGCCTCAATATACCGAAATCGAGGAACCGTTGTTGAAACTCGGGTTGATCGTGCCAGGTCGCGAGTTGTGTGTCGATATCCTGCATTTTATTCAAATACATGAAATTCATGCATCAGAAGAACCCTCCAATCATCCAAACGAACGTAAAGCCTCAATATACCGAAATCGAGGAACCGTTATGCAAACTCGGGTTGATCGTGTCAGGGCGCGACTAGTGTGTCGATTACCTTCGCTTCACTCAAATACATGAAATTCATGCATCAGAAGAGCCGTCCAATCATCCAACCGAACGCAAAGCCTCAATAAACCGAAATCGAGGAACCGTTGTGGAAACTCGGGTTGATTGTGTTAGGGCGCGACTGGTGTGTCGATAACCTTCATTTTATTCAAATACATGAAATTCATGCATCAGAAGAGCCCTCCAATCATCCAAACGAACGCAAAGCCTCAATATACCGAAATCGAGGAACCGTTGTGCAAACTCGGGTTGATCGTGTCAGGGCGCTACTAGTGTGTTGATAACCTTCATTTCATTCAAATTCGTGAAATTCATACATCAGAAGAGTCCTCCAATCATCCAAACGAACGCAAAGCCTCAATATACCGAAATCGAGGAACCGTTGTGCAAACTCGGGTTGATCGTGTCAGGACGCGACTAGTGTGTCGATTACCTTCGTTTCACTCAAATACATGAAATTCATGCATCAGAAGAGCCCTCCAATCATCCAAACGAACGCAAAGCCTCAATATACCGAAATCGAGGAACCGTTATGCAAACTCGGGTTGATCGTGTCAGGGCGCGACTAGTGTGTCGATTACCTTCGGTTCACTCAAATACATGAAATTCATGTATCAGAAGAGCCCTCCAATCATCCAAACGAACGCAAAGCCTCAATATACCGAAATCGAGGAACCGTTATGCAAACTCGGGTTGATCGTGTCAGGGCGCGACTAGTGTGTCGATTACCTTCGGTTCACTCAAATACATGAAATTCATCCATCAGAAGCGCCCTCCAATCATCCAAACGAACGCAAAGCCTCAATATACCGAAATCGAGGAACCGTTGTGCAAACTCGGGTTGATCGTGCCAGGTCGCGACTTGTGAGTCGATATCCTGCATTTTATTCAAATACATGAAATTCATGCATCAGAAGAGCCCTCCAATCATCCAAACGAACGCAAAGCCTCAATATACCGAAATCGAGTAACCGTTGTGCAAACTCGGGTTGATCGTATCAGGGCGCGACTAGTGTATCGATTACCTTCGTTTCACTCAAATACATGAAATTCATGCATCAGAAGAGCCCTCCAATCATCCAAACGAACGCAAATCCTCAATATACCGAAATCGAAGAACAATTGTGTAAACTCGGGTTGATCGTCTCCGGGCGCGACTAGTGTGTCGATTGACTTCGTTTCACTCAAATACATGAAATTCATGGATCAGAAGAGCCCTCCAATCATCCAAACGAACGCAATGCCTCAATATACCGAAATCGAGGAACCGTTGTGCAAACTCGGGTTGATCGTGTCAGGGCGCGACTAGTGTGTCGATTACCTTCGCTTCACTCAAATACATGAAATTCATGCATCAGAAGAGCCCTCCAATCATCCAAACGAACGCAAAGCCTCAATATACCGAAATCGAGGAACCGTTGCGTAAACTCGGGTTGCTCATCTCAGGACGCGACTGGTGTGTCGATTACCTTTATTTTACTCGAATACATAAAAATAATGCATCAGAAGCGACCTGCAAATATCGAAACCAACGCAAACCCTCGATACACTGAAATCGAGCAATCGTTGTGCAAACTCGATGCGAGTGCTCCTGGGCGCGACTTGTGTGTCGATGACCTTCGTTTCATTCAAATACATGAAATTCATCAACCACAAGTGGCCTGCAAACACCCAAACGAACGCAAAGGCCTCGATATACCGACATCGAGAAACCGATGTGCAAACTCGGGTTGATCGTGTCAGGGCACTGGTGTGTCGATTATCTTCTATTCACTCTAATACATGAAATTCATGCAACAGAAGCGCCCTCCAATCATCCAAACGAACGCAAAGACTCAATATACCAAAATCGAGGAACCGTTGTGCAAACTCGGGTTGATCGTATCAGGGCGCGACTAGTGTATCAATTACCTTCGTTTCACTCAAATACATGAAATTCATGCATCAGAAGAGCCCTCCAATCATCCAAACGAACGCAAAGCCTCAATATACCGAAATCGAGGAACCGTTGCGTAAACTCGGGTTGATCATCTCAGGACGCGACTGGTGTATCGATTACCTTTATTTTACTCGAATACATAAAAATAATGCATCAGAAGCGACCTGCAAATATCGAAACCAACGCAAACCCTCGATACACTGAAATCGAGAAATCGTTGTGCAAACTCAATGCGAGGGCTCCTGGGCGCGACTTGTGTGTCGATTACCTTCGTTTCATTCAAATACATGAAATTCATCAACCACAAGTGGCCTGCAAACACCCAAACGAACGCAAAGGCCTCGATATACCGACATCGAGAAACCGATGTGCAAACTCGGGTTGATCGTGTCAGGGTGTGTCGATTATCTTCTATTCACTCTAATACATGAAATTCATGCAACAGAAGCGCCCTCCAATCATCCAAACGAACGCAAAGACTCAATATACCAAAATCGAGGAACCGTTGTGCAAACTCGGGTTGATCGTATCAGGGCGCGACTAGTTTATCGATTACCTTCGTTTCACTCAAATACATGAAATTCATGCATCAGAAGAGCCCTCCAATCATCCAAACGAACGCAAAGCCTCAATATACCGAAATCGAAGAACAATTGTGTAAACTCGGGTTGATCGTCTCAGGGCGCGACTGGTGTATCGATTACCTTCATTCCACTCGAATACATAAAAATCATCCATCAGAAGTGGCCTGCAATTACCAAAACGAACGCAAAGGACCCGATATACCGAAATCCAGAAATCGTTGTGCAAACTCGCGGCGAAAGTTTCAGTGCGTGTATTGCTTGCCGATTACCTCCATTTCACTCGAATACATGAAAATCATGCATCTGAAGTGACCTCCAATCATCCAAACGAACGCAAAGCCTCGATCTACCGAAATCGAGAAACCGTTGTGGAAACTCGGGTTGATCGTGCCAGGTCGCGACTAGTGTGTCGATTACCTTCGTTTCACTCAAATACATGAAATTCATGCATCAGAAGTGCCCTCCAATCATCCAAACGAACGCAAAGCCTCAATATACCGAAATCGAGGAACCGTTATGCAAACTCGGGTTGATCGTGTCAGGGCGCGACTAGTGTGTCGATTACCTTCGGTTCACTCAAATACATGAAAATCATGCATCTGAAGCGACCTCCAATCAACCAAACGAACGCAAAGCCTCGATCTACCGAAATCGAGAAACCGTTGTGGAAACTCAGGTTAATCGTCTCAGGGTGCGACTGGTGTATCGATTACCTCCTTCATTTCACTCGAATACATAAAAATCATACATCAGAAGTGGCCTGCAAATACCGAAACGAACGCAAATGCCTCGATATACCGAAATCCAGAACGCCTTGAGCAAACTCGCGGCGAAAGTTTCTGTGCGTGAATGATTTGTCGATTACCTCCATTTCACTCGAATCCATGAAGAAGCCCTGTCGCAATCTCAATTGTCACGATTTACCAAAAAATTTCTTATGGTGCTTTTTTACAGTTTTCGGGTTGATCGTGTCATGGCGGGACTAATGTGTCGATTACCTTCGATTCACTCAAATACATGAAATTCATGCATCAGAAGAGCCCTCCAATCAGCCAAACGAACGCAAAGCCTCAATATACCGAAATCGAGGAACCGTTGTGGAAACTCGGGTTGATCGTGTCAGGGCGCGACTGGTGTGTCGATAACCTTCATTTCATTCAAATTCATGAAATTTATGCATCAGAAGAGTCCTCCAATCATCCAAACGAACGCAAAGCCTCAATATACCGAAATCGAGGAACCGTTATGCAAACTCGGGTTGATCGTGTCAGGGCGCGACTAGTGTGTCGATTACCTTCGGTTCACTCAAATACATGAAATTCATGTATCAGAAGAGCCCTCCAATCATCCAAACGAACGCAAAGCCTTAATATACCGAAATCGAGGAACCGTTGTGCAAACTCGTGTTGATCGTATCAGGGCGCGACTAGTGTATCGATTACCTTCGGTTCACTCAAATACATGAAATTCATGCATCAGAAGAGCCCTCCAATCATCCAAACGAACGCACAGCCTCAATATACCGAAATCGAGGAACCGTTATGCAAACTCGGGTTGATTGTGTCAGGGCGCGACTATTGTGTCGATTACCTTCGGTTCACTCAAATACATGAAATTCATGCATCAGAAGAGCCCTCCAATCATCCAAACGAACGCAAAGCCTCAATATACCGAAATCGAGGAACCGTTATGCAAACTCGGGTTGATTGTGTCAGGGCGCGACTAGTGTGTCGATTACCTTCGGTTCAATCAAATACATGAAATTCATGCATCAGAAGCGCCCTCCAATCATCCAAACGAACGCAAAGCCTCAATATACCGAAATCGAGGAACCGTTGTGCAAACTCGGGTTGATCGTGCCAGGTCGCGACTTATGAGTCGATATCCTGCATTTTATTCAAATACATGAAATTCATGCATCAGAAGAGCCCTCCAATCATCCAAAGGAACGCAAAGCCTCAATATACCGAAATCGAGGAACCGTTATGCAAACTCGGGTTGATCGTGCCAGGTCGCGACTTGTGTGTCGATATTCTGCATTTTATTCAAATACATGAAATTCATGCATCAGAAGAGCCCTCCAATCAGCCAAACGAACGCAAAGCCTCAATATACCGAAATCGAGGAACCGTTGTGGAAACTCGGGTTGATCGTGTCAGGGCGCGACTGGTGTGTCGATTACCTTCGGTTCACTCAAATACATGAAATTCATGCATCAGAAGAGCCCTCCAATCATCCAAACGAACGCAAAGCCTCAATATACCGAAATCGAGGAACCGTTATGCAAACTCGGGTTGATCGTGTCAGGGCGCGACTAGTGTGTCGATTACCTTCGGTTCACTCAAATACATGAAATTCATGCATCAGAAGCGCCCGCCAATCATCCAAACGAACGCAAAGCCTCAATATACCGAAATCGAGGAACCGTTGTGCAAACTCGGGTTGATCGTGTCAGGGCGCGACTGGTGTGTCGATAACCTTCATTTCATTCAAATTCATGAAATTCATGCATCAGAAGAGTCCTCCAATCATCCAAACGAACGCAAAGCCTCAATATACCGAAATCGAGAAACCGTTGTGGAATTCGGGTTGATCGTGCCAGGTCGCGACTTGTGTGTCGATATCCTGCATTTTATTCAAATACATGAAATTCATGCATCAGAAGAACCCTCCAATCATCCAAACGAACGTAAAGCCTCAATATACCGAAATCGAGGAACCGTTATGCAAACTCGGGTTGATCGTGTCAGGGCGCGACTAGTGTGTCGATTACCTTCGCTTCACTCAAATACATGAAATTCATGCATCAGAAGAGCCGTCCAATCATCCAAACGAACGCAAAGCCTCAATATACCGAAATCGAGGAACCGTTGTGGAAACTCGGGTTGATTGTGTCAGAGCGCGACTGGTGTGTCGATAACCTTCATTTTATTCAAATACATGAAATTCATGAATCAGAAGAGCCCTCCAATCATCCAAACGAACGCAAAGCCTCAATATACCGAAATCGAGGAACCGTTGTGCAAACTCCGGTTGATCGTGTCAGGGCGCTACTAGTGTGTCGATTACCTTCGTTTCACTCAAATACATGAAATTCATGCATCAGAAGAGCCCTCCAATCATCCAAACGAACGCAAAGCCTCGATCTACCGAAATCGAGAAACCGTTGTGGAAACTCGGGTTAATCGTCTCAGGGTGCGACTGGTGTATCGATTACCTCCTTCATTTCACTCGAATACATAAAAATCATACATCAGAAGTGGCCTGCAAATACCGAAACGAACGCAAATGCCTCGATATACTGAAATCCAGAACGCCTTGAGCAAACTCGCGGCGAAAGTTTCTGTGCGTGAATGATTTGTCGATTACCTCCATTTCACTCGAATCCATGAAGAAGCCCTGTCGCAATCTCAATTATCACGATTTACCAAAAAATTTCTTATGGTGCTTCTTTACAGTTTTCGGGTTGATCGTGTCATGGCGCGACTAGTGTGTCGATTACCTTCGGTTCACTCAAATACATGAAATTCATGCATCAGAAGAGCCCTCCAATCAGCCAAACGAACGCAAAGCCTCAATATACCGAAATCGAGGAACCGTTGTGGAAACTCGGGTTGATCGTGTCAGGGCGCGACTGGTGTGTCGATAACCTTCATTTCATTCAAACTCATGAAATTCATGCATCAGAAGAGTCCTCCAATCATCCAAACGAACGCAAAGCCTCAATATACCGAAATCGAGGAACCGTTATGCAAACTCGGGTTGATCGTGTCAGGGCGCGACTAGTGTGTCGATTACCTTCGGTTCACTCAAATACATGAAATTCATGCATCAGAAGGGCCCTCCAATCATCCAAACGAACGCAAAGCCTCAATATACCGAAATCGAGGAACCGTTATGCAAACTCGGGTTGACCGTGTCAGGCCGCGACTAGTGTGTCGATTACCTTCGGTTCACTCAAATACATGAAATTCATGCATCAGAAGAGCCCTCCAATCATCCAAACGAACGCAAAGCCTCAATATACCGAAATCGAGGAACCGTTGTGCAAACTCGGGTTGATCGTGTCAGGGCGCGACTAGTGTGTCGATTACCTTCGCTTCACTCAAATACATGAAATTCATGCATCAGAAGAGCCCTCCAATCATCCAAACGAAAGCAAAGCCTCAATATACCGAAATCGAGGAACCGTTATGCAAACTCGGGTTGATCGTGTCAGGGCGCGACTAGTGTGTCGATTACCTTCGGTTCACTCAAATACATGAAATTCATGCATCAGAAGAGCCCTCCAATCATCCAAACGAACGCAAAGCCTCAATATACCGAAATCGAGGAACCGTTATGCAAACTCGGGTTGATCGTGTCAGGGCGCGACTAGTGTGTCGATTACCTTCGGTTCACTCAAATACATGAAATTCATGCATCAGAAGCGCCCTCCAATCATCCAAACGAACGCAAAGCCTCAATATACCGAAATCGAGGAACCGTTATGCAAACTCGGGTTGATCGTGCCAGGTCGCGACTTGTGTGTCGATATCCTGCATTTTATTCAAATACATGAAATTCATGCATCAGAAGAGCACTCCAATCATCCAAACGAACGCAAACCCTCAATATACCGAAATCGAGGAATTGTTGTGTAAACTCGGGTTGATCGTCTCAGGGCGCGACTAGTGTGTCGATTGACTTCGTTTCACTCAAATACATGAAATTCATGCATCAGAAGAACCCTCCAATCATCCAAACGAACGCACAGCCTCAATATACCGAAATCGAGGAACCGTTATGCAAACTCGGGTTGATTGTGTCAGGGCGCGACTATTGTGTCGATTACCTTCGGTTCACTCAAATACATGAAATTCATGCATCAGAAGAGCCCTCCAATCATCCAAACGAACGCAAAGCCTCAATATACCGAAATCGAGGAACCGTTGTGCAAACTCGGGTTGATCGTGCCAGGTCGCGACTTATGAGTCGATATCCTGCATTTTATTCAAATACATGAAATTCATGCATCAGAAGAGCCCTCCAATCATCCAAAGGAACGCAAAGCCTCAATATACCGAAATCGAGGAACCGTTATGCAAACTCGGGTTGATCGTGCCAGGTCGCGACTTGTGTGTCGATATTCTGCATTTTATTCAAATACATGAAATTCATGCATCAGAAGAGCCCTCCAATCAGCCAAACGAACGCAAAGCCTCAATATACCGAAATCGAGGAACCGTTGTGGAAACTCGGGTTGATCGTGTCAGGGCGCGACTGGTGTGTCGATTACCTTCGGTTCACTCAAATACATGAAATTCATGCATCAGAAGAGCCCTCCAATCATCCAAACGAACGCAAAGCCTCAATATACCGAAATCGAGGAACCGTTATGCAAACTCGGGTTGATCGTGTCAGGGCGCGACTAGTGTGTCGATTACCTTCGGTTCACTCAAATACATGAAATTCATGCATCAGAAGCGCCCTCCAATCATCCAAACGAACGCAAAGCCTCAATATACCGAAATCGAGGAACCGTTGTGCAAACTCGGGTTGATCGTGTCAGGGCGCGACTGGTGTGTCGATAACCTTCATTTCATTCAAATTCATGAAATTCATGCATCAGAAGAGTCCTCCAATCATCCAAACGAACGCAAAGCCTCAATATACCGAAATCGAGAAACCGTTGTGGAATTCGGGTTGATCGTGCCAGGTCGCGACTTGTGTGTCGATATCCTGCATTTTATTCAAATACATGAAATTCATGCATCAGAAGAACCCTCCAATCATCCAAACGAACGTAAAGCCTCAATATACCGAAATCGAGGAACCGTTATGCAAACTCGGGTTGATCGTGTCAGGGCGCGACTAGTGTGTCGATTACCTTCGCTTCACTCAAATACATGAAATTCATGCATCAGAAGAGCCGTCCAATCATCCAAACGAACGCAAAGCCTCAATATACCGAAATCGAGGAACCGTTGTGGAAACTCGGGTTGATTGTGTCAGAGCGCGACTGGTGTGTCGATAACCTTCATTTTATTCAAATACATGAAATTCATGAATCAGAAGAGCCCTCCAATCATCCAAACGAACGCAAAGCCTCAATATACCGAAATCGAGGAACCGTTGTGCAAACTCCGGTTGATCGTGTCAGGGCGCTACTAGTGTGTCGATTACCTTCGTTTCACTCAAATACATGAAATTCATGCATCAGAAGAGCCCTCCAATCATCCAAACGAACGCAAAGCCTCGATCTACCGAAATCGAGAAACCGTTGTGGAAACTCGGGTTAATCGTCTCAGGGTGCGACTGGTGTATCGATTACCTCCTTCATTTCACTCGAATACATAAAAATCATACATCAGAAGTGGCCTGCAAATACCGAAACGAACGCAAATGCCTCGATATACTGAAATCCAGAACGCCTTGAGCAAACTCGCGGCGAAAGTTTCTGTGCGTGAATGATTTGTCGATTACCTCCATTTCACTCGAATCCATGAAGAAGCCCTGTCGCAATCTCAATTATCACGATTTACCAAAAAATTTCTTATGGTGCTTCTTTACAGTTTTCGGGTTGATCGTGTCATGGCGCGACTAGTGTGTCGATTACCTTCGGTTCACTCAAATACATGAAATTCATGCATCAGAAGAGCCCTCCAATCAGCCAAACGAACGCAAAGCCTCAATATACCGAAATCGAGGAACCGTTGTGGAAACTCGGGTTGATCGTGTCAGGGCGCGACTGGTGTGTCGATAACCTTCATTTCATTCAAACTCATGAAATTCATGCATCAGAAGAGTCCTCCAATCATCCAAACGAACGCAAAGCCTCAATATACCGAAATCGAGGAACCGTTATGCAAACTCGGGTTGATCGTGTCAGGGCGCGACTAGTGTGTCGATTACCTTCGGTTCACTCAAATACATGAAATTCATGCATCAGAAGGGCCCTCCAATCATCCAAACGAACGCAAAGCCTCAATATACCGAAATCGAGGAACCGTTATGCAAACTCGGGTTGACCGTGTCAGGCCGCGACTAGTGTGTCGATTACCTTCGGTTCACTCAAATACATGAAATTCATGCATCAGAAGAGCCCTCCAATCATCCAAACGAACGCAAAGCCTCAATATACCGAAATCGAGGAACCGTTGTGCAAACTCGGGTTGATCGTGTCAGGGCGCGACTAGTGTGTCGATTACCTTCGCTTCACTCAAATACATGAAATTCATGCATCAGAAGAGCCCTCCAATCATCCAAACGAAAGCAAAGCCTCAATATACCGAAATCGAGGAACCGTTATGCAAACTCGGGTTGATCGTGTCAGGGCGCGACTAGTGTGTCGATTACCTTCGGTTCACTCAAATACATGAAATTCATGCATCAGAAGAGCCCTCCAATCATCCAAACGAACGCAAAGCCTCAATATACCGAAATCGAGGAACCGTTATGCAAACTCGGGTTGATCGTGTCAGGGCGCGACTAGTGTGTCGATTACCTTCGGTTCACTCAAATACATGAAATTCATGCATCAGAAGCGCCCTCCAATCATCCAAACGAACGCAAAGCCTCAATATACCGAAATCGAGGAACCGTTATGCAAACTCGGGTTGATCGTGCCAGGTCGCGACTTGTGTGTCGATATCCTGCATTTTATTCAAATACATGAAATTCATGCATCAGAAGAGCACTCCAATCATCCAAACGAACGCAAACCCTCAATATACCGAAATCGAGGAATTGTTGTGTAAACTCGGGTTGATCGTCTCAGGGCGCGACTAGTGTGTCGATTGACTTCGTTTCACTCAAATACATGAAATTCATGCATCAGAAGAACCCTCCAATCATCCAAACGAACGCACAGCCTCAATATACCGAAATCGAGGAACCGTTATGCAAACTCGGGTTGATTGTGTCAGGGCGCGACTATTGTGTCGATTACCTTCGGTTCACTCAAATACATGAAATTCATGCATCAGAAGAGCCCTCCAATCATCCAAACGAACGCAAAGCCTCAATATACCGAAATCGAGGAACCGTTATGCAAACTCGGGTTGATTGTGTCAGGGCGCGACTAGTGTGTCGATTACCTTCGGTTCAATCAAATACATGAAATTCATGCATCAGAAGCGCCCTCCAATCATCCAAACGAACGCAAAGCCTCAATATACCGAAATCGAGGAACCGTTGTGCAAACTCGGGTTGATCGTGCCAGGTCGCGACTTATGAGTCGATATCCTGCATTTTATTCAAATACATGAAATTCATGCATCAGAAGAGCCCTCCAATCATCCAAAGGAACGCAAAGCCTCAATATACCGAAATCGAGGAACCGTTATGCAAACTCGGGTTGATCGTGCCAGGTCGCGACTTGTGTGTCGATATTCTGCATTTTATTCAAATACATGAAATTCATGCATCAGAAGAGCCCTCCAATCATCCAAACGAACGCAAAGCCTCAATATACCGAAATCGAGGAACCGTTGTGGAAACTCGGGTTGATCGTGTCAGGGCGCGACTGGTGTGTCGATTACCTTCGGTTCACTCAAATACATGAAATTCATGCATCAGAAGAGCCCTCCAATCATCCAAACGAACGCAAAGCCTCAATATACCGAAATCGAGGAACCGTTATGCAAACTCGGGTTGATCGTGTCAGGGCGCGACTAGTGTGTCGATTACCTTCGGTTCACTCAAATACATGAAATTCATGCATCAGAAGCGCCCTCCAATCATCCAAACGAACGCAAAGCCTCAATATACCGAAATCGAGGAACCGTTGTGCAAACTCGGGTTGATCGTGTCAGGGCGCGACTGGTGTGTCGATAACCTTCATTTCATTCAAATTCATGAAATTCATGCATCAGAAGAGTCCTCCAATCATCCAAACGAACGCAAAGCCTCAATATACCGAAATCGAGAAACCGTTGTGGAATTCGGGTTGATCGTGCCAGGTCGCGACTTGTGTGTCGATATCCTGCATTTTATTCAAATACATGAAATTCATGCATCAGAAGAACCCTCCAATCATCCAAACGAACGTAAAGCCTCAATATACCGAAATCGAGGAACCGTTATGCAAACTCGGGTTGATCGTGTCAGGGCGCGACTAGTGTGTCGATTACCTTCGCTTCACTCAAATACATGAAATTCATGCATCAGAAGAGCCGTCCAATCATCCAAACGAACGCAAAGCCTCAATATACCGAAATCGAGGAACCGTTGTGGAAACTCGGGTTGATTGTGTCAGAACGCGTCTGGTGTGTCGATAACCTTCATTTTATTCAAATACATGAAATTCATGAATCAGAAGAGCCCTCCAATCATCCAAACGAACGCAAAGCCTCAATATACCGAAATCGAGGAACCGTTGTGCAAACTCCGGTTGATCGTGTCAGGGCGCTACTAGTGTGTCGATTACCTTCGTTTCACTCAAATACATGAAATTCATGCATCAGAAGAGCCCTCCAATCATCCAAACGAACGCAAAGCCTCGATCTACCGAAATCGAGAAACCGTTGTGGAAACTCGGGTTAATCGTCTCAGGGTGCGACTGGTGTATCGATTACCTCCTTCATTTCACTCGAATACATAAAAATCATACATCAGAAGTGGCCTGCAAATACCGAAACGAACGCAAATGCCTCGATATACTGAAATCCAGAACGCCTTGAGCAAACTCGCGGCGAAAGTTTCTGTGCGTGAATGATTTGTCGATTACCTCCATTTCACTCGAATCCATGAAGAAGCCCTGTCGCAATCTCAATTATCACGATTTACCAAAAAATTTCTTATGGTGCTTCTTTACAGTTTTCGGGTTGATCGTGTCATGGCGCGACTAGTGTGTCGATTACCTTCGGTTCACTCAAATACATGAAATTCATGCATCAGAAGAGCCCTCCAATCAGCCAAACGAACGCAAAGCCTCAATATACCGAAATCGAGGAACCGTTGTGGAAACTCGGGTTGATCGTGTCAGGGCGCGACTGGTGTGTCGATAACCTTCATTTCATTCAAACTCATGAAATTCATGCATCAGAAGAGTCCTCCAATCATCCAAACGAACGCAAAGCCTCAATATACCGAAATCGAGGAACCGTTATGCAAACTCGGGTTGATCGTGTCAGGGCGCGACTAGTGTGTCGATTACCTTCGGTTCACTCAAATACATGAAATTCATGCATCAGAAGGGCCCTCCAATCATCCAAACGAACGCAAAGCCTCAATATACCGAAATCGAGGAACCGTTATGCAAACTCGGGTTGACCGTGTCAGGCCGCGACTAGTGTGTCGATTACCTTCGGTTCACTCAAATACATGAAATTCATGCATCAGAAGAGCCCTCCAATCATCCAAACGAACGCAAAGCCTCAATATACCGAAATCGAGGAACCGTTGTGCAAACTCGGGTTGATCGTGTCAGGGCGCGACTAGTGTGTCGATTACCTTCGCTTCACTCAAATACATGAAATTCATGCATCAGAAGAGCCCTCCAATCATCCAAACGAAAGCAAAGCCTCAATATACCGAAATCGAGGAACCGTTATGCAAACTCGGGTTGATCGTGTCAGGGCGCGACTAGTGTGTCGATTACCTTCGGTTCACTCAAATACATGAAATTCATGCATCAGAAGAGCCCTCCAATCATCCAAACGAACGCAAAGCCTCAATATACCGAAATCGAGGAACCGTTATGCAAACTCGGGTTGATCGTGTCAGGGCGCGACTAGTGTGTCGATTACCTTCGGTTCACTCAAATACATGAAATTCATGCATCAGAAGCGCCCTCCAATCATCCAAACGAACGCAAAGCCTCAATATACCGAAATCGAGGAACCGTTATGCAAACTCGGGTTGATCGTGCCAGGTCGCGACTTGTGTGTCGATATCCTGCATTTTATTCAAATACATGAAATTCATGCATCAGAAGAGCACTCCAATCATCCAAACGAACGCAAACCCTCAATATACCGAAATCGAGGAATTGTTGTGTAAACTCGGGTTGATCGTCTCAGGGCGCGACTAGTGTGTCGATTGACTTCGTTTCACTCAAATACATGAAATTCATGCATCAGAAGAACCCTCCAATCATCCAAACGAACGCAAAGCCTCAATATACCGAAATCAAGGAACCGTTATGCAAACTCGGGTTGATCGTGTCAGGGCGCGACTAGTGTGTCGATAACCTTCATTTCATTCAAACTCATGAAATTCATGCATCAGAAGAGTCCTCCAATCATCCAAACGAACGCAAAGCCTCAATATACCGAAATCGAGGAACCGTTATGCAACCTCGGGTTGATCGTGTCAGGGCGCGACTAGAGTGTCGATTACCTTCGGTTCACTCAAATACATGAAATTCATGCATCAGAAGAGCCCTCCAATCATCCAAACGAACGCAAAGCCTCAATATACCGAAATCGAGGAACCGTTGTGCAAACTCGGGTTGACCGTGTCAGGCCGCGACTAGTGTGTCGATTACCTTCGGTTCACTCAAATACATGAAATTCATGCATCAGAAGAGCCCTCCAATCATCCAAACGAACGCAAAGCCTCAATATACCGAAATCGAGGAACCGTTGTGCAAACTCGGGTTGATCGTGTCAGGGCGCGACTAGTGTGTCGATTACCTTCGCTTCACTCAAATACATGAAATTCATGCATCAGAAGAGCCCTCCAATCATCCAAACGAAAGCAAAGCCTCAATATACCGAAATCGAGGAACCGTTATGCAAACTCGGGTTGATCGTGTCAGGGCGCGACTAGTGTGTCGATTACCTTCGGTTCACTCAAATACATGAAATTCATGCATCAGAAGAGCCCTCCAATCATCCAAACGAACGCAAAGCCTCAATATACCGAAATCGAGGAACCGTTATGCAAACTCGGGTTCATCGTGTCAGGGCGCGACTAGTGTGTCGATTACCTTCGGTTCACTCAAATACATGAAATTCATGCATCAGAAGCGCCCTCCAATCATCCAAACGAACGCAAAGCCTCAATATACCGAAATCGAGGACCCGTTATGCAAACTCGGGTTGATCGTGCCAGGTCGCGACTTGTGTGTCGATATCCTGCATTTTATTCAAATACATGAAATTCATGCATCAGAAGAGCACTCCAATCATCCAAACGAACGCAAACCCTCAATATACCGAAATCGAGGAATTGTTGTGTAAACTCGGGTTGATCGTCTCAGGGCGCGACTAGTGTGTCGATTGACTTCGTTTCACTCAAATACATGAAATTCATGCATCAGAAGAGCCCTCCAATCATCCAAACGAACGCAAAGCCTCAATATACCGAAATCAAGGAACCGTTATGCAAACTCGGGTTGATCGTGTCAGGGCGCGACTAGTGTGTCGATTACCTTCGGTTCACTCAAATACATGAAATTCATGCATCAGAAGAGCCCCCCAATCATCCAAACGAACGCAAAGCCTCAATATACCGAAATCGAGGAACCGTTATGCAAACTCGGGTTGATCGTGTCAGGGCGCGACTAGTGTGTCGATTACCTTCGGTTCACTCAAATACATGAAATTCATCCATCAGAAGCGCCCTCCAATCATCCAAACGAACGCAAAGCCTCAATATACCGAAATCGAGGAACCGTTGTGCAAACTCGAGTTGATCGTGCCAGGTCGCGACTTGTGAGTCGATATCCTGCATTTTATTCAAATACATGAAATTCATGCATCAGAAGAGCCCTCCAATCATCCAAACGAACGCAAAGCCTCAATATACCGAAATCGAGGAACCGTTATGCAAACTCGGGTTGATCGTGTCAGGGCGCGACTAGTATGTCGATTACCTTCGGTTCACTCAAATACATGAAATTCATCCATCAGAAGCGCCCTCCAATCATCCAAACGAACGCAAAGCCTCAATATACCGAAATCGAGGAACCGTTGTGCAAACTCGGGTTGATCGTGCCAGGTCGCGACTTGTGAGTCGATATCCTGCATTTTATTCAAATACATGAAATTCATGCATCAGAAGAGCCCTCCAATCATCCAAACGAACGCAAAGCCTCAATATACCGAAATCGAGGAACCGTTATGCAAACTCGGGTTGATCGTGCCTGGTCGCGACTTGTGTGTCGATATCCTGCATTTTATTCAAATACATGAAATTCATGCATCAGAAGAGACCTCCAATCATCCAAACGAACGCAAATCCTCAATATACCGAAATCGAAGAACAATTGTGCAAACTCATGTTGATCGTATCAGGGCGCGACTAGTGTATCGATTACATTCGTTTCACTCAAATACATGAAGTTCATGCATCAGAAGAGCCCTCCAATCATCCAAACGAACGCAAAGCCTCAATATACCGAAATCGAGGAACCGTTGTGCAAGCTCGGGTTGATCGTGTCAGGACGCGACTAGTGTGTCGATTACCTTCGTTTCACTCAAATACATGAAATTCATGCATCAGAAAAGCCCTCCAATCATCCAAACGAACGCAAAGCCTCAATATACCGAAATCGAGGAACCGTTATGCAAACTCGGGTTGATCGTGTCAGGGCGCGACTAGTGTGTCGATTACCTTCGGTTCACTCAAATACATGAAATTCATGCATCAGAAGAGCCCCCCAATCATCCAAACGAACGCAAAGCCTCAATATACCGAAATCGAGGAACCGTTATGCAAACTCGGGTTGATCGTGTCAGGGCGCGACTAGTATGTCGATTACCTTCGGTTCACTCAAATACATGAAATTCATCCATCAGAAGCGCCCTCCAATCATCCAAACGAACGCAAAGCCTCAATATACCGAAATCGAGGAACCGTTCTGCAAACTCGGGTTGATCGTGCCAGGTCGCGACTTGTGAGTCGATATCCTGCATTTTATTCAAATACATGAAATTCATGCATCAGAAGAGCCCTCCAATCATCCAAACGAACGCAAAGCCTCAATATACCGAAATCGAGGAACCGTTATGCAAACTCGGGTTGATCGTGCCTGGTCGCGCCTTGTGTGTCGATATCCTGCATTTTATTCAAATACATGAAATTCATGCATCAGAAGAGACCTCCAATCATCCAAACGAACGCAAATCCTCAATATACCGAAATCGAAGAACAATTGTGTAAACTCGGGTTGATCGTCTCAGGGCGCGACTAGTGTGTCGATTGACTTCGTTTCACTCAAATACATGAAATTCATGGATCAGAAGAGCCCTCCAATCATCCAAACGAACGCAATGCCTCAATATACCGAAATCGAGGAACCGTTGTGCAAACTCGGGTTGATCGTGTCAGGGCGCGACTAGTGTGTCGACTACCTTCGTTTCACTCAAATACATGAAATTCATGCATCAGAAGCGCCCTCCAATCATCCAAACGAACGCAAAGTCTCAATATACCAAAATCGAGGAACCGTTGTGCAAACTCGGGTTGATCGTATCAGGGCGCGAATAGTGTATCGATTACCTTCGTTTCACTCAAATACATGAAATTCATGCATCAGAAGAGCACTCCAATCATCCAAACGAATGCAAAGCCTCAATATACCGAAATCGAGGAACCGTTGTGTAAACTCGGGTTGATCGTCTCAGGGCGCGACTAGTGTGTCGAATACCTTCATTTCACTCAAATACATGAAATTCATGCATCAGAAGAGCCCTCCAATCATCCAAAGGAACGCAAAGCCTCAATATACCGAAATCGAAGAACCGTTGTTGAAACTCGGGTTGATCGTGCCAGGTCGCGAGTTGTGTGTCGATATCCTGCATTTTATTCAAATACATAAAATTCATGCATCAGAAGAACCCTCCAATCATCCAAACGAACGTAAAGCCTCAATATACCGAAATCGAGGAACCGTTGTTGAAACTCGGGTTGATCGTGCCAGGTCGCGAGTTGTGTGTCGATATCCTGCATTTTATTCAAATACATGAAATTCATGCATCAGAAGAACCCTCCAATCATCCAAACGAACGTAAAGCCTCAATATACCGAAATCGAGGAACCGTTATGCAAACTCGGGTTGATCGTGTCAGGGCGCGACTAGTGTGTCGATTACCTTCGCTTCACTCAAATACATGAAATTCATGCATCAGAAGAGCCGTCCAATCATCCAACCGAACGCAAAGCCTCAATATACCGAAATCGAGGAACCGTTGTGGAAACTCGGGTTGATTGTGTTAGGGCGCGACTGGTGTGTCGATAACCTTCATTTTATTCAAATACATGAAATTCATGCATCAGAAGAGCCCTCCAATCATCCAAACGAACGCAAAGCCTCAATATACCGAAATCGAGGAACCGTTATGCAAACTCGGGTTGATCGTGTCAGGGCGCGACTAGTGTGTCGATTACATTCGGTTCACTCAAATACATGAAATTCATCCATCAGAAGCGCCCTCCAATCATCCAAACGAACGCAAAGCCTCAATATACCGAAATCGAGGAACCGTTGTGCAAACTCGGGTTGATCGTGCCAGGTCGCGACTTGTGAGTCGATATCCTGCATTTTATTCAAATACATGAAATTCATGCATCAGAAGAGCCCTCCAATCATCCAAACGAACGCAAAGCCTCAATATACCGAAATCGAGGAACCGTTATGCAAACTCGGGTTGATCGTGCCAGGTCGCGACTTGTGTGTCGATATCCTGCATTTTATTCAAATACATGAAATTCATGCATCAGAAGAGCACTCCAACCATCCAAACGAACGCAAAGACTCAATATACCAAAATCGAGGAACCGTTGTGCAAACTCGGGTTGATCGTATCAGGGCGCGACTAGTGTATCGATTACCTTCGTTTCACTCAAATACATAAAATTCATGCATCAGAAGAACCCTCCAATCATCCAAACGAACGTAAAGCCTCAATATACCGAAATCGAGGAACCGTTGTTGAAACTCGGGTTGATCGTGTCAGGTCGCGAGTTGTGTGTCGATATCCTGCATTTTATTCAAATACATGAAATTCATGCATCAGAAGAACCCTCCAATCATCCAAACGAACGTAAAGCCTCAATATACCGAAATCGAGGAACCGTTATGCAAACTCGGGTTGATCGTGTCAGGGCGCGACTAGTGTGTCGATTACATTCGCTTCACTCAAATACATGAAATTCATGCATCAGAAGAGCCGTCCAATCATCCAACCGAACGCAAAGCCTCAATATACCGAAATCGAGGAACCGTTATGCAAACTCGGGTTGATCGTGCCAGGTCGCGACTTGTGTGTCGATATCCTGCATTTTATTCAAATACATGAAATTCATGCATCAGAAGAGCACTCCAACCATCCAAACGAACGCAAAGACTCAATATACCAAAATCGAGGAACCGTTGTGCAAACTCGGGTTGATCGTATCAGGGCGCGACTAGTGTATCGATTACCTTCGTTTCACTCAAATACATAAAATTCATGCATCAGAAGAACCCTCCAATCATCCAAACGAACGTAAAGCCTCAATATACCGAAATCGAGGAACCGTTGTTGAAACTCGGGTTGATCGTGTCAGGTCGCGAGTTGTGTGTCGATATCCTGCATTTTATTCAAATACATGAAATTCATGCATCAGAAGAACCCTCCAATCATCCAAACGAACGTAAAGCCTCAATATACCGAAATCGAGGAACCGTTATGCAAACTCGGGTTGATCGTGTCAGGGCGCGACTAGTGTGTCGATTACATTCGCTTCACTCAAATACATGAAATTCATGCATCAGAAGAGCCGTCCAATCATCCAACCGAACGCAAAGCCTCAATATACCGAAATCGAGGAACCGTTATGCAAACTCGGGTTGATCGTGCCAGGTCGCGACTTGTGTGTCGATATCCTGCATTTTATTCAAATACATGAAATTCATGCATCAGAAGAGCACTCCAACCATCCAAACGAACGCAAAGACTCAATATACCAAAATCGAGGAACCGTTGTGCAAACTCGGGTTGATCGTATCAGGGCGCGACTAGTGTATCGATTACCTTCGTTTCACTCAAATACATAAAATTCATGCATCAGAAGAACCCTCCAATCATCCAAACGAACGTAAAGCCTCAATATACCGAAATCGAGGAACCGTTGTTGAAACTCGGGTTGATCGTGTCAGGTCGCGAGTTGTGTGTCGATATCCTGCATTTTATTCAAATACATGAAATTCATGCATCAGAAGAACCCTCCAATCATCCAAACGAACGTAAAGCCTCAATATACCGAAATCGAGGAACCGTTATGCAAACTCGGGTTGATCGTGTCAGGGCGCGACTAGTGTGTCGATTACATTCGCTTCACTCAAATACATGAAATTCATGCATCAGAAGAGCCGTCCAATCATCCAACCGAACGCAAAGCCTCAATATACCGAAATCGAGGAACCGTTGTGGAAACTCGGGTTGATTGTGTTAGGGCGCGACTGGTGTGTCGATAACCTTCATTTTATTCAAATACATGAAATTCATGCATCAGAAGAGCCCTCCAATCATCCAAACGAACGCAAAGCCTCAATATACCGAAATCGAGGAACCGTTGTGCAAACTCGGGTTGATCGTTTCAGGGCGCTACTAGTGTGTCGATTACCTTCGTTTCACTCAAATACATGAAATTCATGCATCAGAAGAGCCCTCCAATCATCCAAACGAACGCAAAGCCTCAATATACCGAAATCGAGGAACCGTTGTGTAAATTCGGGTTGATCGTCTCAGGACGCGACTAGTGTGTCGATTACCTTCGGTTCACTCAAATACATGAAATTCATGTATCAGAAGAGCCCTCCAATCATCCAAACGAACGCAAAGCCTCAATATACCGAAATCGAGGAACCGTTATGCAAACTCGGGTTGATCGTGTCAGGGCGCGACTAGTGTGTCGATTACCTTCGGTTCACTCAAATACATGAAATTCATCCATCAGAAGCGCCCTCCAATCATCCAAACGAACGCAAAGCCTCAATATACCGAAATCGAGGAACCGTTGTGCAAACTCGGGTTGATCGTGCCAGGTCGCGACTTGTGAGTCGATATCCTGCATTTTATTCAAATACATGAAATTCATGCATCAGAAGAGCCCTCCAATCATCCAAACGAACGCAAATCCTCAATATACCGAAATCGAAGAACAATTGTGTAAACTCGGGTTGATCGTCTCCGGGCGCGACTAGTGTGTCGATTGACTTCGTTTCACTCAAATACATGAAATTCATGGATCAGAAGAGCCCTCCAATCATCCAAACGAACGCAATGCCTCAATATACCGAAATCGAGGAACCGTTGTGCAAACTCGGGTTGATCGTGTCAGGGCGCGACTAGTGTGTCGATTACCTTCGCTTCACTCAAATACATGAAATTCATGCATCAGAAGAGCCCTCCAATCATCCAAACGAACGCAAAGCCTCAATATACCGAAATCGAGGAACCATTGCGTAAACTCGGGTTGCTCATCTCAGGACGCGACTGGTGTGTCGATTACCTTTATTTTACTCGAATACATAAAAATAATGCATCAGAAGCGACCTGCAAATATCGAAACCAACGCAAACCCTCGATACACTGAAATCGAGCAATCGTTGTGCAAACTCGATGCGAGTGCTCCTGGGCGCGACTTGTGTGTCGATTACCTTCGTTTCATTCAAATACATGAAATTCATCAACCACAAGTGGCCTGCAAACACCCAAATGAACGCAAAGGCCTCGATATACCGACATCGAGAAACCGATGTGCAAACTCGGGCTGATCGTGTCAGGGCACTGGTGTGTCGATTATCTTCTATTCACTCTAATACATGAAATTCATGCATCAGAAGCGCCCTCGAATCATCCAAACGAACGCAAAGACTCAATATACCAAAATCGAGGAACCGTTGTGCAAACTCGGGTTGATCGTATCAGGGCGCGACTAGTGTATCGATTACCTTCGTTTCACTCAAATACATGAAATTCATGCATCAGAAGGGCCCTGCAATCATCCAAACGAACGCAAAGCCTCAATATACCGAAATCGAAGAACAATTGTGTAAACTCGGGTTGATCGTCTCAGGGCGCGACTAGTGTGTCGATTGACTTCGTTTCACTCAAATACATGAAATTCATGGATCAGAAGAGCCCTCCAATCATCCAAACGAACGCAATGCCTCAATATACCGAAATCGAGGAACCGTTGTGCATACTCGGGTTGATCGTGTCAGGGCGCGACTAGTGTGTCGATTACCTTCGTTTCACTCAAATACATGAAATTCATGCATCAGAAGCGCCCTCCAATCATCGAAACGAACGCAAAGACTCAATATACCAAAATCGAGGAACCGTTGTGCAAACTCGGGTTGATCGTATCAGGGCGCGACTAGTGTATCGATTACCTTCGTTTCACTCAAATACATGAAATTCATGCATCAGAAGAGCACTCCAATCATCCAAACGAATGCAAAGCCTCAATATACCGAAATCGAGGAACCGTTGTGTAAACTCGGGTTGATCGTCTCAGGGCGCGACTGGTGTGTCGATTACCTTCATTTCACTCGAATACATAAAAATCATCCATCAGAAGCGACCTACAAACATCACAACCAACGGAAACTCTCGATATACCGAAATCGAGAAATCGTTCTGCACAATCGATGCGATTGTTCCAGAGCGCGATTAGTGTGTCGATTACCTTCGTTTCACTCAAATACATTTAATTCATCCATCAGAAGTGGCCTGGATATACCGAAACGAACGCAAAGCCTCAATATACCGAAATCGAGGAACCGTTGTTGAAACTCGGGTTGATAGTGCCAGGTCGCGAGTTGTGTGTCGATATACTGCATCTTATTCAAATACATGAAATTCATGCATCAGAAGAACCCTCCAATCATCCAAACGAACGTAAAACCTCAATATACCGAAATCGAGGAACCGTTATGCAAACTCGGGTTGATCGTGTCAGGGCGCGACTAGTGTGTCGATTAGCTTCGCTTCACTCAAGTACATGAAATTCATGCATCAGAAGAGCCGTCCAATCATCCAAACGAACGCAAAGCCTCAATATACCGAAATCGAGGAACCGTTGTGGAAACTCGGGTTGATTGTGTCAGGGCGCGACTGGTGTGTCGATAACCTTCATTTTATTCAAATACATGAAATTCATGCATCAGAACAGCCCTCCGATCATCCAAACGCAAACCCTCAATATACCGAAATCGAGGAACCGTTGTGCAAACTCGGGTTGATCGTGTCAGGGCGCGACTAGTGTGTCGATTACCTTCGGTTCACTCAAATACATGAAATTCATGCATCAGAAGAGCCCTCCAATCATCCAAACGAACGCAAAGCCTCAATATACCGAAATCGAGGAACCGTTATGCAAACTCGGGTTGATCGTGTCAGGGCGCGACTAGTGTGTCGATTACCTTCGGTTCACTCAAATACATGAAATTCATGCATCAGAAGAGCCGTCCAATCATCCAAACGAACGCAAAGCCTCAATATACCGAAATCGAGGAACCGTTATGCAAACTCGGGTTGATCGTGTCATGGCGCGACTAGTGTGTCGATTACCTTCGATTCACTCAAATACATGAAATTCATGCATCAGAAGAGCCCTCCAATCAGCCAAACGAACGCAAAGCCTCAATATACCGAAATCGAGGAACCGTTGTGGAAACTCGGGTTGATCGTGTCAGGGCGCGACTGGTGTGTCGATAACCTTCATTTTATTCAAATTCATGAAATTCATGCATCAGAAGAGTCCTCCAATCATCCAAACGAACGCAAAGCCTCAATATACCGAAATCGAGGAACCGTTGTGCAAACTCGGGTTGATCGTGCCAGGTCGCGACTTGTGAGTCGATATCCCGCATTTTATTCAAATACATGAAATTCATGCATCAGAAGAGCCCTCCAATCATCCAAACGAACGCAAAGCCTCAATATACCGAAATCGAGGAACCGTTATGCAAACTCGGGTTGATCGTGTCAGGGCGCGACTAGTGTGTCGATTACCTTCGGTTCACTCAAATACATGAAATTCATGCATCAGAAGCGCCCTCCAATCATCCAAACGAACGCAAAGCCTCAATATACCGAAATCGAGGAACCGTTGTGCAAACTCGGGTTGATCGTGCCAGGTCGCGACTTGTGAGTCGATATCCCGCATTTTATTCAAATACATGAAATTCATGCATCAGAAGAGCCCTCCAATCATCCAAACGAACGCAAAGCCTCAATATACCGAAATCGAGGAACCGTTATGCAAACTCGGGTTGATCGTGCCAGGTCGCGACTTGTGTGTCGATATCCTGCATTTTATTCAAATACATGAAATTCATGCATCAGAAGAGCACTCCAATCATCCAAACGAACGCAAAGCCTCAATATACCGAAATCGAGGAATTGTTGTGTAAACTCGGGTTGATCGTCTCAGGGCGCGACTAGTGTGTCGATTGACTTCGTTTCACTCAAATACATGAAACTCATGCATCAGAAGAGCCCTCCAATCATCCAAACGAACGCAAAGCCTCAATATACCGAAATTGAAGAACAATTGTGTAAACTCGGGTTGATCGTCTCAGGGCGCGACTAGTGTGTCGATTGACTTCGTTTCACTCAAATACATGAAATTCATGGATCAGAAGAGCCCTCCAATCATCCAAACGAACGCAATGCCTCAATATACCGAAATCGAGGAACCGTTGTGCAAACTCGGGTTGATCGTGTCAGGGCGCGACTAGTGTGTCGACTACCTTCGTTTCACTCAAATACATGAAATTCATGCATCAGAAGCGCCCTCCAATCATCCAAACGAACGCAAAGACTCAATATACCAAAATCGAGGAACCGTTGTGCAAACTCGGGTTGATCGTATCAGGGCGCGAATAGTGTATCGATTACCTTCGTTTCACTCAAATACATGAAATTCATGCATCAGAAGAGCACTCCAATCATCCAAAGGAACGCAAAGCCTCAATATACCGAAATCGAAGAACCGTTGTTGAAACTCGGGTTGATCGTGCCAGGTCGCGAGTTGTGTGTCGATATCCTGCATTTTATTCAAATACATAAAATTCATGCATCAGAAGAACCCTCCAATCATCCAAACGAACGTAAAGCCTCAATATACCGAAATCGAGGAACCGTTGTTGAAACTCGGGTTGATCGTGCCAGGTCGCGAGTTGTGTGTCGATATCCTGCATTTTATTCAAATACATGAAATTCATGCATCAGAAGAACCCTCCAATCATCCAAACGAACGTAAAGCCTCAATATACCGAAATCGAGGAACCGTTATGCAAACTCGGGTTGATCGTGTCAGGGCGCGACTAGTGTGTCGATTACCTTCGCTTCACTCAAATACATGAAATTCATGCATCAGAAGAGCCGTCCAATCATCCAACCGAACGCAAAGCCTCAATATACCGAAATCGAGGAACCGTTGTGGAAACTCGGGTTGATTGTGTTAGGGCGCGACTGGTGTGTCGATAACCTTCATTTTATTCAAATACATGAAATTCATGCATCAGAAGAGCCCTCCAATCATCCAAACGAACGCAAAGCCTCAATATACCGAAATCGAGGAACCGTTGTGCAAACTCGGGTTGATCGTGTCAGGGCGCTACTAGTGTGTCGATTACCTTCGTTTCACTCAAATACATGAAATTCATGCATCAGAAGAGCCCTCCAATCATCCAAACGAACGCAAAGCCTCAATATACCGAAATCGAGGAACCGTTGTGTAAATTCGGGTTGATCGTCTCAGGACGCGACTAGTGTGTCGATTACCTTCGGTTCACTCAAATACATGAAATTCATGTATCAGAAGAGCCCTCCAATCATCCAAACGAACGCAAAGCCTCAATATACCGAAATCGAGGAACCGTTATGCAAACTCGGGTTGATCGTGTCAGGGCGCGACTAGTGTGTCGATTACCTTCGGTTCACTCAAATACATGAAATTCATCCATCAGAAGCGCCCTCCAATCATCCAAACGAACGCAAAGCCTCAATATACCGAAATCGAGGAACCGTTGTGCAAACTCGGGTTGATCGTGCCAGGTCGCGACTTGTGAGTCGATATCCTGCATTTTATTCAAATACATGAAATTCATGCATCAGAAGAGCCCTCCAATCATCCAAACGAACGCAAAGCCTCAATATACCGAAATCGAGGAACCGTTATGCAAACTCGGGTTGATCGTGCCAGGTCGCGACTTGTGTGTCGATATCCTGCATTTTATTCAAATACATGAAATTCATGCATCAGAAGAGCACTCCAACCATCCAAACGAACGCAAAGACTCAATATACCAAAATCGAGGAACCGTTGTGCAAACTCGGGTTGATCGTATCAGGGCGCGACTAGTGTATCGATTACCTTCGTTTCACTCAAATACATAAAATTCATGCATCAGAAGAACCCTCCAATCATCCAAACGAACGTAAAGCCTCAATATACCGAAATCGAGGAACCGTTATGCAAACTCGGGTTGATCGTGTCAGGGCGCGACTAGTGTGTCGATTACCTTCGGTTCACTCAAATACATGAAATTCATCCATCAGAAGCGCCCTCCAATCATCCAAACGAACGCAAAGCCTCAATATACCGAAATCGAGGAACCGTTGTGCAAACTCGGGTTGATCGTGCCAGGTCGCGACTTGTGAGTCGATATCCTGCATTTTATTCAAATACATGAAATTCATGCATCAGAAGAGCCCTCCAATCATCCAAACGAACGCAAAGCCTCAATATACCGAAATCGAGGAACCGTTATGCAAACTCGGGTTGATCGTGCCAGGTCGCGACTTGTGTGTCGATATCCTGCATTTTATTCAAATACATGAAATTCATGCATCAGAAGAGCACTCCAACCATCCAAACGAACGCAAAGACTCAATATACCAAAATCGAGGAACCGTTGTGCAAACTCGGGTTGATCGTATCAGGGCGCGACTAGTGTATCGATTACCTTCGTTTCACTCAAATACATGAAATTCATGCATCAGAAGAGCCCTCCAATCATCCAAACGAACGCAAAGCCTCAATATACCGAAATCGAGGAACCGTTGCGTAAACTCGGGTTGCTCATCTCAGGACGCGACTGGTGTGTCGATTACCTTTATTTTACTCGAATACATAAAAATAATGCATCAGAAGCGACCTGCAAATATCGAAACCAACGCAAACCCTCGATACACTGAAATCGAGCAATCGTTGTGCAAACTCGATGCGAGTGCTCCTGGGCGCGACTTGTGTGTCGATTACCTTCGTTTCATTCAAATACATGAAATTCATCAACCACAAGTGGCCTGCAAACACCCAAACGAACGCAAAGGCCTCGATATACCGACATCGAGAAACCGATGTGCAAACTCGGGTTGATCGTGTCAGGGCACTGGTGTGTCGATTATCTTCTATTCACTCTAATACATGAAATTCATGCAACAGAAGCGCCCTCCAATCATCCAAACGAACGCAAAGACTCAATATACCAAAATCGAGGAACCGTTGTGCAAACTCGGGTTGATCGTATCAGGGCGCGACTAGTGTATCAATTACCTTCGTTTCACTCAAATACATGAAATTCATGCATCAGAAGAGCCCTCCAATCATCCAAACGAACGCAAAGACTCAATATACCAAAATCGAGGAACCGTTGTGCAAACTCGGGTTGATCGTATCAGGGCGCGACTAGTGTATCGATTACCTTCGTTTCACTCAAATACATGAAATTCATGCATCAGAAGAGCCCTCCAATCATCCAAACGAACGCAAAGCCTCAATATACCGAAATCGAGGAACCGTTGCGTAAACTCGGGTTGCTCATCTCAGGACGCGACTGGTGTGTCGATTACCTTTATTTTACTCGAATACATAAAAATAATGCATCAGAAGCGACCTGCAAATATCGAAACCAACGCAAACCCTCGATACACTGAAATCGAGCAATCGTTGTGCAAACTCGATGCGAGTGCTCCTGGGCGCGACTTGTGTGTCGATTACCTTCGTTTCATTCAAATACATGAAATTCATCAACCACAAGTGGCCTGCAAACACCCAAACGAACGCAAAGGCCTCGATATACCGACATCGAGAAACCGATGTGCAAACTCGGGTTGATCGTGTCAGGGCACTGGTGTGTCGATTATCTTCTATTCACTCTAATACATGAAATTCATGCAACAGAAGCGCCCTCCAATCGTCCAAACGAACGCAAAGACTCAATATACCAAAATCGAGGAACCGTTGTGCAAACTCGGGTTGATCGTATCAGGGCGCGACTAGTTTATCGATTACCTTCGTTTCACTCAAATACATGAAATTCATGCATCAGAAGAGCCCTCCAATCATCCAAACGAACGCAAAGCCTCAATATACCGAAATCGAAGAACAATTGTGTAAACTCGGGTTGATCGTCTCAGGGCGCGACTGGTGTATCGATTACCTTCATTCCACTCGAATACATAAAAATCATCCATCAGAAGTGGCCTGCAATTACCAAAACGAACGCAAAGGACCCGATATACCGAAATCCAGAAATCGTTGTGCAAACTCGCGGCGAAAGTTTCAGTGCGTGTATTGCTTGCCGATTACCTCCATTTCACTCGAATACATGAAAATCATGCATCTGAAGTGACCTCCAATCATCCAAACGAACGCAAAGCCTCGATCTACCGAAATCGAGAAACCGTTGTGGAAACTCGGGTTGATCGTGCCAGGTCGCGACTAGTGTGGCGATTACCTTCGTTTCACTCAAATACATGAAATTCATGCATCAGAAGAGCCCTCCAATCATCCAAACGAACGCAAAGCCTCAATATACCGAAATCGAGGAACCGTTATGCAAACTCGGGTTGATCGTGTCAGGGCGCGACTAGTGTGTCGATTACCTTCGGTTCACTCAAATACATGAAATTCATGCATCAGAGGAGCCCTCCAATCATCCAAACGAACGCAAAGCCTCAATATACCGAAATCGAAGAACCGTTGTTGAAACTCGGGTTGATCGTGCAAGGTCGCGAGTTGTGTGTCGATTACCTTCGGTTCACTCAAATACATGAAATCCATGCATCAGAAGAGCCCTCCAATCATCCAAACGAACGCAAAGCCTCAATATACCGAAATCGAAGAACCGTTGTTGAAACTCGGGTTGATCGTGCCAGGTCGCGAGTTGTGTGTCGATTACCTTCGGTTCACTCAAATACATGAAATCCATGCATCAGAAGTGCCCTCCAATCATCCAAACGAACGCAAACCTCAATATACCGAAATCGAGGAACCGTTATGCAAACTCGGGTTGATCGTGTCAGGGCGCGACTAGTGTGTCGATTACCTTCGGTTCACTCAAATACATGAAATTCATGCATCAGAAGCGCCCTCCAATCATCCAAACGAACGCAAAGCCTCAATATACCGAAATCGAGGAACCGTTGTGCAAACTCGGGTTGATCGTGCCAGGTCGCGACTTGTGAGTCGATATCCTGCATTTTATTCAAATACATGAAATTCATGCATCAGAAGAGCACTCCAATCATCCAAACGAACGCAAAGCCTCAATATACCGAAATCGAGGAATTGTTGTGTAAACTCGGGTTGATCGTCTCAGGGCGCGACTAGTGTGTCGATTGACTTCGTTTCACTCAAATACATGAAACTCATGCATCAGAAGAGCCCTCCAATCATCCAAACGAACGCAAAGCCTCAATATACCGAAATTGAAGAACAATTGTGTAAACTCGGGTTGATCGTCTCAGGGCGCGACTAGTGTGTCGATTGACTTCGTTTCACTCAAATACATGAAATTCATGCATCAGAAGAGCCCTCCAATCATCCAAACGAACGCAAAGCCTCAATATACCGAAATCGAGGAACCGTTGTGTAAATTCGGGTTGATCGTCTCAGGACGCGACTGGTGTGTCGATTACCTTCGGTTCAATCAAATACATGAAATTCATGCATCAGAAGAGCCCTCCAATCATCCAAACGAACGCAAAGCCTCAATATACCGAAATCGAGGAACCGTTGTGCAAACTCGTGTTGATCGTATCAGGGCGCGACTAGTGTATCGATTACCTTCGGTTCACTCAAATACATGAAATTCATGCATCAGAAGAGCCCTCCAATCATCCAAACGAACGGACAGCCTCAATATACCGAAATCGAGGAACCGTTATGCAAACTCGGGTTGATTGTGTCAGGGCGCGACTAGTGTGTCGATTACCTTCGGTTCACTCAAATACATGAAATTCATGCATCAGAAGAGCCCTCCAATCATCCAAACGAACGCAAAGCCTCAATATACCGAAATCGAGGAACCGTTATGCAAACTCGGGTTGATTGTGTCAGGGCGCGACTAGTGTGTCGATTACCTTCGGTTCACTCAAATACATGAAATTCATGCATCAGAAGCGCCCTCCGATCATCCAAACGAACGCAAAGCCTCAATATACCGAAATCGAGGAACCGTTGTGCAAACTCGGGTTGATCGTGCCAGGTCGCGACTTATGAGTCGATATCCTGCATTTTATTCAAATACATGAAATTCATGCATCAGAAGAGCCCTCCAATCATCCAAAGGAACGCAAAGCCTCAATATACCGAAATCGAGGAACCGTTGTGGAAACTCGGTTTGATCATGTCAGGGCGCGACTGGTGTGTCGATTACCTTCGGTTCACTCAAATACATGAAATTCATGCATCAGAAGAGCCCTCCAATCATCCAAACGAACGCAAAGCCTCAATATACCGAAATCGAGGAACCGTTATGCAAACTCGGGTTGATCGTGTCAGGGCGCGACTAGTGTGTCGATTACCTTCGGTTCACTCAGATACATGAAATTCATGCATCAGAAGAGCCCTCCAATCATCCAAACGAACGCAAAGCCTAAATATACCGAAATCGAGGAACCGTTATGCAAACTCGGGTTGATCGTGTCAGGGCGCGACTAGTGTATCGATTACCTTCGGTTCACTCAAATACATGAAATTCATGCATCAGAAGAGCCCTCCAATCATCCAAACGAACGCAAAGCCTCAATATACCGAAATCGAAGAACCGTTGTTGAAACTCGGGTTGATCGTGCCAGGTCGTGAGTTGTGTGTCTATTACCTTCGGTTCACTCAAATACATGAAATCCATGCATCAGAAGAGCCCTCCAATCATCCAAACGAACGCAAAGCCTCAATATACCGAAATCGAGGAACCGTTATGCAAACTCGGGTTGATCGTGTCAGGGCGCGACTAGTGTGTCGATTACCTTCGGTTCACTCAAATACATGAAATTCATGCATCAGGAGCGCCCTCCAATCATCCAAACGAACGCAAAGCCTCAATATACCGAAATCGAGGAACCGTTGTGCAAACTCGGGTTGATCGTGCCAGGTCGCGACTTGTGAGTCGATATCCTGCATTTTATTCAAATACATGAAATTCATGCATCAGAAGAGCACTCCAATCATCCAAACGAACGCAAAGCCTCAATATACCGAAATCGAGGAATTGTTGTGTAAACTCGGGTTGATCGTCTCAGGGCGCGACTAGTGTGTCGATTGACTTCGTTTCACTCAAATACATGAAATTCATGCATCAGAAGAGCCCTCCAATCATCCAAACGAACGCAAAGCCTCAATATACCGAAATCGAGGAACCGTTGTGCAAACTCGGGTTGATCGTGTCAGGGCGCTACTAGTGTGTCGATTACCTTCGTTTCACTCAAATACATGAAATTCATGCATCAGAAGAGCCCTCCAATCATCCAAACGAACGCAAAGCCTCAATATACCGAAATCGAGGAACCGTTGTGTAAACTCGGGTTGATCGTCTCAGGACGCGACTGGTGTGTCGATTACCTTTATTTTACTCGAATACATAAAAATAATGCATCAGTAGCGACCTGCAAATATCGAAACCAACGCAAAGGACCCGATATACCGAAATCCAGAAATCGTTGTGCAAACTCGCGGCGAAAGTTTCAGTGCTTGTATTGCTTGCCGATTACCTCCATTTCACTCGAATACATGAAAATCATGCATCTGAAGCGACCTCCAATCAACCAAACGAACGCAAAGCCTCGATCTACCGAAATCGAGAAACCGTTGTGGAAACTCGGGTTAATCGTCTCAGGGTGCGACTGGTGTATCGATTACCTCCTTCATTTCACTCGAATACATAAAAATCATACATCAGAAGTGGCCTGCAAATACCGAAACGAACGCAAATGCCTCGATATACCGAAATCCAGAACGCCTTGAGCAAACTCGCGGCGAAAGTTTCTGTGCGTGAATGATTTGTCGATTACCTCCATTTCACTCGAATCCATGAAGAAGCCCTGTCGCAATCTCAATTGTCACGATTTACCAAAAAAATTTCTTATGGTGCTTTTTTACAGTTTTCGGGTTGATCGTGTCATGGCGCGTCTAGTGTGTCGATTACCTTCGATTCACTCAAATACATGAAATTCATGCATCAGAAGAGCCCTCCAATCAGCCAAACGAACGCAAAGCCTCAATATACCGAAATCGAGGAACCGTTGTGGAAACTCGGGTTGATCGTGTCAGGGCGCGACTGGTGTGTTGATAACCTTCATTTCATTCAAATTCGTGAAATTCATGCATCAGAAGAGTCCTCCAATCATCCAAACGAACGCAAAGCCTCAATATACCGAAATCGAGAAACCGTTGTGGCATTCGGGTTGATCGTGCCAGGTCGCGACTAGTGTGTCGATTACCTTCGGTTCACTCAAATACATGAAATCCATGCATCAGAAGAGCCCTCCAATCATCCAAACGAACGCAAAGCCTCAATATACCGAAATCGAGGAACCGTTGTGCAAACTCATGTTGATCGTATCAGGGCGCGACTAGTGTATCGATTACATTCGTTTCACTCAAATACATGAAGTTCATGCATCAGAAGAGCCCTCCAATCATCCAAACGAACGCAAAGCCTCAATATACCGAAATCGAGGAACCGTTGTGCAAACTCGGGTTGATCGTGTCAGGACGCGACTAGTGTGTCGATTACCTTCGTTTCACTCAAATACATGAAATTCATGCATCAGAAGAGCCCTCCAATCATCCAAACGAACGCAAAGCCTCAATATACCGAAATCGAGGAACCGTTATGCAAACTCGGGTTGATCGTGTCAGGGCGCGACTAGTGTGTCGATTACCTTCGGTTCACTCAAATACATCAAATTCATGCATCAGAAGAGCCCTCCAATCATCCAAACGAACGCAAAGCCTCAATATACCGAAATCGAAGAACCGTTGTTGAAACTCGGGTTGATCGTGCCAGGTCGCGAGTTGTGTGTCGATTACCTTCGGTTCACTCAAATACATGAAATCCATGCATCAGAAGAGCCCTCCAATCATCCAAACGAACGCAAAGCCTCAATATACCGAAATCGAGGAACCGTTGTGCAAACTCATGTTGATCGTATCAGGGCGCGACTAGTGTATCGATTACATTCGTTTCACTCAAATACATGAAGTTCATGCATCAGAAGAGCCCTCCAATCATCCAAACGAACGCAAAGCCTCAATATACCGAAATCGAGGAACCGTTGTGCAAACTCGGGTTGATCGTGTCAGGACGCGACTAGTGTGTCGATTACCTTCGTTTCACTCAAATACATGAAATTCATGCATCAGAAGAGCCCTCCAATCATCCAAACGAACGCAAAGCCTCAATATACCGAAATCGAGGAACCGTTATGCAAACTCGGGTTGATCGTGTCAGGGCGCGACTAGTGTGTCGATTACCTTCGGTTCACTCAAATACATGAAATTCATCCATCAGAAGCTCCCTCCAATCATCCAAACGAACGCAAAGCCTCAATATACCGAAATCGAGGAACCGTTGTGCAAACTCATGTTGATCGTATCAGGGCGCGACTAGTGTATCGATTACATTCGTTTCACTCAAATACATGAAGTTCATGCATCAGAAGAGCCCTCCAATCATCCAAACGAACGCAAAGCCTCAATATACCGAAATCGAGGAACCGTTATGCAAACTCGGGTTGATCGTGTCAGGCCGCGACTAGTGTGTCGATTACCTTCGGTTCACTCAAGTACATGAAATCCATGCATCAGGAGAGCCCTCCAATCATCCAAACGAACGCAAAGCCTCAATATACCGAAATCGAGCAACCGTTGTGCAAACTCATGTTGATCGTATCAGGGCGCGACTAGTGTATCGATTACATTCGTTTCACTCAAATACATGAAGTTCATGCATCAGAAGAGCCCTCCAATCATCCAAACGAACGCAAAGCCTCAATATACCGAAATCGAGGAACCGTTGTGCAAACTCGGGTTGATCGTGTCAGGGCGCGACTAGTGTGTCGATTACCTTCGGTTCACTCAAATACATGAAATTCATGCATCAGAAGAGCCCTCCAATCATCCAAACGAACGCAAAGCCTCAATATACCGAAATCGAGGAACCGTTATGCAAACTCGGGTTGATCGTGTCAGGGCGCGACTAGTGTGTCGATTACCTTCGGTTCACTCAAATACATGAAATTCATCCATCAGAAGCGCCCTCCAATCTTCCAAACGAACGCAAAGCCTCAATATACCGAAATCGAGGAACCGTTGTGCAAACTCGGGTTGATCGTGCCAGGTCGCGACTTGTGAGTCGATATCCTGCATTTTATTCAAATACATGAAATTCATGCATCAGAAGAGCCCTCCAATCATCCAAACGAACGCAAAGCCTCAATATACCGAAATCGAGGAACCGTTATGCAAACTCGGGTTGATCGTGTCAGGGCGCGACTAGTGTGTCGATTACCTTCGGTTCACTCAAATACATGAAATTCATGCATCAGAAGAGCCCTCCAATCATCCAAACGAACGCAAAGCCTCAATATACCGAAATCGAGGAACCGTTGTGCAAACTCGGGTTGATCGTGCCAGGTCGCGACTTGTGAGTCGATATCCTGCATTTTATTCAAATACATGAAATTCATGCATCAGAAGAGCCCTCCAATCATCCAAACGAACGCAAAGCCTCAATATACCGAAATCGAGGAACCGTTATGCAAACTCGGGTTGATCGTGCCAGGTCGCGACTTGTGTGTCGATATCCTGCATTTTATTCAAATACATGAAATTCATTCATCAGAAGAGCACTCCAATCATCCAAACGAACGCAAAGCCTCAATATACCGAAATCGAGGAATTGTTGTGTAAACTCGGGTTGATCGTCTCAGGGCGCGACTAGTGTGTCGATTGACTTCGTTTCACTCAAGTACATGAAATTCATGCATCAGAAGAGCCCTCCAATCATCCAAACGAACGCAAAGCCTCAATATACCGAAATCGAGAAACCGTTGTGTAAACTCGGGTTGATCAGCTCAGGACGCGACTGGTGTGTCGATTACCTTTATTTTACTCGAATACATAAAAAGAATGCATCAGAAGCGACCTGCAAATATCGAAACCAACGCAAACCCTCGATACACTGAAATCGAGAAATCGTTGTGCAAACTCGATGCGAGTGCTCCTGGGCGCGACTTGTGTGTCGATTATCTTCTATTCACTCTAATACATGAAATTCATGCATCAGAAGCGCCCTCCAATCATCCAAACGAACGCAAAGACTCAATATACCAAAATCGAGGAACCGTTGTGCAAACTAGGCTTGATCGTATCAGGGCGCGACTAGTGTATCGATTACCTTCGTTTCACTCAAATACATGAAATTCATGCATCAGAAGAGCCCTCCAATCATCCAAACGAACGCAAAGCCTCAATATACCGAAATCGAAGAACAATTGTGTAAACTCGGGTTGATCGTCTCAGGGCGCGACTGGTGTATCGATTACCTTCATTCCACTCGAATACATAAAAATCATCCATCAGAAGTGGCCTGCAATTACCGAAACGAACGCAAAGGACCCAATATACCGAAATCCAGAAATCGTTGTGCAAACTCGCGGCGAAAGTTTCAGTGCGTGTATTGCTTGCCGATTACCTCCATTTCACTCGAATACATGAAAATCATGCATCTGAAGTGACCTCCAATCATCCAAACGAACGCAAAGCCTCGATCTACCGAAATCGAGGAACCGTTATGCAAACTCGGGTTGATCGTGCCAGGTCGCGACTTGTGTGTCGATATCCTGCATTTTATTCAAATACATGAAATTCATGCATCAGAACAGCCCTCCAATCATCCAAACGCAAACCCTCAATATACCGAAATCGAGGAACCGTTGTGCAAACTCGGGTTGATCGTGTCAGGGCGCGACTAGTGTGTCGATTACCTTCGGTTCACTCAAATACATGAAATTCATGCATCAGAAGAGCCCTCCAATCATCCAAACGAACGCAAAGCCTCAATTTACCGAAATCGAGGATCCGTTATGCAAACTCGGGTTGATCGTGTCAGGGCGCGACTAGTGTGTCGATTACCTTCGGTTCACTCAAATACATGAAATTCATGCATCAGAAGAGCCGTCCAATCATCCAAACGAACGCAAAGCCTCAATATACCGAAATCGAGGAACCGTTATGCAAACTCGGGTTGATCGTGGCAGGGCGCGACTAGTGTGTCGATTACCTTCGGTTCACTCAAATACATGAAATTCATCCATCAGAAGCGCCCTCCAATCATCCAAACGAACGCAAAGCCTCAATATACCGAAATCGAGGAACCGTTGTGCAAACTCATGTTGATCGTATCAGGGCGCGACTAGTGTATCGATTACATTCGTTTCACTCAAATACATGAAGTTCATGCATCAGAAGAGCCCTCCAATCATCCAAACGAACGCAAAGCCTCAATATACCGAAATCGAGGAACCGTTATGCAAACTCGGGTTGATCGTGTCAGGCCGCGACTAGTGTGTCGATTACCTTCGGTTCACTCAAGTACATGAAATCCATGCATCAGGAGAGCCCTCCAATCATCCAAACGAACGCAAAGCCTCAATATACCGAAATCGAGCAACCGTTGTGCAAACTCATGTTGATCGTATCAGGGCGCGACTAGTGTATCGATTACATTCGTTTCACTCAAATACATGAAGTTCATGCATCAGAAGAGCCCTCCAATCATCCAAACGAACGCAAAGCCTCAATATACCGAAATCGAGGAACCGTTGTGCAAACTCGGGTTGATCGTGTCAGGGCGCGACTAGTGTGTCGATTACCTTCGGTTCACTCAAATACATGAAATTCATGCATCAGAAGAGCCCTCCAATCATCCAAACGAACGCAAAGCCTCAATATACCGAAATCGAGGAACCGTTATGCAAACTCGGGTTGATCGTGTCAGGGCGCGACTAGTGTGTCGATTACCTTCGGTTCACTCAAATACATGAAATTCATCCATCAGAAGCGCCCTCCAATCATCCAAACGAACGCAAAGCCTCAATATACCGAAATCGAGGAACCGTTGTGCAAACTCGGGTTGATCGTGCCAGGTCGCGACTTGTGAGTCGATATCCTGCATTTTATTCAAATACATGAAATTCATGCATCAGAAGAGCCCTCCAATCATCCAAACGAACGCAAAGCCTCAATATACCGAAATCGAGGAACCGTTATGCAAACTCGGGTTGATCGTGTCAGGGCGCGACTAGTGTGTCGATTACCTTCGGTTCACTCAAATACATGAAATTCATGCATCAGAAGAGCCCTCCAATCATCCAAACGAACGCAAAGCCTCAATATACCGAAATCGAGGAACCGTTGTGCAAACTCGGGTTGATCGTGCCAGGTCGCGACTTGTGAGTCGATATCCTGCATTTTATTCAAATACATGAAATTCATGCATCAGAAGAGCCCTCCAATCATCCAAACGAACGCAAAGCCTCAATATACCGAAATCGAGGAACCGTTATGCAAACTCGGGTTGATCGTGCCAGGTCGCGACTTGTGTGTCGATATCCTGCATTTTATTCAAATACATGAAATTCATTCATCAGAAGAGCACTCCAATCATCCAAACGAACGCAAAGCCTCAATATACCGAAATCGAGGAATTGTTGTGTAAACTCGGGTTGATCGTCTCAGGGCGCGACTAGTGTGTCGATTGACTTCGTTTCACTCAAGTACATGAAATTCATGCATCAGAAGAGCCCTCCAATCATCCAAACGAACGCAAAGCCTCAATATACCGAAATCGAGAAACCGTTGTGTAAACTCGGGTTGATCAGCTCAGGACGCGACTGGTGTGTCGATTACCTTTATTTTACTCGAATACATAAAAAGAATGCATCAGAAGCGACCTGCAAATATCGAAACCAACGCAAACCCTCGATACACTGAAATCGAGAAATCGTTGTGCAAACTCGATGCGAGTGCTCCTGGGCGCGACTTGTGTGTCGATTATCTTCTATTCACTCTAATACATGAAATTCATGCATCAGAAGCGCCCTCCAATCATCCAAACGAACGCAAAGACTCAATATACCAAAATCGAGGAACCGTTGTGCAAACTAGGCTTGATCGTATCAGGGCGCGACTAGTGTATCGATTACCTTCGTTTCACTCAAATACATGAAATTCATGCATCAGAAGAGCCCTCCAATCATCCAAACGAACGCAAAGCCTCAATATACCGAAATCGAAGAACAATTGTGTAAACTCGGGTTGATCGTCTCAGGGCGCGACTGGTGTATCGATTACCTTCATTCCACTCGAATACATAAAAATCATCCATCAGAAGTGGCCTGCAATTACCGAAACGAACGCAAAGGACCCAATATACCGAAATCCAGAAATCGTTGTGCAAACTCGCGGCGAAAGTTTCAGTGCGTGTATTGCTTGCCGATTACCTCCATTTCACTCGAATACATGAAAATCATGCATCTGAAGTGACCTCCAATCATCCAAACGAACGCAAAGCCTCGATCTACCGAAATCGAGGAACCGTTATGCAAACTCGGGTTGATCGTGCCAGGTCGCGACTTGTGTGTCGATATCCTGCATTTTATTCAAATACATGAAATTTATGCATCAGAAGAGCCCTCCAATTATCCAAACGAACGCAAAGCCTCAATATACCGAAACCGAGGAACCGTTGTGGAAACTCGGGTTGATCGTTTCAGGGCGCGACTGGTGTGTCGATAACCTTCATTTCATTCAAATTCATGAAATTCATGGATCAGAAGAGCCCTCCAATCATCCAAACGAACGCAATGCCTAAATATACCGAAATCGAGGAACCGTTGTGTAAACTCGGGTTGATCGTCTCAGGGCGCGACTGGTGTGTCGATTACCTTCATTTCACTCGAATACATAAAAATCATCCATCAGAAGCGACCTACAAACATCACAACCAACGGAAACTCTCGATATACCGAAATCGAGAAATCGTTGTGCACAATCGATGCGATTGTTCCAGAGCGCGATTAGTGTGTCGATTACCTTCGTTTCACTCAAATACATTTAATTCATCCGTCAGAAGTGGCCTGGATATACCGAAACGAACGCAAAGCCTCAATATACCGAAATCGAGGAACCGTTGTTGAAACTCGGGTTGATAGTGCCAGGTCGCGAGTTGTGTGTCGATATCCTGCATCTTATTCAAATACATGAAATTCATGCATCAGAAGAACCCTCCAATCATCCAAACGAACGTAAAGCCTCAATATACCGAAATCGAGGAACCGTTATGCAAACTCGGGTTGATCGTGTCAGGGCGCGACTAGTGTGTCGATTACCTTCGCTTCACTCAAATACATGAAATTCATGCATCAGAAGAGCCGTCCAATCATCCAAACGAACGCAAAGCCTCAATATACCGAAATCGAGGAACCGTTGTGGAAACTCGGGTTGATGGTGTCAGGGCGCGACTGGTGTGTCGATAACCTTCATTTTATTCAAATACATGAAATTCATGCATCAGAACAGCCCTCCAATCATCCAAACGCAAACCCTCAATATACCGAAATCGAGGAACCGTTGTGCAAACTCGGGTTGATCGTGTCAGGGCGCGACTAGTGTGTCGATTACCTTCGGTTCACTCAAATACATGAAATTCATGCATCAGAAGAGCCCTCCAATCATCCAAACGAACGCAAAGCCTCAATTTACCGAAATCGAGGATCCGTTATGCAAACTCGGGTTGATCGTGTCAGGGCGCGACTAGTGTGTCGATTACCTTCGGTTCACTCAAATACATGAAATTCATGCATCAGAAGAGCCGTCCAATCATCCAAACGAACGCAAAGCCTCAATATACCGAAATCGAGGAACCGTTATGCAAACTCGGGTTGATCGTGGCAGGGCGCGACTAGTGTGTCGATTACCTTCGGTTCACTCAAATACATGAAATTCATCCATCAGAAGCGCCCTCCAATCATCCAAACGAACGCAAAGCCTCAATATACCGAAATCGAGGAACCGTTGTGCAAACTCGGGTTGATCGTGCCAGGTCGCGACTTGTGAGTCGATATCCTGCCTTTTATTCAAATACATGAAATTCATGCATCAGAAGAGCCCTCCAATCATCCAAACGAACGCAAAGCCTCAATATACCGAAATCGAGGAACCGTTATGCAAACTCGGGTTGATCGTGTCAGGGCGCGACTAGTGTGTCGATTACCTTCGGTTCACTCAAATACATGAAATTCATCCATCAGAAGCGCCCTCCAATCATCCAAACGAACGCAAAGCCTCAATATACCGAAATCGAGGAACCGTTGTGCAAACTCGGGTTGATCGTGGCAGGTCGCGACTTGTGAGTCGATATCCTGCATTTTATTCAAATACATGAAATTCATGCATCAGAAGAGCCCTCCAATCATCCAAACGAACGCAAAGCCTCAATATACCGAAATCGAGGAACCGTTATGCAAACTCGGGTTGATCGTGCCTGGTCGCGACTTGTGTGTCGATATCCTGCATTTTATTCAAATACATGAAATTCATGCATCAGAAGAGACCTCCAATCATCCAAACGAACGCAAATCCTCAATATACCGAAATCGAAGAACAATTGTGTAAACTCGGGTTGATCGTCTCAGGGCGCGACTAGTGTGTCGATTGACTTCGTTTCACTCAAATACATGAAATTCATGGATCAGAAGAGCCCTCCAATCATCCAAACGAACGCAATGCCTCAATATACCGAAATCGAGGAACCGTTGTGCAAACTCGGGTTGATCGTGTCAGGGCGCGACTAGTGTATCGATTACCTTCGCTTCACTCAAATACATGAAATTCATGCATCAGAAGAGCCCTCCAATCATCCAAACGAACGCAAAGCCTCAATATACCGAAATCGAGGAACCGTTGCGTAAACTCGGGTTGCTCATCTCAGGACGCGACTGGTGTATCAATTACCTTCGTTTCACTCAAATACATGAAATTCATGCATCAGAAGAGCCCTCCAATCATCCAAACGAACGCAAACCCTCGATACACTGAAATCGAGAAATCGTTGTGCAAACTCGATGCGAGTGCTCCTGGGCGCGACTTGTGTGTCGATTACCTTCGTTTCATTCAAATACATGAAATTCATCAACCACAAGTGGCCTGCAAACACCCAAACGAACGCAAAGGCCTCGATATACCGACATCGAGAAACCGATGTGCAAACTCGGGTTGATCGTGTCAGGGCACTGGTGTGTCGATTATCTTCTATTCACTCTAATACATGAAATTCATGCAACAGAAGCGCCCTCCAATCATCCAAACGAACGCAAAGACTCAATATACCAAAATCGAGGAACCGTTGTGCAAACTCGGGTTGATCGTATCAGGGCGCGACTAGTGTATCGATTACCTTCGTTTCACTCAAATAAATGAAATTCATGAATCAGAAGAGCCCTCCAATCATCCAAACGAACGCAAAGCCTCAATATACCGAAATCGAGGAACCGTTATGCAAACTCGGGTTGATCGTGCCTGGTCGCGACTTGTATGTCGATATCCTGCATTTTATTCAAATACATGAAATTCATGCATCAGAAGAGACCTCCAATCATCCAAACGAACGCAAATCCTCAATATACCGAAATCGAAGAACAATTGTGTAAACTCGGGTTGATCGTCTCAGGGCGCGACTAGTGCGTCGATTGACTTCGTTTCACTCAAATACATGAAATTCATGGATCAGAAGAGCCCTCCAATCATCCAAACGAACGCAATGCCTCAATATACCGAAATCGAGGAACCGTTGTGCAAACTCGGGTTGATCGTGTCAGGGCGCGACTAGTGTATCGATTACCTTCGCTTCACTCAAATACATGAAATTCATGCATCAGAAGAGCCCTCCAATCATCCAAACGAACGCAAAGCCTCAATATACCGAAATCGAGGAACCGTTGCGTAAACTCGGGTTGCTCATCTCAGGACGCGACTGGTGTATCAATTACCTTCGTTTCACTCAAATACATGAAATTCATGCATCAGAAGAGCCCTCCAATCATCCAAACGAACGCAAACCCTCGATACACTGAAATCGAGAAATTGTTGTGCAAACTCGATGCGAGTGCTCCTGGGCGCGACTTGTGTGTCGATTACCTTCGTTTCATTCAAATACATGAAATTCATCAACCACAAGTGGCCTGCAAACACCCAAACGAACGCAAAGGCCTCGATATACCGACATCGAGAAACCGATGTGCAAACTCGGGTTGATCGTGTCAGGGCACTGGTGTGTCGATTATCTTCTATTCACTCTAATACATGAAATTCATGCAACAGAAGCGCCCTCCAATCATCCAAACGAACGCAAAGACTCAATATACCAAAATCGAGGAACCGTTGTGCAAACTCGGGTTGATCGTCTCAGGGCGCGACTGGTGTATCGATTACCTTCATTCCACTCGAATACATAAAAATCATCCATCAGAAGTGGCCTGCAATTACCGAAACGAACGCAAAGGACCCAATATACCGAAATCCAGAAATCGTTGTGCAAACTCGCGGCGAAAGTTTCAGTGCGTGTATTGCTTGCCGATTACCTCCATTTCACTCGAATACATGAAAATCATGCATCTGAAGTGACCTCCAATCATCCAAACGAACGCAAAGCCTCGATCTACCGAAATCGAGGAACCGTTATGCAAACTCGGGTTGATCGTGCCAGGTCGCGACTTGTGTGTCGATATCCTGCATTTTATTCAAATACATGAAATTTATGCGTCAGAAGAGCCCTCCAATTATCCAAACGAACGCAAAGACTCAATATACCGAAATCGAGGAACCGTTGTGGAAACTCGGGTTGATCGTTTCAGGGCGCGACTGGTGTGTCGATAACCTTCATTTCATTCAAATTCATGAAATTCATGGATCAGAAGAGCCCTCCAATCATCCAAACGAACGCAAAGCCTCAATATACCGAAATCGAGGAACCGTTGTGCAAACTCGGGTTGATCGTGTCAGGGCGCGACTAGTGTATCGATTACCTTCGGTTCACTCAAATACATGAAATTCATGCATCAGAAGAGCCCTCCAATCATCCAAACGAACGCACAGCCTCAATATACCGAAATCGAGGAACCGTTATGCAAACTCGGGTTGATTGTGTCAGGGCGCGACTAGTGTGTCGATTACCTTCGGTTCACTCAAATACATGAAATTCATGCATCAGAAGAGCCCTCCAATCATCCAAACGAACGCAAAGCCTCAATATACCGAAATCGAGGAACCGTTATGCAAACTCGGGTTGATTGTGTCAGGGCGCGACTAGTGTGTCGATTACCTTCGGTTCACTCAAATACATGAAATTCATGCATCAGAAGCGCCCTCCGATCATCCAAACGAACGCAAAGCCTCAATATACCGAAATCGAGGAACCGTTGTGCAAACTCGGGTTGATCGTGCCAGGTCGCGACTTATGAGTCGATATCCTGCATTTTATTCAAATACATGAAATTCATGCATCAGAAGAGCCCTCCAATCATCCAAAGGAACGCAAAGCCTCAATATACCGAAATCGAGGAACCGTTGTGGAAACTCGGGTTGATCATGTCAGGGCGCGACTGGTGTGTCGATTACCTTCGGTTCACTCAAATACATGAAATTCATGCATCAGAAGAGCCCTCCAATCATCCAAACGAACGCAAAGCCTCAATATACCGAAATCGAGGAACCGTTATGCAAACTCGGGTTGATCGTGTCAGGGCGCGACTAGTGTGTCGATTACCTTCGGTTCACTCAGATACATGAAATTCATGCATCAGAAGAGCCCTCCAATCATCCAAACGAACGCAAAGCCTAAATATACCGAAATCGAGGAACCGTTATGCAAACTCGGGTTGATCGTGTCAGGGCGCGACTAGTGTGTCGATTACCTTCGGTTCACTCAAATACATGAAATTCATGCATCAGAAGAGCCCTCCAATCATCCAAACGAACGCAAAGCCTCAATATACCGAAATCGAAGAACCGTTGTTGAAACTCGGGTTGATCGTGCCAGGTCGTGAGTTGTGTGTCGATTACCTTCGGTTCACTCAAATACATGAAATCCATGCATCAGAAGAGCCCTCCAATCATCCAAACGAACGCAAAGCCTCAATATACCGAAATAGAGGAACCGTTATGCAAACTCGGGTTGATCGTGTCAGGGCGCGACTAGTGTGTCGATTACCTTCGGTTCACTCAAATACATGAAATTCATGCATCAGGAGCGCCCTCCAATCATCCAAACGAACGCAAAGCCTCAATATACCGAAATCGAGGAACCGTTGTGCAAACTCGGGTTGATCGTGCCAGGTCGCGACTTGTGAGTCGATATCCTGCATTTTATTCAAATACATGAAATTCATGCATCAGAAGAGCACTCCAATCATCCAAACGAACGCAAAGCCTCAATATACCGAAATCGAGGAATTGTTGTGTAAACTCGGGTTGATCGTCTCAGGGCGCGACTAGTGTGTCGATTGACTTCGTTTCACTCAAATACATGAAATTCATGCATCAGAAGAGCCCTCCAATCATCCAAACGAACGCAAAGCCTCAATATACCGAAATCGAGGAACCGTTGTGCAAACTCGGGTTGATCGTGTCAGGGCGCTACTAGTGTGTCGATTACCTTCGTTTCACTCAAATACATGAAATTCATGCATCAGAAGAGCCCTCCAATCATCCAAACGAACGCAAAGCCTCAATATACCGAAATCGAGGAACCGTTGTGTAAACTCGGGTTGATCGTCTCAGGACGCGACTGGTGTGTCGATTACCTTTATTTTACTCGAATACATAAAAATAATGCATCAGAAGCGACCTGCAAATATCGAAACCAACGCAAAGGACCCGATATACCGAAATCCAGAAATCGTTGTGCAAACTCGCGGCGAAAGTTTCAGTGCTTGTATTGCTTGCCGATTACCTCCATTTCACTCGAATACATGAAAATCATGCATCTGAAGCGACCTCCAATCAACCAAACGAACGCAAAGCCTCGATCTACCGAAATCGAGAAACCGTTGTGGAAACTCGGGTTAATCGTCTCAGGGTGCGACTGGTGTATCGATTACCTCCTTCATTTCACTCGAATACATAAAAATCATACATCAGAAGTGGCCTGCAAATACCGAAACGAACGCAAATGCCTCGATATACCGAAATCCAGAACGCCTTGAGCAAACTCGCGGCGAAAGTTTCTGTGCGTGAATGATTTGTCGATTACCTCCATTTCACTCGAATCCATGAAGAAGCCCTGTCGCAATCTCAATTGTCACGATTTACCAAAAAAATTTCTTATGGTGCTTTTTTACAGTTTTCGGGTTGATCGTGTCATGGCGCGTCTAGTGTGTCGATTACCTTCGATTCACTCAAATACATGAAATTCATGCATCAGAAGAGCCCTCCAATCAGCCAAACGAACGCAAAGCCTCAATATACCGAAATCGAGGAACCGTTGTGGAAACTCGGGTTGATCGTGTCAGGGCGCGACTGGTGTGTTGATAACCTTCATTTCATTCAAATTCGTGAAATTCATGCATCAGAAGAGTCCTCCAATCATCCAAACGAACGCAAAGCCTCAATATACCGAAATCGAGAAACCGTTGTGGCATTCGGGTTGATCGTGCCAGGTCGCGACTAGTGTGTCGATTACCTTCGGTTCACTCAAATACATGAAATCCATGCATCAGAAGAGCCCTCCAATCATCCAAACGAACGCAAAGCCTCAATATACCGAAATCGAGGAACCGTTGTGCAAACTCATGTTGATCGTATCAGGGCGCGACTAGTGTATCGATTACATTCGTTTCACTCAAATACATGAAGTTCATGCATCAGAAGAGCCCTCCAATCATCCAAACGAACGCAAAGCCTCAATATACCGAAATCGAGGAACCGTTATGCAAACTCGGGTTGATCGTGCCTGGTCGCGACTTGTGTGTCGATATCCTGCATTTTATTCAAATACATGAAATTCATGCATCAGAAGAGACCTCCAATCATCCAAACGAACGCAAATCCTCAATATACCGAAATCGAAGAACAATTGTGTAAACTCGGGTTGATCGTCTCAGGGCGCGACTAGTGTGTCGATTGACTTCGTTTCACTCAAATACATGAAATTCATGGATCAGAAGAGCCCTCCAATCATCCAAACGAACGCAATGCCTCAATATACCGGAACCGTTGTGCAAACTCGGGTTGATCGTGTCAGGGCGCGACTAGTGTATCGATTACCTTCGCTTCACTCAAATACATGAAATTCATGCATCAGAAGAGCCCTCCAATCATCCAAACGAACGCAAAGCCTCAATATACCGAAATCGAGGAACCGTTGCGTAAACTCGGGTTGCTCATCTCAGGACGCGACTGGTGTATCAGTTACCTTCGTTTCACTCAAATACATGAAATTCATGCATCAGAAGAGCCCTCCAATCATCCAAACGAACGCAAAGCCTCAATATACCGAAATCGAGGAACCGTTGTGCAAACTCATGTTGATCGTATCAGGGCGCGACTAGTGTATCGATTACATTCGTTTCACTCAAATACATGAAGTTCATGCATCAGAAGAGCCCTCCAATCATCCAAACGAACGCAAAGCCTCAATATACCGAAATCGAGGAACCGTTGTGCAAACTCGGGTTGATCGTGTCAGGACGCGACTAGTGTGTCGATTACCTTCGTTTCACTCAAATACATGAAATTCATGCATCAGAAGAGCCCTCCAATCATCCAAACGAACGCAAAGCCTCAATATACCGAAATCGAGGAACCGTTATGCAAACTCGGGTTGATCGTGTCAGGGCGCGACTAGTGTGTCGATTACCTTCGGTTCACTCAAATACATCAAATTCATGCATCAGAAGAGCCCTCCAATCATCCAAACGAACGCAAAGCCTCAATATACCGAAATCGAAGAACCGTTGTTGAAACTCGGGTTGATCGTGCCAGGTCGCGAGTTGTGTGTCGATTACCTTCGGTTCACTCAAATACATGAAATCCATGCATCAGAAGAGCCCTCCAATCATCCAAACGAACGCAAAGCCTCAATATACCGAAATCGAGGAACCGTTGTGCAAACTCATGTTGATCGTATCTGGGCGCGACTAGTGTATCGATTACATTCGTTTCACTCAAATACATGAAGTTCATGCATCAGAAGAGCCCTCCAATCATCCAAACGAACGCAAAGCCTCAATATACTGAAATCGAGGAACCGTTATGCAAACTCGGGTTGATCGTGTCAGGCCGCGACTAGTGTGTCGATTACCTTCGGTTCACTCAAATACATGAAATCCATGCATCAGAAGAGCCCTCCAATCATCCAAACGAACGCAAAGCCTCAATATACCGAAATCGAGGAACCGTTATGCAAACTCGGGTTGATCGTGTCAGGGCGCGACTAGTGTGTCGATTACCTTCGGTTCACTCAAATACATGAAATTCATCCATCAGAAGCGCCCTCCAATCATCCAAACGAACGCAAAGCCTCAATATACCGAAATCGAGGAACCGTTGTGCAAACTCATGTTGATCGTATCAGGGCGCGACTAGTGTATCGATTACATTCGTTTCACTCAAATACATGAAGTTCATGCATCAGAAGAGCCCTCCAATCATCCAAACGAACGCAAAGCCTCAATATACCGAAATCGAGGAACCGTTATGCAAACTCGGGTTGATCGTGTCAGGCCGCGACTAGTGTGTCGATTACCTTCGGTTCACTCAAGTACATGAAATCCATGCATCAGAAGAGCCCTCCAATCATCCAAACGAACGCAAAGCCTCAATATACCGAAATCGAGGAACCGTTGTGCAAACTCATGTTGATCGTATCAGGGCGCGACTAGTGTATCGATTACATTCGTTTCACTCAAATACATGAAGTTCATGCATCAGAAGAGCCCTCCAATCATCCAAACGAACGCAAAGCCTCAATATACCGAAATCGAGGAACCGTTGTGCAAACTCGGGTTGATCGTGTCAGGGCGCGACTAGTGTGTCGATTACCTTCGGTTCACTCAAATACATGAAATTCATGCATCAGAAGAGCCCTCCAATCATCCAAACGAACGCAAAGCCTCAATATACCGAAATCGAGGAACCGTTATGCAAACTCGGGTTGATCGTGTCAGGGCGCGACTAGTGTGTCGATTACCTTCGGTTCACTCAAATACATGAAATTCATCCATCAGAAGCGCCCTCCAATCATCCAAACGAACGCAAAGCCTCAATATACCGAAATCGAGGAACCGTTGTGCAAACTCGGGTTGATCGTGCCAGGTCGCGACTTGTGAGTCGATATCCTGCATTTTATTCAAATACATGAAATTCATGCATCAGAAGAGCCCTCCAATCATCCAAACGAACGCAAAGCCTCAATATACCGAAATCGAGGAACCGTTATGCAAACTCGGGTTGATCGTGTCAGGGCGCGACTAGTGTGTCGATTACCTTCGGTTCACTCAAATACATGAAATTCATGCATCAGAAGAGCCCTCCAATCATCCAAACGAACGCAAAGCCTCAATATACCGAAATCGAGGAACCGTTGTGCAAACTCGGGTTGATCGTGCCAGGTCGCGACTTGTGAGTCGATATCCTGCATTTTATTCAAATACATGAAATTCATGCATCAGAAGAGCCCTCCAATCATCCAAACGAACGCAAAGCCTCAATATACCGAAATCGAGGAACCGTTATGCAAACTCGGGTTGATCGTGCCAGGTCGCGACTTGTGTGTCGATATCCTGCATTTTATTCAAATACATGAAATTCATTCATCAGAAGAGCACTCCAATCATCCAAACGAACGCAAAGCCTCAATATACCGAAATCGAGGAATTGTTGTGTAAACTCGGGTTGATCGTCTCAGGGCGCGACTAGTGTGTCGATTGACATCGTTTCACTCAAGTACATGAAATTCATGCATCAGAAGAGCCCTCCAATCATCCAAACGAACGCAAAGCCTCAATATACCGAAATCGAGAAACCGTTGTGTAAACTCGGGTTGATCAGCTCAGGACGCGACTGGTGTGTCGATTACCTTTATTTTACTCGAATACATAAAAAGAATGCATCAGAAGCGACCTGCAAATATCGAAACCAACGCAAACCCTCGATACACTGAAATCGAGAAATCGTTGTGCAAACTCGATGCGAGTGCTCCTGGGCGCGACTTGTGTGTCGATTATCTTCTATTCACTCTAATACATGAAATTCATGCATCAGAAGCGCCCTCCAATCATCCAAACGAACGCAAAGACTCAATATACCAAAATCGAGGAACCGTTGTGCAAACTAGGCTTGATCGTATCAGGGCGCGACTAGTGTATCGATTACCTTCGTTTCACTCAAATACATGAAATTCATGCATCAGAAGAGCCCTCCAATCATCCAAACGAACGCAAAGCCTCAATATACCGAAATCGAAGAACAATTGTGTAAACTCGGGTTGATCGTCTCAGGGCGCGACTGGTGTATCGATTACCTTCATTCCACTCGAATACATAAAAATCATCCATCAGAAGTGGCCTGCAATTACCGAAACGAACGCAAAGGACCCAATATACCGAAATCCAGAAATCGTTGTGCAAACTCGCGGCGAAAGTTTCAGTGCGTGTATTGCTTGCCGATTACCTCCATTTCACTCGAATACATGAAAATCATGCATCTGAAGTGACCTCCAATCATCCAAACGAACGCAAAGCCTCGATCTACCGAAATCGAGGAACCGTTATGCAAACTCGGGTTGATCGTGCCAGGTCGCGACTTGTGTGTCGATATCCTGCATTTTATTCAAATACATGAAATTTATGCATCAGAAGAGCCCTCCAATTATCCAAACGAACGCAAAGCCTCAATATACCGAAATCGAGGAACCGTTGTGGAAACTCGGGTTGATCGTTTCAGGGCGCGACTGGTGTGTCGATAACCTTCATTTCATTCAAATTCATGAAATTCATGGATCAGAAGAGCCCTCCAATCATCCAAACGAACGCAATGCCTAAATATACCGAAATCGAGGAACCGTTGTGTAAACTCGGGTTGATCGTCTCAGGGCGCGACTGGTGTGTCGATTACCTTCATTTCACTCGAATACATAAAAATCATCCATCAGAAGCGACCTACAAACATCACAACCAACGGAAACTCTCGATATACCGAAATCGAGAAATCGTTGTGCACAATCGATGCGATTGTTCCAGAGCGCGATTAGTGTGTCGATTACCTTCGTTTCACTCAAATATATTTAATTCATCCGTCAGAAGTGGCCTGGATATACCGAAACGAACGCAAAGCCTCAATATACCGAAATCGAGGAACCGTTGTTGAAACTCGGGTTGATAGTGCCAGGTCGCGAGTTGTGTGTCGATATCCTGCATCTTATTCAAATACATGAAATTCATGCATCAGAAGAACCCTCCAATCATCCAAACGAACGTAAAGCCTCAATATACCGAAATCGAGGAACCGTTATGCAAACTCGGGTTGATCGTGTCAGGGCGCGACTAGTGTGTCGATTACCTTCGCTTCACTCAAATACATGAAATTCATGCATCAGAAGAGCCGTCCAATCATCCAAACGAACGCAAAGCCTCAATATACCGAAATCGAGGAACCGTTGTGGAAACTCGGGTTGATGGTGTCAGGGCGCGACTGGTGTGTCGATAACCTTCATTTTATTCAAATACATGAAATTCATGCATCAGAACAGCCCTCCAATCATCCAAACGCAAACCCTCAATATACCGAAATAGAGGAACCGTTGTGCAAACTCGGGTTGATCGTGTCAGGGCGCGACTAGTGTGTCGATTACCTTCGGTTCACTCAAATACATGAAATTCATGCATCAGAAGAGCCCTCCAATCATCCAAACGAACGCAAAGCCTCAATTTACCGAAATCGAGGATCCGTTATGCAAACTCGGGTTGATCGTGTCAGGGCGCGACTAGTGTGTCGATTACCTTCGGTTCACTCAAATACATGAAATTCATGCATCAGAAGAGCCGTCCAATCATCCAAACGAACGCAAAGCCTCAATATACCGAAATCGAGGAACCGTTATGCAAACTCGGGTTGATCGTGTCAGGGCGCGACTAGTGTGTCGATTACCTTCGGTTCACTCAAATACATGAAATTCATCCATCAGAAGCGCCCTCCAATCATCCAAACGAACGCAAAGCCTCAATATACCGAAAACGAGGAACCGTTGTGCAAACTCGGGTTGATCGTGCCAGGTCGCGACTTGTGAGTCGATATCCTGCCTTTTATTCAAATACATGAAATTCATGCATCAGAAGAGCCCTCCAATCATCCAAACGAACGCAAAGCCTCAATATACCGAAATCGAGGAACCGTTATGCAAACTCGGGTTGATCGTGTCAGGGCGCGACTAGTGTGTCGATTACCTTCGGTTCACTCAAATACATGAAATTCATCCATCAGAAGCGCCCTCCAATCATCCAAACGAACGCAAAGCCTCAATATACCGAAATCGAGGAACCGTTGTGCAAACTCGGGTTGATCGTGGCAGGTCGCGAATTGTGAGTCGATATCCTGCATTTTATTCAAATACATGAAATTCATGCATCAGAAGAGCCCTCCAATCATCCAAACGAACGCAAAGCCTCAATATACCGAAATCGAGGAACCGTTATGCAAACTCGGGTTGATCGTGCCTGGTCGCGACTTGTGTGTCGATATCCTGCATTTTATTCAAATACATGAAATTCATGCATCAGAAGAGACCTCCAATCATCCAAACGAACGCAAATCCTCAATATACCGAAATCGAAGAACAATTGTGTAAACTCGGGTTGATCGTCTCAGGGCGCGACTAGTGTGTCGATTGACTTCGTTTCACTCAAATACATGAAATTCATGGATCAGAAGAGCCCTTCAATCATCCAAATGAACGCAATGCCTCAATATACCGAAATCGAGGAACCGTTGTGCAAACTCGGGTTGATCGTGTCAGGGCGCGACTAGTGTTTCGATTACCTTCGCTTCACTCAAATACATGAAATTCATGCATCAGAAGAGCCCTCCAATCATCCAAACGAACGCAAAGCCTCAATATACCGAAATCGAGGAACCGTTGCGTAAACTCGGGTTGCTCATCTCAGGACGCGACTGGTGTATCAATTACCTTCGTTTCACTCAAATACATGAAATTCATGCATCAGAAGAGCCCTCCAATCATCCAAACGAACGCAAACCCTCGATACACTGAAATCGAGAAATCGTTGTGCAAACTCGATGCGAGTGCTCCTGGGCGCGACTTGTGTGTCGATTACCTTCGTTTCATTCAAATACATGAAATTCATCAACCACAAGTGGCCTGCAAACACCCAAACGAACGCAAAGGCCTCGATATACCGACATCGAGAAACCGATGTGCAAACTCGGGTTGATCGTGTCAGGGCACTGGTGTGTCGATTATCTTCTATTCACTCTAATACATGAAATTCATGCAACAGAAGCGCCCTCCAATCATCCAAACGAACGCAAAGACTCAATATACCAAAATCGAGGAACCGTTGTGCAAACTCGGGTTGATCGTATCAGGGCGCGACTAGTGTATCGATTACCTTCGTTTCACTCAAATAAATGAAATTCATGCATCAGAAGAGCCCTACAATCATCCAAACGAACGCAAAGCCTCAATATACCGAAATCGAGGAACCGTTATGCAAACTCGGGTTGATCGTGCCTGGTCGCGACTTGTGTGTCGATATCCTGCATTTTATTCAAATACATGAAATTCATGCATCAGAAGAGACCTCCAATCATCCAAACGAACGCAAATCCTCAATATACCGAAATCGAAGAACAATTGTGTAAACTCGGGTTGATCGTCTCAGGGCGCGACTAGTGTGTCGATTGACTTCGTTTCACTCAAATACATGAAATTCATGGATCAGAAGAGCCCTCCAATCATCCAAACGAACGCAATGCCTCAATATACCGAAATCGAGGAACCGTTGTGCAAACTCGGGTTGATCGTGTCAGGGCGCGACTAGTGTATCGATTACCTTCGCTTCACTCAAATACATGAAATTCATGCATCAGAACAGCCCTCCAATCATCCAAACGAACGCAAACCCTCAATATACCGAAATCGAGGAACCGTTGTGCAAACTCGGGTTGATCGTGTCAGGGCGCTACTAGTGTGTCGATTACCTTCGTTTCACTCAAATACATGAAATTCATGCATCAGAAGAGCCCTCCAATCATCTAAACGAACGCAAAGCCTCAATATACCGAAATCGAGGAACCGTTATGCAAACTCGGGTTGATCGTGTCAGGCCGCGACTAGTGTGTCGATTACCTTCGGTTCACTCAAATACATGAAATTCATGCATCAGAAGAGCCCTCCAATCATCCAAACGAACGCAAAGCCTCAATATACCGAAATCGAGGAACCGTTATGCAAACTCGGGTTGATCGTGTCAGGGCGCGACTAGTGTGTCGATTACCTTCGGTTCACTCAAATACATGAAATTCATGCATCAGAAGAGCCCTCCAATCATCCAAACGAACGCAAAGCCTCAATATACCGAAATCGAGGAACCGTTATGCAAACTCGGCTTGATCGTGTCATGGCGCGACTAGTGTGTCGATTACCTTCGATTCACTCAAATACATGAAATTCATGCATCAGAAGAGCCCTCCAATCAGCCAAACGAACGCAAAGCCTCAATATACCGAAATCGAGGAACCGTTGTGGAAACTCGGGTTGATTGTGTCAGGGCGCGACTGGTGTGTCGATAACCTTCATTTCATTCAAATTCATGAAATTCATGCATCAGAAGAGTCCTCCAATCATCCAAACGAACGCAAAGCCTCAATATACCGAAATCGAGGAACCGTTATGCAAACTCGGGTTGATCGTGTCAGGGCGCGACTAGTGTGTCGATTACCTTCGGTTCACTCAAATACATGAAATTCATGCATCAGAAGAGCCCTCCAATCATCCAAACGAACGCAAAGCCTCAATATACCGAAATCGAGGAACCGTTATGCAAACTCGGGTTGATCGTGTCAGGCCGCGACTAGTGTGTCGATTACCTTCGGTTCACTCAAATACATGAATTTCATGCATCAGAAGAGCCCTCCAATCATCCAAGCGAACGCAAAGCCTCAATATACCGTGTAACGTGAATTTTACCCAACGCAGGAAAACCCAAGCTACAACCTTAAATTGTCCAATGTTACTTCTCTTCCTTATTTTTCGTTCCGAAGAACTGGGCGCCAGGCGCTTTCGCGCCGGAAGAGAAGCAACGTTAACAAATGACAATTGCCAGCCCAGGCTTGGCGTCAGCTGCAATACGTAGAGTGGGGGGGTAAGACCTACTGAGAGTTCGTGTTACTAATAAATAAATAATTCCAACAAAACTAAGTACGGGACTCACAACGATTTAATTTATTTAAAAGATCAAAGAATTTATAGAATCAAATAAATAATAAAAATGTCCACGTAAAATATCTCTTTTTAGCGGCCACACTTTGGCCCCTAAATAAATCCTAACTTTTTTTAAAAATAATCTCCCGACAAACAATAACGAACATTCACACGCACGCACACTCACACACTCTCAAATAAATAATTAACAAGGACCGGGACGATCGCGTATAAAATTACAAAACACTTAAACGCGATAAACGACAAGGCCAATGAAATCATTTAACAAAATTATACAACACGTAATATGGCCTTGAAGTTGAGTCCCTCACGAAAAACCAAAAGACGCTATTAACGGGACAACCAAGGGCACACATACGGACCACACACACACATACTTAACACTATGGCTTTTCCGGGACGAAGGCTCAAGGGCGATTCGCGCACACGTCTGATTTTACTAGAAATAACTATTCACGGAGACTCTAAGTTTCAGAAAATGATTTTACATTAAAATGGCTCGAAGCCGCCAGCGAAGCACACTCACACGTCCGAGAAAATTCGTTATAAAACAAAATACACCACAAAGATCTTCAACGAAATTATTCTCCACGCGGAGAGTCAAACACGACCGGCACGACCAAACTCTATTTGACAATGATAACACTCGCGATTAAATAAAATAAACTAATACAATTGAAACCAGAAAAATAATACAACAAATATATGGAGCTCACCGGGACGAGAGAAGGCAAATGAGTTACTCCTCGGACAGTTTTCCTCAACGGAGATTCAATGTACTTCCTCGTAATAATTAATATTTTGCGGGACGTCCTCCTCGCTCGACGATATCCGCGAAAAAGCCTTGAGTGATCGCGATCGATCTCGCTCGTGAACTTTGCTCCCCACCCTTAGTTATTCAAAATTGCGCTAATCGGGGGAAAGCGTTGAAGCGCTCTCACGCAGAGACGGGACCTGGCGCCTCGCTAGGCGAATTGACAAATTAGCGTAGCTGTTATCGGTGCGCATCAAGGTTCGGTAGCTCGCTATCCTACCAACCATGCGCTAGGCCCTTTTCGAGCGCGTAAGCTCGAATATTGCGCTGGTATTCTGAGATGCATCCGCTGATCAACTGTGAATGCCTTCCCCATTAGGCGTCGAAAAGATGACTACTGCGTAGGTGGAGGCTGTAGTTGTAGTTTGGTGAGAAATTAGCTCGCAAAGTCCTCCGATTTAATTCGGGAAGCTGCCGGGACGCACGTAGCGTGTCAAAATACAATCTCTCTTTTCCATTCGTCAATCGGTCTCTCTCTCGTCGTCGTACATAAAAAAAAATAATAATCGAAAAATAATTAATAAATACTCTAAATTCCTTGTTATGACCCTGCGAGATCGCCCTTGAGTCGAAGAGCGAGGAGGACGATATCAATCATTGTAACGCGCAATTTTGCGGCGTTACAAATCCTCCCCCACTTAAACTCGGCCGCCCTCGGCCGGCAAAACTCCACATATCCTTCTGGCCTCGGGACTTAAAACGCGCAAACGGTCGCGCCAATCGTCTTCGACTCACTCGTATCTCGCAGGCTCGTTAGAGATACAAAACAGAAAAAAAACAAAAAAAAAAAATTGTAGAATCAGTGAAATGATCACCTGATGTCTCCGCTCGGACCTCCAGACATCTTTCTCTCCGGACGACAAAAAAAATATTTAAAAAAACATGCTCGTTTGTGGTGGTACGAATTTTGCCCTACGGCCTCAAGTCCTCGGAACCAGTTACCTGTAAAATACACTACTGGACAGCACCACCTCCCGGACGAAACAATGCTCTACAAACTTCACATTCAACTATCAAGTAACGTGTCTCGGAAAAATACAATGTAAAATCGTAGACCATTACTTAAGAAAAAAACATTTAGCCGATCCACCTTTCCATTGTCTCTGCGGGACAACTGCTGATTCGCTCGAGAAACTCAGTAGTAAGAATTTATTAAGATCCCCCTGACGTTAAGCTCTCTCTGCGAATGACGTTTGATGATGGGCTGATATCGAGACGGAAATGGGACCGACATCTTCTCTCGCAGCGAGGCAAGGTGGGAGAGTGAGGCTCAACATCAAATTTTGTAAGATTTGATTCTTAAGCCAAATAACCCTACCTCGCATACAAAACAAACACGGCACCCATAATCCGGGACAACCCTCCATCACATATTGCAGCTTTAAAGTTACAAAGATGTTAAAAGGCAATTTCGAGGCGGTTGACTCAATTAACAGAGACCAAAAAAAAATGAATGACAATAAATACAAAAATTGAATAATAATAATCATCTTCTGCGCCCAACCGAACCTACAGAACTTACGGGACACAGAGAAAGAAGATAAAATAGATTTTATAGCTTGGTCTAATTGTACCCCCCCACTTAAACTGAAAGTGGGGACTAAGGAAGTTAATAATTTATATTTAAAAAAACTAGAAATAAATAAATAAATAACATCGGAGAAAATAAATTACGACCTACACCAAATTACGACGCTCCATCCAAGACACAGAACACTAAACATCACAGAGCTTATTTTTCTCGGGAAGTAACCAAAGATCTGAGAGGACAAAAAAAAACTTCTTATGGTATTAGTTCTGAACCTCGTACGAAATTCCGGTCCGAAACGTTCTCATTCCTGTCATTTTCTAAAGCTTTAAAATCGCATGAAGTCCGAGATAAGAGTCAGAGTCACAAATAAAATAAATTAACACAAGGACAGGACGACCCATCTATCTAAGTATCGCAGTTCGAAAAATGATCACCTAATGAACTCTAAAATTGCCGCGTATCACAGACGGGACGGCTCTCGTTATCCCGCAATACCCTAATCCATTGGCTACGAGCGAGAAGCACATTACCGCTGTTTTATTTGGTAAAATTGAGTCAATTCGATAAAATGAATAAATCGATAAATCTCACACAACCCGACGGATTCACCAAAGACAAACATCACATTCAACCCTTCGCTAAAAATTACTTAAAAATCATAATGTCCGTGCTAGAGGAGCGTCGAGTCATGACAGAAACGTTAATGCGGTAAAACGAAAGACAATAATAATATATAGGGTCAATAACAATTCGTAATTTGTAAATTACAAAAAAACATCTAGTCTTGGTCATAAATGAAATAAAATCCAAGGGTGCAATAAAATTACGTCACTTAGTTAAAATAAATAAATAAATGAAAGAATGTATGAAATAAAAGTCAATAGACGAAACAACACGTCATCGTCTTTTAAAAATTTATTCCAATGGTCCAATGCGTTAAAACAGAAAGTCAAATATACGAAAGAGGAAAAGAAAATAGTCCAAAGTTATTAAAACAATTAAATGGTTGTCCTAATAATTAAAAATTTAAATGTCAGAAAATAAAAACGAGAAGTCCAAGTCAAATAGTTAAAATATCCCAAACACAAAAAAAAATATTAAAAAAAAAAATAAAGAAATAAATGTTATCAAATAATAGCTAATAGTCCATAAAAAAAACAAGGAAAGATCCTAGTCCACAGTCTATTTTAAAATCAATAAATAAGTGAATAAATAAACGAACACCCTTAGAATAAATAAATAATTAAACGGACATAATACTTTAAATAAATAATCAGGACCAGATACACGAAAGAAAAATTAATTCTGGGCTATTAAAATATTCTAAGTCCAACTGTCACTAGGACCCGGGACGTCTAACTTGAAACGCCCTATAAATGTCGGCGACTCGCAAACTCGCTCCTCCCACGGGACACCTAGCGTGGAATTTCATATATAATATTTCGGAAATAATATTTCAAAGATTCAAGTAATATAAAGCAAATTCCGAATAGCACGAAACAAAACTCTCGAACGGACAGACACTCGGCGACAAAGACACAAACCGTAAACACCAATAGCCTTGAACAAGTCGAGCTTCTTCTGCCGATCGAGACTCCGAAATTCGCGTACAGGACAAGACTCAATAAGTTAAACACCACGAAAATCACACACTCAACACTCACGAACAAAACGAATAACACTCATGTCGGGACAATTTTTAAATAAATAATTATGTTACAATGTCAATAATTAATAAAAAGAATATCTCGAAAAATTGAAATTGTTAAAAAGAAAAAATAATCAATAAATAATCAGACAAAACAAATAATTTAAATAAATTAGAAAAATGCTAAACAAAGAACAAATAATTTTCAACAAATAAATTACAAAAAAAAACAACGAAACTCTCAGAGGTGGGCCCCACGTTGGGCGCCATTTTTGTAACGTGAATTTTACCCAACGCAGGAAAACCCAAGCTACAACCTTAAATTGTCCAATGTTACTTCTCTTCCTTATTTTTCGTTCCGAAGAACTGGGCGCCAGGCGCTTTCGCGCCGGAAGAGAAGCAACGTTAACAAATGACAATTGCCAGCCCAGGCTTGGCCGCAGCTTCAATTATGTAGAGTGGGGGGGTAAGACCTCAGGAGCTGGTGTTACCACAATAATACATAAATGAGTTGCACGACACCAATAATTACGTATTATTATACGTACCCCCCCACTCTACGTATTGCAGCTGACGCCAAGCCTGGGCTGGCAATTGTCATTTGTTAACGTTGCTTCTCTTCCGGCGCGAAAGCGCCTGGCGCCCAGTTCTTCGGAACGAAAAATAAGGAAGAGAAGTAACATTGGACAATTTAAGGTTGTAGCTTGGGTTTTCCTGCGTTGGGTAAAATTCACGTTACAAAAATGGCGCCCAACGTGGGGCCCACCTCTGAGAGTTTCGTTGTTTTTTTTTGTAATTTATTTGTTGAAAATTATTTGTTCTTTGTTTAGCATTTTTCTAATTTATTTAAATTATTTGTTTTGTCTGATTATTTATTGATTATTTTTTCTTTTTAACAATTTCAATTTTTCGAGATATTCTTTTTATTAATTATTGACATTGTAACATAATTATTTATTTAAAAATTGTCCCGACATGAGTGTTATTCGTTTTGTTCGTGAGTGTTGAGTGTGTGATTTTCGTGGTGTTTAACTTATTGAGTCTTGTCCTGTACGCGAATTTCGGAGTCTCGATCGGCAGAAGAAGCTCGACTTGTTCAAGGCTATTGGTGTTTACGGTTTGTGTCTTTGTCGCCGAGTGTCTGTCCGTTCGAGAGTTTTGTTTCGTGCTATTCGGAATTTGCTTTATATTACTTGAATCTTTGAAATATTATTTCCGAAATATTATATATGAAATTCCACGCTAGGTGTCCCGTGGGAGGAGCGAGTTTGCGAGTCGCCGACATTTATAGGGCGTTTCAAGTTAGACGTCCCGGGTCCTAGTGACAGTTGGACTTAGAATATTTTAATAGCCCAGAATTAATTTTTCTTTCGTGTATCTGGTCCTGATTATTTATTTAAAGTATTATGTCCGTTTAATTATTTATTTATTCTAAGGGTGTTCGTTTATTTATTCACTTATTTATTGATTTTAAAATAGACTGTGGACTAGGATCTTTCCTTGTTTTTTTTATGGACTATTAGCTATTATTTGATAACATTTATTTCTTTATTTTTTTTTTTAATATTTTTTTTTGTGTTTGGGATATTTTAACTATTTGACTTGGACTTCTCGTTTTTATTTTCTGACATTTAAATTTTTAATTATTAGGACAACCATTTAATTGTTTTAATAACTTTGGACTATTTTCTTTTCCTCTTTCGTATATTTGACTTTCTGTTTTAACGCATTGGACCATTGGAATAAATTTTTAAAAGACGATGACGTGTTGTTTCGTCTATTGACTTTTATTTCATACATTCTTTCATTTATTTATTTATTTTAACTAAGTGACGTAATTTTATTGCACCCTTGGATTTTATTTCATTTATGACCAAGACTAGATGTTTTTTTGTAATTTACAAATTACGAATTGTTATTGACCCTATATATTATTATTGTCTTTCGTTTTACCGCATTAACGTTTCTGTCATGACTCGACGCTCCTCTAGCACGGACATTATGATTTTTAAGTAATTTTTAGCGAAGGGTTGAATGTGATGTTTGTCTTTGGTGAATCCGTCGGGTTGTGTGAGATTTATCGATTTATTCATTTTATCGAATTGACTCAATTTTACCAAATAAAACAGCGGTAATGTGCTTCTCGCTCGTAGCCAATGGATTAGGGTATTGCGGGATAACGAGAGCCGTCCCGTCTGTGATACGCGGCAATTTTAGAGTTCATTAGGTGATCATTTTTCGAACTGCGATACTTAGATAGATGGGTCGTCCTGTCCTTGTGTTAATTTATTTTATTTGTGACTCTGACTCTTATCTCGGACTTCATGCGATTTTAAAGCTTTAGAAAATGACAGGAATGAGAACGTTTCGGACCGGAATTTCGTACGAGGTTCAGAACTAATACCATAAGAAGTTTTTTTTTGTCCTCTCAGATCTTTGGTTACTTCCCGAGAAAAATAAGCTCTGTGATGTTTAGTGTTCTGTGTCTTGGATGGAGCGTCGTAATTTGGTGTAGGTCGTAATTTATTTTCTCCGATGTTATTTATTTATTTATTTCTAGTTTTTTTAAATATAAATTATTAACTTCCTTAGTCCCCACTTTCAGTTTAAGTGGGGGGGTACAATTAGACCAAGCTATAAAATCTATTTTATCTTCTTTCTCTGTGTCCCGTAAGTTCTGTAGGTTCGGTTGGGCGCAGAAGATGATTATTATTATTCAATTTTTGTATTTATTGTCATTCATTTTTTTTTGGTCTCTGTTAATTGAGTCAACCGCCTCGAAATTGCCTTTTAACATCTTTGTAACTTTAAAGCTGCAATATGTGATGGAGGGTTGTCCCGGATTATGGGTGCCGTGTTTGTTTTGTATGCGAGGTAGGGTTATTTGGCTTAAGAATCAAATCTTACAAAATTTGATGTTGAGCCTCACTCTCCCACCTTGCCTCGCTGCGAGAGAAGATGTCGGTCCCATTTCCGTCTCGATATCAGCCCATCATCAAACGTCATTCGCAGAGAGAGCTTAACGTCAGGGGGATCTTAATAAATTCTTACTACTGAGTTTCTCGAGCGAATCAGCAGTTGTCCCGCAGAGACAATGGAAAGGTGGATCGGCTAAATGTTTTTTTCTTAAGTAATGGTCTACGATTTTACATTGTATTTTTCCGAGACACGTTACTTGATAGTTGAATGTGAAGTTTGTAGAGCATTGTTTCGTCCGGGAGGTGGTGCTGTCCAGTAGTGTATTTTACAGGTAACTGGTTCCGAGGACTTGAGGCCGTAGGGCAAAATTCGTACCACCACAAACGAGCATGTTTTTTTAAATATTTTTTTTGTCGTCCGGAGAGAAAGATGTCTGGAGGTCCGAGCGGAGACATCAGGTGATCATTTCACTGATTCTACAATTTTTTTTTTTTGTTTTTTTTCTGTTTTGTATCTCTAACGAGCCTGCGAGATACGAGTGAGTCGAAGACGATTGGCGCGACCGTTTGCGCGTTTTAAGTCCCGAGGCCAGAAGGATATGTGGAGTTTTGCCGGCCGAGGGCGGCCGAGTTTAAGTGGGGGAGGATTTGTAACGCCGCAAAATTGCGCGTTACAATGATTGATATCGTCCTCCTCGCTCTTCGACTCAAGGGCGATCTCGCAGGGTCATAACAAGGAATTTAGAGTATTTATTAATTATTTTTCGATTATTATTTTTTTTTATGTACGACGACGAGAGAGAGACCGATTGACGAATGGAAAAGAGAGATTGTATTTTGACACGCTACGTGCGTCCCGGCAGCTTCCCGAATTAAATCGGAGGACTTTGCGAGCTAATTTCTCACCAAACTACAACTACAGCCTCCACCTACGCAGTAGTCATCTTTTCGACGCCTAATGGGGAAGGCATTCACAGTTGATCAGCGGATGCATCTCAGAATACCAGCGCAATATTCGAGCTTACGCGCTCGAAAAGGGCCTAGCGCATGGTTGGTAGGATAGCGAGCTACCGAACCTTGATGCGCACCGATAACAGCTACGCTAATTTGTCAATTCGCCTAGCGAGGCGCCAGGTCCCGTCTCTGCGTGAGAGCGCTTCAACGCTTTCCCCCGATTAGCGCAATTTTGAATAACTAAGGGTGGGGAGCAAAGTTCACGAGCGAGATCGATCGCGATCACTCAAGGCTTTTTCGCGGATATCGTCGAGCGAGGAGGACGTCCCGCAAAATATTAATTATTACGAGGAAGTACATTGAATCTCCGTTGAGGAAAACTGTCCGAGGAGTAACTCATTTGCCTTCTCTCGTCCCGGTGAGCTCCATATATTTGTTGTATTATTTTTCTGGTTTCAATTGTATTAGTTTATTTTATTTAATCGCGAGTGTTATCATTGTCAAATAGAGTTTGGTCGTGCCGGTCGTGTTTGACTCTCCGCGTGGAGAATAATTTCGTTGAAGATCTTTGTGGTGTATTTTGTTTTATAACGAATTTTCTCGGACGTGTGAGTGTGCTTCGCTGGCGGCTTCGAGCCATTTTAATGTAAAATCATTTTCTGAAACTTAGAGTCTCCGTGAATAGTTATTTCTAGTAAAATCAGACGTGTGCGCGAATCGCCCTTGAGCCTTCGTCCCGGAAAAGCCATAGTGTTAAGTATGTGTGTGTGTGGTCCGTATGTGTGCCCTTGGTTGTCCCGTTAATAGCGTCTTTTGGTTTTTCGTGAGGGACTCAACTTCAAGGCCATATTACGTGTTGTATAATTTTGTTAAATGATTTCATTGGCCTTGTCGTTTATCGCGTTTAAGTGTTTTGTAATTTTATACGCGATCGTCCCGGTCCTTGTTAATTATTTATTTGAGAGTGTGTGAGTGTGCGTGCGTGTGAATGTTCGTTATTGTTTGTCGGGAGATTATTTTTAAAAAAAGTTAGGATTTATTTAGGGGCCAAAGTGTGGCCGCTAAAAAGAGATATTTTACGTGGACATTTTTATTATTTATTTGATTCTATAAATTCTTTGATCTTTTAAATAAATTAAATCGTTGTGAGTCCCGTACTTAGTTTTGTTGGAATTATTTATTTATTAGTAACACGAACTCTCAGTAGGTCTTACCCCCCCACTCTACGTATTGCAGCTGACGCCAAGCCTGGGCTGGCAATTGTCATTTGTTAACGTTGCTTCTCTTCCGGCGCGAAAGCGCCTGGCGCCCAGTTCTTCGGAACGAAAAATAAGGAAGAGAAGTAACATTGGACAATTTAAGGTTGTAGCTTGGGTTTTCCTGCGTTGGGTAAAATTCACGTTACAAAAATGTAATGTAAAAATAAATCGAGGAACCGTTGTGCAAACTCGTGTTGATCGTATCAGGGCGCGACTAGTGTATCGATTACATTCGTTTCACTCAAATACATGAAGTTCATGCATCAGAAGAGCCCTCCAATCATCCAAACGAACGCAAAGCCTCAATATACCGAAATCGAGGAACCGTTATGCAAACTCGGGTTGATCGTGTCAGGGCGCGACTAGTGTGTGGATTACCTTCGGTTCACTCAAATACATGAAATTCATGCATCAGAAGAGCCCTCCAATCATCCAAACGAACGCAAAGCCTCAATATACCGAAATCGAGGAACCGTTCTGCAAACTCGGGTTGATCGTGTCAGGGCGCGACTAGTGTGTCGATTACCTTCGGTTCACTCAAATACATGAAATTCATGCATCAGAAGCACCCTCTAATCATCCAAACGAACGCAAAGCCTCAATATACCGAAATCGAGGAACCGTTGTGCAAACTCGGGTTGATCGTGCCAGGTCGCGACTTGTGAGTCGATATCCTGCATTTTATTCAAATACATGAAATTCATGCATCAGAAGAGCCCTCCAATCATCCAAACGAACGCAAAGCCTCAATATACCGAAATCGAGGAACCGTTATGCAAACTCGGGTTGATCGTGCCAGGTCGCGACTTGTGTATCGATATCCTGCATTTTATTCAAATACATGAAATTCATGCATCAGAAGAGCACTCCAATTATCCAAACGAACGCAAAGCCTCAATATACCGAAATCGAGGATTTGTTGTGTAAACTCGAGTTGATCGTCTCAGGGCGCGACTAGTATGTCGATTGACTTCGCTTCACTCAAATACATGAAATTCATGCATCAGAAGACCCGTCCAATCATCCAAACGAACGCAAAGCCTCAATATACCGAAATCGAGGAACCGTTGTGGAAACTCGGGTTGATTGTGTCAGGGCGCGACTGCTGTGTCGATAACCTTCATATTATTCAAATACATGAAATGCATGCATCAGAAGAGCCCTCCAATCATCCAAACGAACGCAAAGCCTCAATATACCGAAATCGAGGAACCGTTGTGTAAATTCGGGTTGATCGACTCAGGACGCGACTGGTGTGTCGATTACCTTTATTTTACTCGAATACATAAAAATAATGCATCAGAAGCGACCTGCAAATATCGAAACCAACGCAAAGGACCCGATATACCGAAATCCAGAAATCGTTGTGCAAACTTGCGGCGAAAGTTTCAGTGCTTGTATTGCTTGCCGATTACCTCCATTTCACTCGAATACATGAAAATCATGCATCTGAAGCGACCTCCAATCAACCAAACGAACGCAAAGCCTCGATCTACCGAAATCGAGAAACCGTTGTGGAAACTCGGGTTAATCGTCTAAGGGTGCGACTGGTGTTTCGATTACCTCCTTCATTTCACTCGAATACATAAAAATCATACATCAGAAGTGGCCTGCAAATACCGAAACGAACGCAAATGCCTCGATATACCGAAATCCAGAACGCCTTGAGCAAACTCGCGGCGAAAGGTTCTGTGCGTGAATGATTTGTCGATTACCTCCATTTCACTCGAATCCATGAAGAAGCCCTGTCGCAATCTCAATTGTCACGATTTACCAAAAAATTTCTTATGGTGCTTTTTTACAGTTTTCGGGTTGATCGTGTCATGGCGCGACTAGTGTGTCGATTACCTTCGATTCACTCAAATACATGAAATTCATGCATCAGAAGAGCCCTCCAATCAGCCAAACGAACGCAAAGCCTCAATATACCGAAATCGAGGAACCGTTGTGGAAACTCGGGTTGATCGTGTCAGGGCGCGACTGGTGTGTTGATAACCTTCATTTCATTCAAATTCGTGAAATTCATGCATCAAAAGAGTCCTCCAATCATCCAAACGAACGCAAAGCCTCAATATACCGAAATCGAGGAACCGTTATGCAAACTCGGGTTGATCGTGTCAGGGCGCGACTAGTGTGTCGATTACCTTCGGTTCACTCAAATACATGAAATTCATGCATCAGAAGAGCCCTCCAATCATCCAAACGAACGCAAAGCCTCAATATACCGAAATCGAGGAACCGTTATGCAACCTCGGGTTGATCGTGTCAGGGCGCGACTAGTGTGTCGATTACCTTCGGTTCACTCAAATACATGAAATTCATCCATCAGAAGCGCCCTCCAATCATCCAAACGAACGCAAAGCCTCAATATACCGAAATCGAGGAACCGTTGTGCAAACTCGGGTTGATCGTGCCAGGTCGCGACTTGTGAGTCGATATCCTGCATTTTATTCAAATACATAAAATTCATGCATCAGAAGAGCCCTCCAATCATCCAAACGAACGCAAAGCCTCAATATACCGATATCGAGGAACCGTTATGCAAACTCGGGTTGATCGTGCCAGGTCGCGACTTGTGTGTCGATATCCTGCATTTTATTCAAATACATGAAATTCATGCATCAGAAGAGCACTCCAATCATCCAAACGAACGCAAAGACTCAATATACCAAAATCGAGGAACCGTTGTGCAAACTCGGGTTGATCGTATCAGGGCGCGACTAGTGTATCGATTACCTTCGTTTCACTCAAATACATGAAATTCATGCATCAGAAGAGCCCTCCAATCATCCAAACGAACGCAAATCCTCAATATACCGAAATCGAAGAACAATTGTGTGAACTCGGGTTGATCGTCTCAGGGCGCGACTAGTGTGTCGATTGACTTCGTTTCACTCAAATACATGAAAGTCATGGATCAGAAGAGCCCTCCAATCATCCAAACGAACGCAATGCCTCAATATACCGAAATCGAGGAACCGTTGTGCAAACTCGGGTTGATCGTGTCAGGGCGCGACTAGTGTGTCGATTACCTTCGCTTCACTCAAATACATGAAATTCATGCATCAGAAGAGCCCTCCAATCATCCAAACGAACGCAAAGCCTCAATATACCGAAATCGAGGAACCGTTGCGTAAACTCGGGTTGCTCATCTCAGGACGCGACTGGTGTGTCGATTACCTTTATTTTACTCGAATACATAAAAATAATGCATCAGAAGCGACCTGCAAATATCGAAACCAACGCAAACCCTCGATACACTGAAATCGAGCAATCGTTGTGCAAACTCGATGCGAGTGCTCCTGGGCGCGACTTGTGTGTCGATTACCTTCGTTTCATTCAAGTACATGAAATTCATCAACCACAAGTGGCCTGCAAACACCCAAACGAACGCAAAGGACTCGATATACCGACATCGAGAAACCGATGTGCAAACTCGGGTTGATCGTGTCAGGGCACTGGTGTGTCGATTATCTTCTATTCACTCTAATACATGAAATTCATGCAACAGAAGCGCCCTCCAATCATCCAAACGAACGCAAAGACTCAATATACCGAAATCGAGGAACCGTTGTGCAAACTCGGGTTGATCGTATCAGGGCGCGACTAGTGTATCAATTACCTTCGTTTCACTCAAATACATGAAATTCATGCATCAGAAGAGCCCTCCAATCATCCAAACGAACGCAAAGCCTCAATATACCGAAATCGAGGAACCGTTGCGTAAACTCGGGTTGATCATCTCAGGACGCGACTGGTGTATCGATTACCTTTATTTTACTCGAATACATAAAAATAATGCATCAGAAGCGACCTGCAAATATCGAAACCAACGCAAACCCTCGATACACTGAAATCGAGAAATCGTTGTGCAAACTCGATGCGAGGGCTCCTGGGCGCGACTTGTGTGTCGATTACCTTCGTTTCATTCAAATACATGAAATTCATCAACCACAAGTGGCCTGCAAACACCCAAACGAACGCAAAGGCCTCGATATACCGACATCGAGAAACCGATGTGCAAACTCGGGTTGATCGTGTCAGGGCACTGGTGTGTCGATTATCTTCTATTCACTCTAATACATGAAATTCATGCAACAGAAGCGCCCTCCAATCATCCAAACGAACGCAAAGACTCAATATACCAAAATCGAGGAACCGTTGTGCAAACTCGGGTTGATCGTATCAGGGCGCGACTAGTGTATCGATTACCTTCGTTTCACTCAAATACATGAAATTCATGCATCAGAAGAGCCCTCCAATCATCCAAACGAACGCAAAGCCTCAATATACCGAAATCGAAGAACAATTGTGTAACCTCGGGTTGATCGTCTCAGGGCGCGACTGGTGTATCGATTACCTTAATTCCACTCGAATACATAAAAATCATCCATCAGAAGTGGCCTGCAATTACCAAAACGAACGCAAAGGACCCGATATACCGAAATCCAGAAATCGTTGTGCAAACTCGCGGCGAAAGTTTCAGTGCGTGTATTGCTTGCCGATTACCTCCATTTCACTCGAATTCATGAAATTCATGGATCAGAAGAGCCCTCCAATCATCCAAACGAATGCAAAGCCTCAATATACCGAAATCGAGGAACCGTTGTGTAAACTCGGGTTGATCGTCTCAGGGCGCGACTGGTGTGTCGATTACCTTCATTTCACTCGAATACATAAAAATCATCCATCAGAAGCGACCTACAAACATCACAACCAACGGAAACTCTCGATATACCGAAATCGAGAAATCGTTGTGCACACTCGATGCGATTGTTCCAGAGCGCGATTAGTGTGTCGATTACCTTCGTTTCACTCAAATACATGAAATTCATCCATCAGAAGTGGCTTGGAAATACCGAAACGAACGCAAAGCCTCAATATACCGACATCGAGGAACCGTTACGCAAACTCGGGTTGATCGTGTCAGGGCGCGACTAGTGTGTCGATTACCTTCGCTCCACTCAAATACATGAAATTCATGCATCAGAAGAGCCGTCCAATCATCCAAACGAACGCAAAGCCTCAATATACCGAAATCAAGGAACCGTTGTGGAAACTCGGGTTGATTGTGTCAGGGCGCGACTGGTGTGTCGATAATCTTCATTTTATTCAAATACATGAAATTCATGCATCAGAAGAGCCCTCCAATCATCCAAACGAACGCAAAGCCTCAATATACCGAAATCGAGGAACCGTTGGGTAAATTCGGGTTGATCGTCTCAGGACGCGACTGGTGTGTCGATTACCTTCATTTTACTCGAATACATAAAAATAATGCATCAGAAGCGACCTGCAAATATCGAAACCAACGCAAAGGACCCGATATACCGAAATCCAGAAATCGTTGTGCAAACTCGCGGCGAAAGTTTCAGTGCTATTATTGCTTGCGGATTACCTCCATTTCACTCGAATACATGAAAATCATGCATCTGAAGCGACCTCCAATCAACCAAACGAACGCAAAGCCTCGATCTATCGAAATCGAGAAACCGTTGTGGAAACTCGGGTTAATCGTCTCAGGGTGCGACTGGTGTATCGATTACCTCCTTCATTTCACTCGAATACATAAAAATCATACATCAGAAGTGGCCTGCAAATACCGAAACGAACGCAAATGCCTCGATATACCGAAATCCAGAACGCCTTGAGCAAACTCGCGGCGAAAGGTTCTGTGCGTGAATGATTTGTCGATTACCTCCATTTCACTCGAATCCATGAAGAAGCCCTGTCGCAATCTCAATTGTCACGATTTACCAAAAAATTTCTTATGGTGCTTTTTTACAGTTTTCGGGTTGATCGTGTCATAGCGCGACTAGTGTGTCGATTACCTTCGATTCACTCAAATACATGAAATTCATGCATCAGAAGAGCCCTCCAATCAGCCAAACGAACGCAAAGCCTCAATATACCGAAATCGAGGAACCGTTGTGGAAACTCGGGTTGATCGTATCAGGGCGCGACTAGTGTATCGATTACCTTCGTTTCACTCAAATACATGAAATTCATGCATCAGAAGAGCACTCCAATAATCCAAACGAATGCAAAGCCTCAATATACCGAAATCGAGGAACCGTTGTGTAAACTCGGGTTGATCGTCTCAGGGCGCGACTAGTGTGTCGATTACCTTCATTTCACTCAAATACATGAAATTCATGCATCAGAAGAGCCCTCCAATCATCCAAAGGAACGCAAAGCCTCAATATACCGAAATCGAAGAACCGTTGTTGAAACTCGGGTTGATCGTGCCAGGTCGCGAGTTGTGTGTCGATATCCTGCATTTTATTCAAATACATAAAATTCATGCATCAGAAGAACCCTCCAATCATCCAAACGAACGTAAAGCCTCAATATACCGAAATCGAAGAACCGTTGTTGAAACTCGGGTTGATCGTGCCAGGGCGCGACTGGTGTGTCGATAACCTTCATTTTATTCAAATACATGAAATTCATGCATCAGAAGAGCCCTCCAATCATCCAAACGAACGCAAAGCCTCAATATACCGAAATCGAGAAACCGTTGTGCAAACTCGGGTTGATCGTGTCAGGGCGCTACTAGTGTGTCGATTACCTTCGTTTCACTCAAATACATGAAATTCATGCATCAGAAGAGCCCTCGAATCATCCAAACGAACGCAAAGCCTCAATATACCGAAATCGAGGAACCGTTGTGTAAATTCGGGTTGATCGACTCAGGACGCGACTGGTGTGTCGATTACCTTTATTTTATTCGAATACATAAAAATAATGCATCAGAAGCGACCTGCAAATATCGAAACCACCGCAAAGGACCCGATATACCGAAATCCAGAAATCGTTGTGCAAACTCGCGGCGAAAGTTTCAGTGCTTGTATTGCTTGCCGATTACCTCCATTTCACTCGAATACATGAAAATCATGCATCTGAAGCGACCTCCAATCAACCAAACGAACGCAAAGCCTCGATCTACCGAAATCGAGAAACCGTTGTGGAAACTCGGGTTAATCGTCTAAGGGTGCGACTGGTGTTTCGATTACCTCCTTCATTTCACTCGAATACATAAAAATCATACATCAGAAGTGGCCTGCAAATACCGAAACGAACGCAAATGCCTCGATATACCGAAATCCAGAACGTCTTGAGCAAACTCGCGGCGAAAGGTTCTGTGCGTGAATGATTTGTCGATTACCTCCATTTCACTCGAATCCATGAAGAAGCCCTGTCGCAATCTCAATTGTCACGATTTACCAAAAAATTTCTTATGGTGCTTTTTTACAGTTTTCGGGTTGATCGTGTCATGGCGCGACTAGTGTGTCGATTACCTTCGATTCACTCAAATACATGAAATTCATGCATCAGAAGAGCCCTCCAATCAGCCAAACGAACGCAAAGCCTCAATATACCGAAATCGAGGAACCGTTGTGGAAACTCGGGTTGATCGTGTCAGGGCGCGACTGGTGTGTTGATAACCTTCATTTCATTCAAATTCGTGAAATTCATGCATCAGAAGAGTCCTCCAATCATCCAAACGAACGCAAAGCCTCAATATACCGAAATCGAGGAACCGTTATGCAAACTCGGGTTGATCGTGTCAGGGCGCGACTAGTGTGTCGATTACCTTCGGTTCACTCAAATACATGAAATTCATGCATCAGAAGAGCCCTCCAATCATCCAAACGAACGCAAAGCCTCAATATACCGAAATCGAGGAACCGTTATGCAAACTCGGGTTGATCGTGTCAGGGCGCGACTAGTGTGTCGATTACCTTCGGTTCACTCAAATACATGAAATTCATCCATCAGAAGCGCCCTCCAATCATCCAAACGAACGCAAAGCCTCAATATACCGAAATCGAGGAACCGTTGTGCAAACTCGGGTTGATCGTGCCAGGTCGCGACTTGTGAGTCGATATCCTGCATTTTATTCAAATACATGAAATTCATGCATCAGAAGGGCCCTCCAATCATCCAAACGAACGCAAAGCCTCAATATACCGAAATCGAGGAACCGTTATGCAAACTCGGGTTGATCGTGCCAGGTCGCGACTTGTGTGTCGATATCCTGCATTTTATTCAAATACATGAAATTCATGCATCAGAAGAGCACTCCAATCATCCAAACGAACGCAAAGACTCAATATACCAAAATCGAGGAACCGTTGTGCAAACTCGGGTTGATCGTATCAGGGCGCGACTAGTGTATCGATTACCTTCGTTTCACTCAAATACATGAAATTCATGCATCAGAAGAGCCCTCCAATCATCCAAACGAACGCAAATCCTCAATATACCGAAATCGAAGAACAATTGTGTAAACTCGGGTTGATCGTCTCAGGGCGCGACTAGTGTGTCGATTGACTTCGTTTCACTCAAATACATGAAATTCATGGATCAGAAGAGCCCTCCAATCATCCAAACGAACGCAATGCCTCAATATACCGAAATCGAGGAACCGTTGTGCAAACTCGGGTTGATCGTGTCAGGGCGCGACTAGTGTGTCGATTACCTTCGCTTCACTCAAATACATGAAATTCATGCATCAGAAGAGCCCTCCAATCATCCAAACGAACGCAAAGCCTCAATATACCGAAATCGAGGAACCGTTGCGTAAACTCGGGTTGCTCATCTCAGGACGCGACTGGTGTGTCGATTACCTTTATTTTACTCGAATACATAAAAATAATGCATCAGAAGCGACCTGCAAATATCGAAACCAACGCAAACCCTCGATACACTGAAATCGAGCAATCGTTGTGCAAACTCGATGCGAGTGCTCCTGGGCGCGACTTGTGTGTCGATTACCTTCGTTTCATTCAAGTACATGAAATTCATCAACCACAAGTGGCCTGCAAACACCCAAACGAACGCAAAGGCCTCGATATACCGACATCGAGAAACCGATGTGCAAACTCGGGTTGATCGTGTCAGGGCACTGGTGTGTCGATTATCTTCTATTCACTCTAATACATGAAATTCATGCAACAGAAGCGCCCTCCAATCATCCAAACGAACGGAAAGACTCAATATACCAAAATCGAGGAACCGTTGTGCAAACTCGGGTTGATCGTATCAGGGCGCGACTAGTGTATCGATTACCTTCGTTTCACTCAAATACATGAAATTCATGCATCAGAAGAGCCCTCCAATCATCCAAACGAATGCAAAGCCTCAATATACCGAAATCGAGGAACCGTTGTGTAAACTCGGGTTGATCGTCTCAGGGCGCGACTGGTGTGTCGATTACCTTCATTTCACTCGAATACATAAAAATCATCCATCAGAAGTGGCCTGCAATTACCAAAACGAACGCAAAGGACCCGATATACCGAAATCCAGAAATCGTTGTGCAAACTCGCGGCGAAAGTTTCAGTGCGTGTATTGCTTGCCGATTACCTCCATTTCACTCGAATTCATGAAATTCATGGATCAGAAGAGCCCTCCAATCATCCAAACGAACGCAATGCCTCAATATACCGAAATCGAGGAACCGTTGTGCAAACTCGGGTTCATCGTGTCGGGGCGCGACTAGTGTGTCGATTACCTTCGTTTCACTCAAATACATGAAATTCATGCATCAGAAGAGCCCTCCAATCATCCAAACGAACGCAAAGCCTCAATATACCGAAATCGAGGAACCGTTATGCAAACTCGGGTTGATCGTGTCAGGGCGCGACTAGTGTGTCGATTACCTTCGGTTCACTCAAATACATGAAATTCATCCATCAGAAGCGCCCTCCAATCATCCAAACGAACGCAAAGCCTCAATATACCGAAATCGAGGAACCGTTGTGCAAACTCGGGTTGATCGTGCCAGGTCGCGACTTGTGAGTCGATATCCTGCATTTTATTCAAATACATGAAATTCATGCATCAGAAGAGCCCTCCAATCATCCAAACGAACGCAAAGCCTCAATATACCGAAATCGAGGAACCGTTATGCAAACTCGGGTTGATCGTGCCAGGTCGCGACTTGTGTGTCGATATCCTGCATTTTATTCAAATACATGAAATTCATGCATCAGAAGAGCACTCCAATCATCCAAACGAACGCAAAGACTCAATATACCAAAATCGAGGAACCGTTGTGCAAACTCGGGTTGATCGTATCAGGGCGCGACTAGTGTATCGATTACCTTCGTTTCACTCAAATACATGAAATTCATGCATCAGAAGAGCACTCCAATCATCCAAACGAACGCAAAGACTCAATATACCAAAATCGAGGAACCGTTGTGCAAACTCGGGTTGATCGTATCAGGGCGCGACTAGTGTGTCGATTGACTTCGTTTCACTCAAATACATGAAATTCATGGATCAGAAGAGCCCTCCAATCATCCAAACGAACGCAATGCCTCAATATACCGAAATCGAGGAACCGTTGTGCAAACTCGGGTTCATCGTGTCGGGGCGCGACTAGTGTGTCGATTACCTTCGTTTCACTCAAATACATGAAATTCATGCATCAGAAGAGCCCTCCAATCATCCAAACGAACGCAAAGCCTCAATATACCGAAATCGAGGAACCGTTGTGTAAACTCGGGTTGATCATCTCAGGACGCGACTGGTGTGTCGATTACCTTTATTTTACTCGAATACATAAAAATAATGCATCAGAAGCGACCTGCAAATATCGAAACCAACGCAAACCCTCGATACACTGAAATCGAGAAATCGTTGTGCAAACTCGATGCGAGTGCTCCTGGGCGCGACTTGTGTGTCGATTACCTTCGTTTCATTCAAATACATGAAATTCATCAACCACAAGTGGCCTGCAAACACCCAAACGAACGCAAAGGCCTCGATATACCGACATCGAGAAACCGATGTGCAAACTCGGGTTGATCGTGTCAGGGCACTGGTGTGTCGATTATCTTCTATTCAGTCTAATACATGAAATTCATGCATCAGAAGCGCCCTCCAATCATCCAAACGAACGCAAAGACTCAATATACCAAAATCGAGGAACCGTTGTTCAAACTCGGGTTGATCGTATCAGGGCGCGACTAGTGTATCGATTACCTTCGTTTCACTCAAATACATGAAATTCATGCATCAGAAGAGCCCTCCAATCATCCAAACGAATGCAAAGCCTCAATATACCGAAATCGAGGAACCGTTGTGTAAACTCGGGTTGATCGTCTCAGGGCGCGACTGGTGTGTCGATTACCTTCATTTCACTCGAATACATAAAAATCATCCGTCAGAAGCGACCTACAAACATCACAACCAACGGAAACTCTCGATATACCGAAATCGAGAAATCGTTGTGCACACTCGATGCGATTGTTCCAGAGCGCGATTAGTGTGTCGATTACCTTCGTTTCACTCAAATACATGAAATTCATCCATCAGAAGTGGCCTGGAAATACCGAAACGAACGCAAAGCCTCAATATACCGACATCGAGGAACCGTTACGCAAACTCGGGTTGATCGTGTCAGGGCGCGACTAGTGTGTCGATTACCTTCGCTCCACTCAAATACATGAAATTCATGCATCAGAAGAGCCGTCCAATCATCCAAACGAACGCAAAGCCTCAATATACCGAAATCAAGGAACCGTTGTGGAAACTCGGGTTGATTGTGTCAGGGCGCGACTGGTGTGTCGATAATCTTCATTTTATTCAAATACATGAAATTCATGCATCAGAAGAGCCCTCCAATCATCCAAACGAACGCAAAGCCTCAATATACCGAAATCGAGGAACCGTTGGGTAAATTCGGGTTGATCGTCTCAGGACGCGACTGGTGTGTCGATTACCTTCATTTTACTCGAATACATAAAAATAATGCATCAGAAGCGACCTGCAAATATCGAAACCAACGCAAAGGACCCGATATACCGAAATCCAGAAATCGTTGTGCAAACTCGCGGCGAAAGTTTCAGTGCTTGTATTGCTTGCCGATTACCTCCATTTCACTCGAATACATGAAAATCATGCATCTGAAGCGACCTCCAATCAACCAAACGAACGCAAAGCCTCGATCTACCGAAATCGAGAAACCGTTGTGGAAACTCGGGTTAATCGTCTAAGGGTGCGACTGGTGTTTCGATTACCTCCTTCATTTCACTCGAATACATAAAAATCATACATCAGAAGTGGCCTGCAAATACCGAAACGAACGCAAATGCCTCGATATACCGAAATCCAGAACGCCTTGAGCAAACTCGCGGCGAAAGGTTCTGTGCGTGAATGATTTGTCGATTACCTCCATTTCACTCGAATCCATGAAGAAGCCCTGTCGCAATCTCAATTGTCACGATTTACCAAAAAATTTCTTATGGTGCTTTTTTACAGTTTTCGGGTTGATCGTGTCATGGCGCGACTAGTGTGTCGATTACCTTCGATTCACTCAAATACATGAAATTCATGCATCAGAAGAGCCCTCCAATCAGCCAAACGAACGCAAAGCCTCAATATACCGAAATCGAGGAACCGTTGTGGAAACTCGGGTTGATCGTGTCAGGGCGCGACTGGTGTGTTGATAACCTTCATTTCATTCAAATTCGTGAAATTCATGCATCAGAAGAGTCCTCCAATCATCCAAACGAACGCAAAGCCTCAATATACCGAAATCGAGGAACCGTTATGCAAACTCGGGTTGATCGTGTCAGGGCGCGACTAGTGTGTCGATTACCTTCGGTTCACTCAAATACATGAAATTCATGCATCAGAAGAGCCCTCCAATCATCCAAACGAACGCAAAGCCTCAATATACCGAAATCGAGGAACCGTTATGCAAACTCGGGTTGATCGTGTCAGGGCGCGACTAGTGTGTCGATTACCTTCGGTTCACTCAAATACATGAAATTCATCCATCAGAAGCGCCCTCCAATCATCCAAACGAACGCAAAGCCTCAATATACCGAAATCGAGGAACCGTTGTGCAAACTCGGGTTGATCGTGCCAGGTCGCGACTTGTGAGTCGATATCCTGCATTTTATTCAAATACATGAAATTCATGCATCAGAAGAGCCCTCCAATCATCCAAACGAACGCAAAGCCTCAATATACCGAAATCGAGGAACCGTTATGCAAACTCGGGTTGATCGTGCCAGGTCGCGACTTGTGTGTCGATATCCTGCATTTTATTCAAATACATGAAATTCATGCATCAGAAGAGCACTCCAATCATCCAAACGAACGCAAAGACTCAATATACCAAAATCGAGGAACCGTTGTGCAAACTCGGGTTGATCGTATCAGGGCGCGACTAGTGTATCGATTACCTTCGTTTCACTCAAATACATGAAATTCATGCATCAGAAGAGCCCTCCAATCATCCAAACGAACGCAAATCCTCAATATACCGAAATCGAAGAACAATTGTGTAAACTCGGGTTGATCGTCTCAGGGCGCGACTAGTGTGTCGATTGACTTCGTTTCACTCAAATACATGAAATTCATGGATCAGAAGAGCCCTCCAATCATCCAAACGAACGCAATGCCTCAATATACCGAAATCGAGGAACCGTTGTGCAAACTCGGGTTGATCGTGTCAGGGCGCGACTAGTGTGTCGATTACCTTCGCTTCACTCAAATACATGAAATTCATGCATCAGAAGAGCCCTCCAATCATCCAAACGAACGCAAAGCCTCAATATACCGAAATCGAGGAACCGTTGCGTAAACTCGGGTTGCTCATCTCAGGACGCGACTGGTGTGTCGATTACCTTTATTTTACTCGAATACATAAAAATAATGCATCAGAAGCGACCTGCAAATATCGAAACCAACGCAAACCCTCGATACACTGAAATCGAGCAATCGTTGTGCAAACTCGATGCGAGTGCTCCTGGGCGCGACTTGTGTGTCGATTACCTTCGTTTCATTCAAGTACATGAAATTCATCAACCACAAGTGGCCTGCAAACACCCAAACGAACGCAAAGGCCTCGATATACCGACATCGAGAAACCGATGTGCAAACTCGGGTTGATCGTGTCAGGGCACTGGTGTGTCGATTATCTTCTATTCACTCTAATACATGAAATTCATGCAACAGAAGCGCCCTCCAATCATCCAAACGAACGGAAAGACTCAATATACCAAAATCGAGGAACCGTTGTGCAAACTCGGGTTGATCGTATCAGGGCGCGACTAGTGTATCGATTACCTTCGTTTCACTCAAATACATGAAATTCATGCATCAGAAGAGCCCTCCAATCATCCAAACGAATGCAAAGCCTCAATATACCGAAATCGAGGAACCGTTGTGTAAACTCGGGTTGATCGTCTCAGGGCGCGACTGGTGTGTCGATTACCTTCATTTCACTCGAATACATAAAAATCATCCATCAGAAGTGGCCTGCAATTACCAAAACGAACGCAAAGGACCCGATATACCGAAATCCAGAAATCGTTGTGCAAACTCGCGGCGAAAGTTTCAGTGCGTGTATTGCTTGCCGATTACCTCCATTTCACTCGAATTCATGAAATTCATGGATCAGAAGAGCCCTCCAATCATCCAAACGAACGCAATGCCTCAATATACCGAAATCGAGGAACCGTTGTGCAAACTCGGGTTCATCGTGTCGGGGCGCGACTAGTGTGTCGATTACCTTCGTTTCACTCAAATACATGAAATTCATGCATCAGAAGAGCCCTCCAATCATCCAAACGAACGCAAAGCCTCAATATACCGAAATCGAGGAACCGTTATGCAAACTCGGGTTGATCGTGTCAGGGCGCGACTAGTGTGTCGATTACCTTCGGTTCACTCAAATACATTAAATTCATCCATCAGAAGCGCCCTCCAATCATCCAAACGAACGCAAAGCCTCAATATACCGAAATCGAGGAACCGTTGTGCAAACTCGGGTTGATCGTGCCAGGTCGCGACTTGTGAGTCGATATCCTGCATTTTATTCAAATACATGAAATTCATGCATCAGAAGAGCCCTCCAATCATCCAAACGAACGCAAAGCCTCAATATACCGAAATCGAGGAACCGTTATGCAAACTCGGGTTGATCGTGCCAGGTCGCGACTTGTGTGTCGATATCCTGCATTTTATTCAAATACATGAAATTCATGCATCAGAAGAGCACTCCAATCATCCAAACGAACGCAAAGACTCAATATACCAAAATCGAGGAACCGTTGTGCAAACTCGGGTTGATCGTATCAGGGCGCGACTAGTGTATCGATTACCTTCGTTTCACTCAAATACATGAAATTCATGCATCAGAAGAGCCCTCCAATCATCCAAACGAACGCAAATCCTCAATATACCGAAATCGAAGAACAATTGTGTAAACTCGGGTTGATCGTCTCAGGGCGCGACTAGTGTGTCGATTGACTTCGTTTCACTCAAATACATGAAATTCATGGATCAGAAGAGCCCTCCAATCATCCAAACGAACGCAATGCCTCAATATACCGAAATCGAGGAACCGTTGTGCAAACTCGGGTTGATCGTGTCAGGGCGCGACTAGTGTGTCGATTACCTTCGCTTCACTCAAATACATGAAATTCATGCATCAGAAGAGCCCTCCAATCATCCAAACGAACGCAAAGCCTCAATATACCGAAATCGAGGAACCGTTGCGTAAACTCGGGTTGCTCATCTCAGGACGCGACTGGTGTGTCGATTACCTTTATTTTACTCGAATACATAAAAATAATGCATCAGAAGCGACCTGCAAATATCGAAACCAACGCAAACCCTCGATACACTGAAATCGAGCAATCGTTGTGCAAACTCGATGCGAGTGCTCCTGGGCGCGACTTGTGTGTCGATTACCTTCGTTTCATTCAAGTACATGAAATTCATCAACCACAAGTGGCCTGCAAACACCCAAACGAACGCAAAGGCCTCGATATACCGACATCGAGAAACCGATGTGCAAACTCGGGTTGATCGTGTCAGGGCACTGGTGTGTCGATTATCTTCTATTCACTCTAATACATGAAATTCATGCAACAGAAGCGCCCTCCAATCATCCAAACGAACGCAAAGACTCAATATACCAAAATCGAGGAACCGTTGTGCAAACTCGGGTTGATCGTATCAGGGCGCGACTAGTGTATCGATTACCTTCGTTTCACTCAAATACATGAAATTCATGCATCAGAAGAGCCCTCCAATCATCCAAACGAATGCAAAGCCTCAATATACCGAAATCGAGGAACCGTTGTGTAAACTCGGGTTGATCGTCTCAGGGCGCGACTGGTGTGTCGATTACCTTCATTTCACTCGAATACATAAAAATCATCCATCAGAAGTGGCCTGCAATTACCAAAACGAACGCAAAGGACCCGATATACCGAAATCCAGAAATCGTTGTGCAAACTCGCGGCGAAAGTTTCAGTGCGTGTATTGCTTGCCGATTACCTCCATTTCACTCGAATTCATGAAATTCATGGATCAGAAGAGCCCTCCAATCATCCAAACGAACGCAATGCCTCAATATACCGAAATCGAGGAACCGTTGTGCAAACTCGGGTTCATCGTGTCGGGGCGCGACTAGTGTGTCGATTACCTTCGTTTCACTCAAATACATGAAATTCATGCATCAGAAGAGCCCTCCAATCATCCAAACGAACGCAAAGCCTCAATATACCGAAATCGAGGAACCGTTGTGTAAACTCGGGTTGATCATCTCAGGACGCGACTGGTGTGTCGATTACCTTTATTTTACTCGAATACATAAAAATAATGCATCAGAAGCGACCTGCAAATATCGAAACCAACGCAAACCCTCGATACACTGAAATCGAGAAATCGTTGTGCAAACTCGATGCGAGTGCTCCTGGGCGCGACTTGTGTGTCGATTACCTTCGTTTCATTCAAATACATGAAATTCATCAACCACAAGTGGCCTGCAAACACCCAAACGAACGCAAAGGCCTCGATATACCGACATTGAGAAACCGATGTGCAAACTCGGGTTGATCGTGTCAGGGCACTGGTGTGTCGATTATCTTCTATTCAGTCTAATACATGAAATTCATGCATCAGAAGCGCCCTCCAATCATCCAAACGAACGCAAAGACTCAATATACCAAAATCGAGGAACCGTTGTGCAAACTCGGGTTGATCGTATCAGGGCGCGACTAGTGTATCGATTACCTTCGTTTCACTCAAATACATGAAATTCATGCATCAGAAGAGCCCTCCAATCATCCAAACGAATGCAAAGCCTCAATATACCGAAATCGAGGAACCGTTGTGTAAACTCGGGTTGATCGTCTCAGGGCGCGACTGGTGTGTCGATTACCTTCATTTCACTCGAATACATAAAAATCATCCATCAGAAGCGACCTACAAACATCACAACCAACGGAAACTCTCGATATACCGAAATCGAGAAATCGTTGTGCACACTCGATGCGATTGTTCCAGAGCGCGATTAGTGTGTCGATTACCTTCGTTTCACTCAAATACATGAAATTCATCCATCAGAAGTGGCCTGGAAATACCGAAACGAACGCAAAGCCTCAATATACCGACATCGAGGAACCGTTACGCAAACTCGGGTTGATCGTGTCAGGGCGCGACTAGTGTGTCGATTACCTTCGCTCCACTCAAATACATGAAATTCATGCATCAGAAGAGCCGTCCAATCATCCAAACGAACGCAAAGCCTCAATATACCGAAATCAAGGAACCGTTGTGGAAACTCGGGTTGATTGTGTCAGGGCGCGACTGGTGTGTCGATAATCTTCATTTTATTCAAATACATGAAATTCATGCATCAGAAGAGCCCTCCAATCATCCAAACGAACGCAAAGCCTCAATATACCGAAATCGAGGAACCGTTGGGTAAATTCGGGTTGATCGTCTCAGGACGCGACTTGTGTGTCGATTACCTTCATTTTACTCGAATACATAAAAATAATGCATCAGAAGCGACCTGCAAATATCGAAACCAACGCAAAGGACCCGATATACCGAAATCCAGAAATCGTTGTGCAAACTCGCGGCGAAAGTTTCAGTGCTTTTATTGCTTGCGGATTACCTCCATTTCACTCGAATACATGAAAATCATGCATCTGAAGCGACCTCCAATCAACCAAACGAACGCAAAGCCTCGATCTATCGAAATCGAGAAACCGTTGTGGAAACTCGGGTTAATCGTCTCAGGGTGCGACTGGTGTATCGATTACCTCCTTCATTTCACTCGAATACATAAAAATCATACATCAGAAGTGGCCTGCAAATACCGAAACGAACGCAAATGCCTCGATATACCGAAATCCAGAACGCCTTGAGCAAACTCGCGGCGAAAGGTTCTGTGCGTGAATGATTTGTCGATTACCTCCATTTCACTCGAATCCATGAAGAAGCCCTGTCGCAATCTCAATTGTCACGATTTACCAAAAAATTTCTTATGGTGCTTTTTTACAGTTTTCGGGTTGATCGTGTCATGGCGCGACTAGTGTGTCGATTACCTTCGATTCACTCAAATACATGAAATTCATGCATCAGAAGAGCCCTCCAATCAGCCAAACGAACGCAAAGCCTCAATATACCGAAATCGAGGAACCGTTGTGGAAACTCGGGTTGATCGTGTCAGGGCGCGACTGGTGTGTCGATAACCTTCATTTCATTCAAATTCATGAAATTCATGCATCAGAAGAGTCCTCCAATCATCCAAACGAACGCAAAGCTTCAATATACCGAAATCGAGAAACCGTTGTGGAATTCGGGTTGATCGTGCCAGGTCGCGACTTGTGTGACGATATCCTGCATTTTATTCAAATACATGAAATTCATGCATCAGAAGAGCCCTCCAATCATCCAAACGAACGCAAAGCCTCAATATACCGAAATCGAGGAACCGTTATGCAAACTCGGGTTGATCGTGTCAGGGCGCGACTAGTGTGTCGATTACCTTCGGTTCACTCAAATACATGAAATTCATCCATCAGAAGCGCCCTCCAATCATCCAAACGAACGCAAAGCCTCAATATACCGAAATCGAGGAACCGTTGTGCAAACTCGGGTTGATCGTGCCAGGTCGCGACTTGTGAGTCGATATCCTGCATTTTATTCAAATACATGAAATTCATGCATCAGAAGAGCCCTCCAATCATCCAAACGAACGCAAAGCCTCAATATACCGAAATCGAGGAACCGTTATGCAAACTCGGGTTGATCGTGCCAGGTCGCGACTTGTGTGTCGATATCCTGCATTTTATTCAAATACATGAAATTCATGCATCAGAAGAGCACTCCAATCATCCAAACGAACGCAAAGACTCAATATACCAAAATCGAGGAACCGTTGTGCAAACTCGGGTTGATCGTATCAGGGCGCGACTAGTGTATCGATTACCTTCGTTTCACTCAAATACATGAAATTCATGCATCAGAAGAGCCCTCCAATCATCCAAACGAACGCAAATCCTCAATATACCGAAATCGAAGAACAATTGTGTAAACTCGGGTTGATCGTCTCAGGGCGCGACTAGTGTGTCGATTGACTTCGTTTCACTCAAATACATGAAATTCATGGATCAGAAGAGCCCTCCAATCATCCAAACGAACGCAATGCCTCAATATACCGAAATCGAGGAACCGTTGTGCAAACTCGGGTTGATCGTGTCAGGGCGCGACTAGTGTGTCGATTACCTTCGCTTCACTCAAATACATGAAATTCATGCATCAGAAGAGCCCTCCAATCATCCAAACGAACGCAAAGCCTCAATATACCGAAATCGAGGAACCGTTGCGTAAACTCGGGTTGCTCATCTCAGGACGCGACTGGTGTGTCGATTACCTTTATTTTACTCGAATACATAAAAATAATGCATCAGAAGCGACCTGCAAATATCGAAACCAACGCAAACCCTCGATACACTGAAATCGAGCAATCGTTGTGCAAACTCGATGCGAGTGCTCCTGGGCGCGACTTGTGTGTCGATTACCTTCGTTTCATTCAAGTACATGAAATTCATCAACCACAAGTGGCCTGCAAACACCCAAACGAACGCAAAGGCCTCGATATACCGACATCGAGAAACCGATGTGCAAACTCGGGTTGATCGTGTCAGGGCACTGGTGTGTCGATTATCTTCTATTCACTCTAATACATGAAATTCATGCAACAGAAGCGCCCTCCAATCATCCAAACGAACGCAAAGACTCAATATACCAAAATCGAGGAACCGTTGTGCAAACTCGGGTTGATCGTATCAGGGCGCGACTAGTGTATCGATTACCTTCGTTTCACTCAAATACATGAAATTCATGCATCAGAAGAGCCCTCCAATCATCCAAACGAATGCAAAGCCTCAATATACCGAAATCGAGGAACCGTTGTGTAAACTCGGGTTGATCGTCTCAGGGCGCGACTGGTGTGTCGATTACCTTCATTTCACTCGAATACATAAAAATCATCCATCAGAAGTGGCCTGCAATTACCAAAACGAACGCAAAGGACCCGATATACCGAAATCCAGAAATCGTTGTGCAAACTCGCGGCGAAAGTTTCAGTGCGTGTATTGCTTGCCGATTACCTCCATTTCACTCGAATTCATGAAATTCATGGATCAGAAGAGCCCTCCAATCATCCAAACGAACGCAATGCCTCAATATACCGAAATCGAGGAACCGTTGTGCAAACTCGGGTTCATCGTGTCGGGGCGCGACTAGTGTGTCGATTACCTTCGTTTCACTCAAATACATGAAATTCATGCATCAGAAGAGCCCTCCAATCATCCAAACGAACGCAAAGCCTCAATATACCGAAATCGAGGAACCGTTGTGTAAACTCGGGTTGATCATCTCAGGACGCGACTGGTGTGTCGATTACCTTTATTTTACTCGAATACATAAAAATAATGCATCAGAAGCGACCTGCAAATATCGAAACCAACGCAAACCCTCGATACACTGAAATCGAGAAATCGTTGTGCAAACTCGATGCGAGTGCTCCTGGGCGCGACTTGTGTGTCGATTACCTTCGTTTCATTCAAATACATGAAATTCATCAACCACAAGTGGCCTGCAAACACCCAAACGAACGCAAAGGCCTCGATATACCGACATTGAGAAACCGATGTGCAAACTCGGGTTGATCGTGTCAGGGCACTGGTGTGTCGATTATCTTCTATTCAGTCTAATACATGAAATTCATGCATCAGAAGCGCCCTCCAATCATCCAAACGAACGCAAAGACTCAATATACCAAAATCGAGGAACCGTTGTGCAAACTCGGGTTGATCGTATCAGGGCGCGACTAGTGTATCGATTACCTTCGTTTCACTCAAATACATGAAATTCATGCATCAGAAGAGCCCTCCAATCATCCAAACGAATGCAAAGCCTCAATATACCGAAATCGAGGAACCGTTGTGTAAACTCGGGTTGATCGTCTCAGGGCGCGACTGGTGTGTCGATTACCTTCATTTCACTCGAATACATAAAAATCATCCATCAGAAGCGACCTACAAACATCACAACCAACGGAAACTCTCGATATACCGAAATCGAGAAATCGTTGTGCACACTCGATGCGATTGTTCCAGAGCGCGATTAGTGTGTCGATTACCTTCGTTTCACTCAAATACATGAAATTCATCCATCAGAAGTGGCCTGGAAATACCGAAACGAACGCAAAGCCTCAATATACCGACATCGAGGAACCGTTACGCAAACTCGGGTTGATCGTGTCAGGGCGCGACTAGTGTGTCGATTACCTTCGCTCCACTCAAATACATGAAATTCATGCATCAGAAGAGCCGTCCAATCATCCAAACGAACGCAAAGCCTCAATATACCGAAATCAAGGAACCGTTGTGGAAACTCGGGTTGATTGTGTCAGGGCGCGACTGGTGTGTCGATAATCTTCATTTTATTCAAATACATGAAATTCATGCATCAGAAGAGCCCTCCAATCATCCAAACGAACGCAAAGCCTCAATATACCGAAATCGAGGAACCGTTGGGTAAATTCGGGTTGATCGTCTCAGGACGCGACTTGTGTGTCGATTACCTTCATTTTACTCGAATACATAAAAATAATGCATCAGAAGCGACCTGCAAATATCGAAACCAACGCAAAGGACCCGATATACCGAAATCCAGAAATCGTTGTGCAAACTCGCGGCGAAAGTTTCAGTGCTTTTATTGCTTGCGGATTACCTCCATTTCACTCGAATACATGAAAATCATGCATCTGAAGCGACCTCCAATCAACCAAACGAACGCAAAGCCTCGATCTATCGAAATCGAGAAACCGTTGTGGAAACTCGGGTTAATCGTCTCAGGGTGCGACTGGTGTATCGATTACCTCCTTCATTTCACTCGAATACATAAAAATCATACATCAGAAGTGGCCTGCAAATACCGAAACGAACGCAAATGCCTCGATATACCGAAATCCAGAACGCCTTGAGCAAACTCGCGGCGAAAGGTTCTGTGCGTGAATGATTTGTCGATTACCTCCATTTCACTCGAATCCATGAAGAAGCCCTGTCGCAATCTCAATTGTCACGATTTACCAAAAAATTTCTTATGGTGCTTTTTTACAGTTTTCGGGTTGATCGTGTCATGGCGCGACTAGTGTGTCGATTACCTTCGATTCACTCAAATACATGAAATTCATGCATCAGAAGAGCCCTCCAATCAGCCAAACGAACGCAAAGCCTCAATATACCGAAATCGAGGAACCGTTGTGGAAACTCGGGTTGATCGTGTCAGGGCGCGACTGGTGTGTCGATAACCTTCATTTCATTCAAATTCATGAAATTCATGCATCAGAAGAGTCCTCCAATCATCCAAACGAACGCAAAGCTTCAATATACCGAAATCGAGAAACCGTTGTGGAATTCGGGTTGATCGTGCCAGGTCGCGACTTGTGTGACGATATCCTGCATTTTATTCAAATACATGAAATTCATGCATCAGAAGAGCCCTCCAATCATCCAAACGAACGCAAAGCCTCAATATACCGAAATCGAGGAACCGTTATGCAAACTCGGGTTGATCGTGTCAGGGCGCGACTAGTGTGTCGATTACCTTCGGTTCACTCAAATACATGAAATTCATCCATCAGAAGCGCCCTCCAATCATCCAAACGAACGCAAAGCCTCAATATACCGAAATCGAGGAACCGTTGTGCAAACTCGGGTTGATCGTGCCAGGTCGCGACTTGTGAGTCGATATCCTGCATTTTATTCAAATACATGAAATTCATGCATCAGAAGAGCCCTCCAATCATCCAAACGAACGCAAAGCCTCAATATACCGAAATCGAGGAACCGTTATGCAAACTCGGGTTGATCGTGCCAGGTCGCGACTTGTGTGTCGATATCCTGCATTTTATTCAAATACATGAAATTCATGCATCAGAAGAGCACTCCAATCATCCAAACGAACGCAAAGACTCAATATACCAAAATCGAGGAACCGTTGTGCAAACTCGGGTTGATCGTATCAGGGCGCGACTAGTGTATCGATTACCTTCGTTTCACTCAAATACATGAAATTCATGCATCAGAAGAGCCCTCCAATCATCCAAACGAACGCAAATCCTCAATATACCGAAATCGAAGAACAATTGTGTAAACTCGGGTTGATCGTCTCAGGGCGCGACTAGTGTGTCGATTGACTTCGTTTCACTCAAATACATGAAATTCATGGATCAGAAGAGCCCTCCAATCATCCAAACGAACGCAATGCCTCAATATACCGAAATCGAGGAACCGTTGTGCAAACTCGGGTTGATCGTGTCAGGGCGCGACTAGTGTGTCGATTACCTTCGCTTCACTCAAATACATGAAATTCATGCATCAGAAGAGCCCTCCAATCATCCAAACGAACGCAAAGCCTCAATATACCGAAATCGAGGAACCGTTGCGTAAACTCGGGTTGCTCATCTCAGGACGCGACTGGTGTGTCGATTACCTTTATTTTACTCGAATACATAAAAATAATGCATCAGAAGCGACCTGCAAATATCGAAACCAACGCAAACCCTCGATACACTGAAATCGAGCAATCGTTGTGCAAACTCGATGCGAGTGCTCCTGGGCGCGACTTGTGTGTCGATTACCTTCGTTTCATTCAAGTACATGAAATTCATCAACCACAAGTGGCCTGCAAACACCCAAACGAACGCAAAGGCCTCGATATACCGACATCGAGAAACCGATGTGCAAACTCGGGTTGATCGTGTCAGGGCACTGGTGTGTCGATTATCTTCTATTCACTCTAATACATGAAATTCATGCAACAGAAGCGCCCTCCAATCATCCAAACGAACGCAAAGACTCAATATACCAAAATCGAGGAACCGTTGTGCAAACTCGGGTTGATCGTATCAGGGCGCGACTAGTGTATCGATTACCTTCGTTTCACTCAAATACATGAAATTCATGCATCAGAAGAGCCCTCCAATCATCCAAACGAATGCAAAGCCTCAATATACCGAAATCGAGGAACCGTTGTGTAAACTCGGGTTGATCGTCTCAGGGCGCGACTGGTGTGTCGATTACCTTCATTTCACTCGAATACATAAAAATCATCCATCAGAAGTGGCCTGCAATTACCAAAACGAACGCAAAGGACCCGATATACCGAAATCCAGAAATCGTTGTGCAAACTCGCGGCGAAAGTTTCAGTGCGTGTATTGCTTGCCGATTACCTCCATTTCACTCGAATTCATGAAATTCATGGATCAGAAGAGCCCTCCAATCATCCAAACGAACGCAATGCCTCAATATACCGAAATCGAGGAACCGTTGTGCAAACTCGGGTTCATCGTGTCGGGGCGCGACTAGTGTGTCGATTACCTTCGTTTCACTCAAATACATGAAATTCATGCATCAGAAGAGCCCTCCAATCATCCAAACGAACGCAAAGCCTCAATATACCGAAATCGAGGAACCGTTATGCAAACTCGGGTTGATCGTGTCAGGGCGCGACTAGTGTGTCGATTACCTTCGGTTCACTCAAATACATGAAATTCATCCATCAGAAGCGCCCTCCAATCATCCAAACGAACGCAAAGCCTCAATATACCGAAATCGAGGAACCGTTGTGCAAACTCGGGTTGATCGTGCCAGGTCGCGACTTGTGAGTCGATATCCTGCATTTTATTCAAATACATGAAATTCATGCATCAGAAGAGCCCTCCAATCATCCAAACGAACGCAAAGCCTCAATATACCGAAATCGAGGAACCGTTATGCAAACTCGGGTTGATCGTGCCAGGTCGCGACTTGTGTGTCGATATCCTGCATTTTATTCAAATACATGAAATTCATGCATCAGAAGAGCACTCCAATCATCCAAACGAACGCAAAGACTCAATATACCAAAATCGAGGAACCGTTGTGCAAACTCGGGTTGATCGTATCAGGGCGCGACTAGTGTATCGATTACCTTCGTTTCACTCAAATACATGAAATTCATGCATCAGAAGAGCCCTCCAATCATCCAAACGAACGCAAATCCTCAATATACCGAAATCGAAGAACAATTGTGTGAACTCGGGTTGATCGTCTCAGGGCGCGACTAGTGTGTCGATTGACTTCGTTTCACTCAAATACATGAAATTCATGGATCAGAAGAGCCCTCCAATCATCCAAACGAACGCAATGCCTCAATATACCGAAATCGAGGAACCGTTGTGCAAACTCGGGTTGATCGTGTCAGGGCGCGAGTAGTGTGTCGATTACCTTCGCTTCACTCAAATACATGAAATTCATGCATCAGAAGAGCCCTCCAATCATCCAAACGAACGCAAAGCCTCAATATACCGAAATCGAGGAACCGTTGCGTAAACTCGGGTTGCTCATCTCAGGACGCGACTGGTGTGTCGATTACCTTTATTTTACTCGAATACATAAAAATAATGCATCAGAAGCGACCTGCAAATATCGAAACCAACGCAAACCCTCGATACACTGAAATCGAGCAATCGTTGTGCAAACTCGATGCGAGTGCTCCTGGGCGCGACTTGTGTGTCGATTACCTTCGTTTCATTCAAGTACATGAAATTCATCAACCACAAGTGGCCTGCAAACACCCAAACGAACGCAAAGGCCTCGATATACCGACATCGAGAAACCGATGTGCAAACTCGGGTTGATCGTGTCAGGGCACTGGTGTGTCGATTATCTTCTATTCACTCTAATACATGAAATTCATGCAACAGAAGCGCCCTCCAATCATCCAAACGAACGCAAAGACTCAATATACCAAAATCGAGGAACCGTTGTGCAAACTCGGGTTGATCGTATAAGGGCGCGACTAGTGTATCGATTACCTTCGTTTCACTCAAATACATGAAATTCATGCATCAGAAGAGCCCTCCAATCATCCAAACGAATGCAAAGCCTCAATATACCGAAATCGAGGAACCGTTGTGTAAACTCGGGTTGATCGTCTCAGGGCGCGACTGGTGTGTCGATTACCTTCATTTCACTCGAATACATAAAAATCATCCATCAGAAGTGGCCTGCAATTACCAAAACGAACGCAAAGGACCCGATATACCGAAATCCAGAAATCGTTGTGCAAACTCGCGGCGAAAGTTTCAGTGCGTGTATTGCTTGCCGATTACCTCCATTTCACTCGAATTCATGAAATTCATGGATCAGAAGAGCCCTCCAATCATCCAAACGAACGCAATGCCTCAATATACCGAAATCGAGGAACCGTTGTGCGAACTCGGGTTCATCGTGTCGTGGCGCGACTAGTGTGTCGATTACCTTCGTTTCACTCAAATACATGAAATTCATGCATCAGAAGAGCCCTCCAATCATCCAAACGAACGCAAAGCCTCAATATACCGAAATCGAGGAACCGTTGTGTAAACTCGGGTTGATCATCTCAGGACGCGACTGGTGTGTCGATTACCTTTATTTTACTCGAATACATAAAAATAATGCATCAGAAGCGACCTGCAAATATCGAAACCAACGCAAACCCTCGATACACTGAAATCGAGAAATCGTTGTGCAAACTCGATGCGAGTGCTCCTGGGCGCGACTTGTGTGTCGATTACCTTCGTTTCATTCAAATACATGAAATTCATCAACCACAAGTGGCCTGCAAACACCCAAACGAACGCAAAGGCCTCGATATACCGACATTGAGAAACCGATGTGCAAACTCGGGTTGATCGTGTCAGGGCACTGGTGTGTCGATTATCTTCTATTCAGTCTAATACATGAAATTCATGCATCAGAAGCGCCCTCCAATCATCCAAACGAACGCAAAGACTCAATATACCAAAATCGAGGAACCGTTGTGCAAACTCGGGTTGATCGTATCAGGGCGCGACTAGTGTATCGATTACCTTCGTTTCACTCAAATACATGAAATTCATGCATCAGAAGAGCCCTCCAATCATCCAAACGAATGCAAAGCCTCAATATACCGAAATCGAGGAACCGTTGTGTAAACTCGGGTTGATCGTCTCAGGGCGCGACTGGTGTGTCGATTACCTTCATTTCACTCGAATACATAAAAATCATCCATCAGAAGCGACCTACAAACATCACAACCAACGGAAACTCTCGATATACCGAAATCGAGAAATCGTTGTGCACACTCGATGCGATTGTTCCAGAGCGCGATTAGTGTGTCGATTACCTTCGTTTCACTCAAATACATGAAATTCATCCATCAGAAGTGGCCTGGAAATACCGAAACGAACGCAAAGCCTCAATATACCGACATCGAGGAACCGTTACGCAAACTCGGGTTGATCGTGTCAGGGCGCGACTAGTGTGTCGATTACCTTCGCTCCACTCAAATACATGAAATTCATGCATCAGAAGAGCCGTCCAATCATCCAAACGAACGCAAAGCCTCAATATACCGAAATCAAGGAACCGTTGTGGAAACTCGGGTTGATTGTGTCAGGGCGCGACTGGTGTGTCGATAATCTTCATTTTATTCAAATACATGAAATTCATGCATCAGAAGAGCCCTCCAATCATCCAAACGAACGCAAAGCCTCAATATACCGAAATCGAGGAACCGTTGGGTAAATTCGGGTTGATCGTCTCAGGACGCGACTGGTGTGTCGATTACCTTCATTTTACTCGAATACATAAAAATAATGCATCAGAAGCGACCTGCAAATATCGAAACCAACGCAAAGGACCCGATATACCGAAATCCAGAAATCGTTGTGCAAACTCGCGGCGAAAGTTTCAGTGCTATTATTGCTTGCGGATTACCTCCATTTCACTCGAATACATGAAAATCATGCATCTGAAGCGACCTCCAATCAACCAAACGAACGCAAAGCCTCGATCTATCGAAATCGAGAAACCGTTGTGGAAACTCGGGTTAATCGTCTCAGGGTGCGACTGGTGTATCGATTACCTCCTTCATTTCACTCGAATACATAAAAATCATACATCAGAAGTGGCCTGCAAATACCGAAACGAACGCAAATGCCTCGATATACCGAAATCCAGAACGCCTTGAGCAAACTCGCGGCGAAAGGTTCTGTGCGTGAATGATTTGTCGATTACCTCCATTTCACTCGAATCCATGAAGAAGCCCTGTCGCAATCTCAATTGTCACGATTTACCAAAAAATTTCTTATGGTGCTTTTTTACAGTTTTCGGGTTGATCGTGTCATAGCGCGACTAGTGTGTCGATTACCTTCGATTCACTCAAATACATGAAATTCATGCATCAGAAGAGCCCTCCAATCAGCCAAACGAACGCAAAGCCTCAATATACCGAAATCGAGGAACCGTTGTGGAAACTCGGGTTGATCGTGTCAGGGCGCGACTGGTGTGTCGATAACCTTCATATTATTCAAATACATGAAATTCATGCATCAGAAGAGCCCTCCAATCATCCAAACGAACGCAAAGCCTCAATATACCGAAATCGAGGAACCGTTGGGTAAATTCGGGTTGATCGTCTCAGGACGCGACTGGTGTGTCGATTACCTTTATTTTACTCGAATACATAAAAATAATGCATCAGAAGCGACCTGCAAATATCGAAACCAACGCAAAGGACCCGATATACCGAAATCCAGAAATCGTTGTGCAAACTCGCGGCGAAAGTTTCAGTGCTTGTATTGCTTGCCGATTACCTCCATTTCACTCGAATACATGAAAATCATGCATCTGAAGCGACCTCCAATCAACCAAACGAACGCAAAGCCTCGATCTATCGAAATCGAGAAACCGTTGTGGAAACTCGGGTTAATCGTCTCAGGGTGCGACTGGTGTATCGATTACCTCCTTCATTTCACTCGAATACATAAAAATCATACATCAGAAGTGGCCTGCAAATACCGAATCGAACGCAAATGCCTCGATATACCGAAATCCAGAACGCCTTGAGCAAACTCGCGGCGAAAGGTTCTGTGCGTGAATGATTTGTCGATTACCTCCATTTCACTCGAATCCATGAAGAAGCCCTGTCGCAATCTCGATTGTCACGATTTACCAAAAAATTTCTTATGGTGCTTTTTTACAGTTTTCGGGTTGATCGTGTCATGGCGCGACTAGTGTGTCGATTACCTTCGATTCACTCAAATACATGAAATTCATGCATCAGAAGAGCCCTCCAATCAACCAAACGAACGCAAAGCCTCAATATACTGAAATCGAGAAACCGTTGTGGAATTCGGGTTGATCGTGCCAGGTCGCGACTTGTGTGACGATATCCTGCATTTTATTCAAATACATGAAATTCATGCATCAGAAGAGCCCTCCAATCATCCAAACGAACGCAAAGCTTCAATATACCGAAATCGAGGAACCGTTATGCAAACTCGGGTTGATCGTGTCATGCCGCGACTAGTGTGTCGATTACCTTCGGTTCACTCAAATACATGAAATTCATGCATCAGAAGAGCCCTCCAATCATCCAAACGAACGCAAAGCCTCAATATACCGAAATCGAGGAACCGTTGTGCAAACTCGGGTTGATCGTGTCATGGCGCGACTAGTGTGTCGATTACCTTCGATTCACTCAAATACATGAAATTCATGCATCAGAAGAGCCCTCCAATCATCCAAACGAACGCAAAGCCTCAATATACCGAAATCGAGGAACCGTTGTGGAAACTCGGGTTGATCGTGTCAGGGCGCGACTGGTGTGTCGATATCCTGCATTTTATTCAAATACATGAAATTCATGCATCAGAAGAGCCCTCCAATCATCCAAACGATCGCAAAGCCTCAATATACCGAAATCGAGGAACCGTTGTGCAAACTCGGGTTGATCGTATCAGGGCGCGACTAGTGTATCGATTACCTTCGTTTCACTCAAATACATGAAATTCATGCATCAGAAGAGCCCTCCAATCATCCAAATGAACGAAAAGCCTCAATATACCGAAATCGAGGAACCGTTGTGCAAACTCGGGTTTATCGTGTCAGGGCGCGACTAGTGTGTCGATTACCTTCGTTTCACTCAAATACATGAAATTCATGCATCAGAAGAGCCCTCCAATCATCAAAACGAACGCAAAGCCTCAATATACCGAAATCGAGGAACCGTTGTGTAAACTCGGGTTGATCGTCTCAGGACGCGACTGGTGTGTCGATTACCTTTATTTTACTGGAATACATAAAAATAATGCATCAGAAGCGACCTGCAAACATCGAAACCAACGCAAACCCTCGATAAACTGAAATCGAGAAATCGTTGTGCAAACTCGATGCGAGTGCTCCTGGGCGCGACTTGTGTGTCGATTACCTTCGTTTCACTCGAATACATGAAATTCATACATCAGAAGTGGCCTGGAAATACCGAAACGAACGAAAAGCCTCATGTTTGAGAAATCGTTTGAGTGGTTTCTCGGATGGTGGAACGGGTGATAAAAATAAAGTTTCCTCTACACAGGTTTTCATAACAGTAATCTCGTATATTCTTCAAAACACAAACACTTGAGAACGCAAGGTGGCGATGAGTTGACCGTTGAGCGTTAGAGATACCGAACCGATTATATTAATAGATTCGCGATTATTTGAGCGTTGAGAATGTCCCGAAATGAGTCGATCAGTTGTTATTGAGCTGTCGACTCGATGAGACACACGATAAATGAGAATTTCGAGGTGAGAAGACTGTAAAAGTAAGTGAGTAACACGGAGCGAAGTGAGCGTTGCGCGATCCGGAAACGGAAGACAGGAAATCGGCCATTGCCACGTGGCAGCATGTCGCGCGCGCGGTGCGCGAAGCGCATGCGTCGGCAGTAGATATTAAGTCGCCGCGAGGTGCTGCCGAGCAGCGGTCACTCAAGCAATTCGCGTGTTTGGAGGGGGATTCTCCAACATTCTCCCCGCCATCAGCAATGGTTTGCTGATGAGTCGTCGCCATGGTCCGGTTGAGAGTTCGGTAGTGGTGAGGCACTTGCTGAGTGGCCGAGTGAGAGTGGTGGTAGCCGTTTTAATGGTCGCCACCCTGGAGAGTCCGTCCTTGCCCTGGTGGAGTTCCATGACTCTGGCGAGTGGCCATTTGCATGGCGGTAGACGCTCATCTGTAAGTAAGACAAGAGAGCCGACCTTAACGGTGTTAGAGGCATGATGCCATTTTGAGATCGATTGTTGTCTCTGCAGATAATGAGCAGACCACTGCGCCCAGAAAGATTGCACTCTTTGTTGAATGAGCTGCCAATGAGCAAGACGAGCAGTGTTGAGATCCAGCAACGAAGGCTCTGGCAAAGTGGTGAGCGCACTCCCAATGAGGAAGTGCCCCGGAGTGAGAGCTGAGACGTCAGATGGGTCGTCGGTGAGCGGTTCGAGCGGTCGTGAGTTGAGAATCGCCTCGATCTGAGAGAGCATCGTGGTGAGTTCCTCATAAGTGAGCAACGTGTCTCCCACGGTTCGCCGGAGATGGAACTTGGTGGATTTTACGACGGCTTCCCACTTTCCGCCCATGTGTGGAGCAGCCGGGGGATTGAACCTCCACTGACTGTGATCCTTTGAGATGATCGCTGTGATTACCCGGTGTTCTTCCGAACTCTGATTGAACAGCCGACGTAGAGCTGCGTCTGCACCAACAAAGTTCGTGCCGCAGTCCGAATACATGGTGTGAGGAATTCCCCGTCGGGCAGTGAAGCGCCGATAGGCAGCGATGAACCCATCCGTTGAGTAGTCGCCGACCACCTCCAGGTGGACAGCCGATGTTGAGAAGCACACGAATACGCCGATCCAGCCCTTGTATGTTTTAGAGCCTCGACCTTTGATGTTCTTGACTGTAAGCGGTCCAGCGTAGTCAACGCCCGTGTGTAGAAACGGACGTGAAGGAGTAACTCGCGAGAGAGGTAGTTGGCCCATCAGTTGCTGGGCACGGATCCCCCTCTGACGAGCACACACAACACACCTTAACACGTGCGATTTGACTGGCGCTCGACCTCCGATGATCCAGCATGTTTGCCGGACGTGCGCCAGGGTGAGCTGAGTTCCTCCGTGCAAGGTTCTCTGGTGAGCTTGTTCGATGAGTAGAAGTGAGAGCCTTGCGTGTCGTGGAAGGATCGCAGGATGCTTTCCTTCCGTGGTGAGTGCAGAATGGGTGAGTCTTCCTCCAACTCGAATAACACCTTGCCCGTCGACAAAGGCTGTAAGTCGAGCGAACGGGTGGCTGCTGGGCAACGTCGATCCCGACGTGAGCGTTTTCAATTCCGATGAGAAAAATGCCGATTGAGTGGCCTTGATCCAGAACAACCTGGCCTGCTCCATGTCGTCAGACGGCACGAGAACAATCGGCTGCTCTAGCTCCTTGCGCAATTTCCGAGCGAGTCGGGACGAGCCTCATGTGCGCTGAGAATCTCCGGCAGCTGAGGTTGAGCAGGCCATGAGCTTTGCAATTGCGTCATCCATGGTGGTCCCGTCCACCATAGTGAGTGGTCTCTGAGCTGAGCAGTCGATACGCCTCTAGATGCGCAATCCGCAGGATTGCTTGTGCCAGGAACATGGCGCCACTGAGCATCTGGCTTGAGTTCCTGGATTTGCGTGACTCTGTTTCGCACGAAATCCTTCCAGTGAGAAGCGTGAGAGCGTATCCATCTGAGCGTTATGAGCGAGTCCGTCCACAGATGAGTTTCTTCCGTGTCCAGCTTGAGTGTAGCTTGGACGTATTTGGCAAGTTTTGCCAGTAGCAGCGCTGCGGTGAGTTCCAACCTCGGGATAGTGAGCCTTTTGAGCGGTGCGACCTTGGTTTTGGCGCACACCAGAGAAGCCTGAGTGCCTGTGGACAGTGAGAACACGGTAATATAAATAACCGCGGACATTGCAAATTGAGATGCGTCAGAGAAGCCATGAATAACAATTTTCGAATTGCTCCATGTGTTGAGCCAACGAGGGAGTGAGATCCTGGCCAGGTTTGAGAGATCTTCCCTGAGCTTGAGCCACCTTCCCGACACGTCCGTCGGCAAGGCGTCGTCCCAATTGACCTTGTGCAGCGACAATTCTTGCAAAAGCATTTTTGCTCGAATCGTCACCGGTGAGATGAACCCCAGAGGGTCAAAGATTTGAGCCACCTCTGAGAGTATGAGTCGCTTCGTGAGCTTACCGGGTTGAGCTGAGATGTTTGAGGAAAACACAAACTTATCCTCGTGAGACGTCCAGTTGATTCCGAGTATCTTGGTCGCGCAATCGTCCAGTGAGATTGATGTACTTGCAGTGCTCGCCGGTGAGAATTCCTTGAGCAACTCTGGATCGGTTGAGTGCCACTTGGCCAACGGGAAACACCCCGCGTCGCACAAGTTCTTCAGCTGGTGAGCCATCTCAATGAGTTGAGCGGATGAGTCGGCTCCTCCGAATATATCGTCCACGTATCTTCCCTGTGTGAGTGGTGGCAAGGCCAGCGGAAACTGATGACCTTCGTCTTCTGCCAATTGTAGCAACGTCCGAACTGCTAAGAACGGCGCGGCTTTCGTCCCGTACGTCACCGTAGTGAGCTGGTACGGCACCGGGTTGCCGTGGTCGTCGATCCACAAAATTCGTTGCAGATCCCAGTCGTACCGATGTACTCTTATTTGCCGAAACATCTTCGTGATGTCGGTGGCAAAGAGATGCCGATGGAGCCTGATCCAGATGAGAACGTCAGGAATGTTGAGTTGAAGCTTGGCTCCCATGTGCATGAGATCGTTCACGGAGTAGCCTGAGGTGGTGGCACATGAGCCGTTGAAAACCACCCGCAGCTTCGTTGTTGTGCTGTCCGACTTGAGAACTCCATGATGCGGCAAATAATAATGAGTGCCGCATTGAGCTGAACTCGTCGACGCCTCGACCATGTGGCCGAGTTGCCTGTACTCCTCCATGAATTGGTGATAGAGGATGCGATAGTCGGCATCCCGCTCGTGTCTTCTGAGCATCTGCCGCAAACAGCGGTGAGCTGCGCCATAAGACTCACCCAGATGAGTGAGTGCCATCTTCATGGGAATACGGACAGTGTATCGTCCAGTTGAGTCTCTTGAGTGAGTTGTGCGAAAATGAGTCTCACATTCCTCTTCGTCTGAAGTGAGCTGGCTTGAGTTATCGGACGGGATCTCTTCCTGTACCCAGAATTGGGTGAGCAATTCTTGAAGAATAGTATCTTCCCGCTGAGCTGACGCAGTGAGTGAGTGGTACACGTGTGTCTGAGGAACAGACACGGGTCCAAGGACAAGCCAACCGAAAATAGAGAGTTGGGCAATCGGCATCGAATCCGATCCTTTGATAATATTTGGCTTGATAATTTGGCCGTAATAATCGGCTCCGAGTATTACGTCAATTGGCCTCGGTGTGAGAAAGTCCGGGTCCGCGAGTGTGAGATGTTCTAAGTGCGGCCAGCGTTGAGCTGGAATCTCGCAGGACGGCAAGATAGACGTGACAGTCCTCAAAACGTGAGCCTGGACCGTGACTGAGAGTGCCTTGTGAGCTGAGCGTAAAACAAGTTGAGCAATACCTCGTGTTTGAGTTGACTGCAGGCCTCCGATACCGAGGATCGGGATTGTCGACTGCTGTCGTGGAACCTTGAGTTGAGCGATGAGTTGTTCTGAGACGAAAGTTAATTCAGATCCTGGATCAACCAACAATCGAATTCGTTGAGTAGTCAGTGATGAGTCGACGTGAGCGAGTGCTGTGGCGAGCAGCGTAGAGTGAGATGTGCCTGTAGGCACGGCTGAGTTGACGACCGCACCGAGTTCCTATTGAGGATTCGTCGCGGGCTGAGACGTCTCCGTGTTTCGAGTTGAGTGAGCCGAGGGATCGTTCGGCCTTGCTGATGCAGGTGCGCCTTCATGCAGCATCGAATGATGTCGTAAGTTGCACTCCTTGCAACCTTGCTTGGAGCGACACATCCTCACGTTGTGTCTGCCGAGACAATTATAACAAAGTCTCTTGTCCACGGCTACCTTCTTCCTGTCTGCGATCCCAAGTCCGCGAAACTTAGGGCACATCACCACAAAATGCTCTGCTCGGCACAGATCGCAAGGGTATCGACCAGATGATGTATTCGTTGAGCTGCCTGATTGAGCGGACGTCGGGTGAGCAGCGGCGGAGGCCTGATGAGCAGTCGTTTTCTTGAGAGGCGCCTTGTTTGCGTGAGCTGTCGGAGGGCAAGCCGTTTCGACACGTTCTAGCGCGCGGATGCGCGACGTCAGGAAGACCTCGAGTTGTTCGAATTTCGGATAATCCTGCGACGATCCGAGTGAAGTCTCCCACGCCTCCCTAGTTGAGCGGTCAAGGTTGCGAGAAATGTGGTGCACCAAAATGCATTCCCACATATTCTCGTCTACGCCGAGTGAGCGCAGCGCGGTGTTCGCCTCCGTCACCGTGGTGAGTAGCTTGTTCAACCCCGAGGCGCTCTTGTTAGCCAAGGGAGTTACACTGAACATGGAGTCCAGATGAGATTGTACATGAAGTCTCTTGTTTTCATACCTGGCGGTGAGTACCTTCCAGGACGGCTCCAGAGACGCAGGAGTGAGTGCGAAACTCGCAATGAGATGCGCAGGAGTCCCCTCGAGACATCCCCGAAGATAGTGGAGACGCTCGACATCCGAGAGCGAGGGGCGGTCCAAAATCATACTCTTAAAGAGCTCGGAAAAAGCCGGCCATTCGGCGTACTCACCCCCGAATTTTGGGAGCTTGATGTTCGGCAAGCGTGCCTGAGATGGAGTCTCCTGTTGATGACCGGACGTTGAGATCTCAGCGTCCTTCATGAGCTCGGCTCGTAGCTTCGCCGCTGCACACTTGAAGCTGGAATATGTGCGGCACGTCTGCATATGGATTGAGTTTGTGAAATATTCATGTTTGAGATGAACCGTCGAACACGAGGCCTCGAGATGTCTGTGTTCCACAATGAACTCCGCGTGTACCGAGTCCATCTGCTCGGACAATGCGGACAGCTGTGTGAGTGAGCAGTCCTGAGATGACTCGGGAAGAGTTCCCGCCAACTCGATGAGCAGCTTTGTGCGTCCAAGCTGCGTGAGCATTTTGAGCTGGATCTCGGCGTTCAGCTTCGATGGTGATGAGCTGCGCGGTGACCTTGAATTACCTCCCTCCTCCCCGCCTGGTACGGTCAGAGTTGGAGTTGGCGCGGTCGAACGCGTGGATGGCGGATCAGGCTGAGCCGTCGCCGTCGCCTTATCCTCCGAATCGGTGAGCTCGTCCTTCATGTTTTGAGGAAAAACGCAAAAATCTGCGAGAAATCCGTTCTCAATGCGACGCGCGAAACCGATGAGCAGTCACAGAGGTTTTTTTCCAAACGAGAACCGAACGACGCGTTAGCAAACGCGCCAAAATCTCTATCGCGGATGAGCACAACACGTATGAGATGAGAAGTCAATTAATTTTCGGCGAACGAACGAGAAACACGCTCGAAGAACACACGAAAAATAATTCTCTGTCGCGCAGGAACACGTGGCTCTTGCACGATGAGCAATGTAACGCGCGACACCGATGAACAGTCACTGAGTTTTTTCCACACGAACGAGAACCAAACGACGCGGTAGTAAACGCGCGAAAATCTCTATCGCGGATGAGCACAAAATGTATGAGATGAGAAGTCAATTAATTTTCGGCGAACGAACGAGAAACACGCTCGAAGAACACACGAAAAATAATTCTCTGTCGCGCAGGAACACGTGGCTCTTGCACGATGAGCAATGTAACGCGCGACACCGATGAACAGTCACTGAGTTTTTTCCACACGAACGAGAAACGAACGACGCGGTAGTAAACGCGCGAAAATCTCTATCGCGGATGAGCACAACACGTATGAGATGAGAAGTCAATTCATTTTCGGCGAACGAACGAGAAACACGCTCGAAGAACACACGAAAAATAATTCTCTGTCGCGCAGGAACACGTGGCTCTTGCACGATGAGCAATGTAACGCGCGACACCGATGAACAGTCACTGAGTTTTTTCCACACGAACGAGAACCAAACGACGCGGTAGTAAACGCGCGAAAATCTCTATCGCGGATGAGCACAACACGTATGAGATGAGAAGTCAATTATCACTGTGTGCACAACAGAGACGATGCTCGAACACACTATACAATGCTGAGAAGTCCGTTGAGCTCAACCTAGACACCGACGCTCGTGCGAGGCAGCGAAGCGCGATCGACACACACGAAGGATAATTCGCGCGCGAGCGTAGCGTTGCGCGATCCCAGCACACGCGGTCGATGTAGAGTCCGAGAGTCAGCTGCGTCTCGCGCTCGAGACGCGAAACGCGATCCACGGCGCACGAGTCGATGTGAGACGCGAACACGATTCTCGGCACACGCGGGTGCGAGAGAGAGAGGACGATGAGAAGTCTGAGTGAGACTGTGCGTGCGAGCGAGCCACGAACACACTGCACAGCGCGCACTGTTGAGCTGCCTCGAGAGTCACTGTACACTGTCACAGAAACACTGTAGCCGGGATGTTCCACTATCCGGCTCGAAGGACCAAATGTTTGAGAAATCGTTTGAGTGGTTTCTCGGATGGTGGAACGGGTGATAAAAATAAAGTTTCCTCTACACAGGTTTTCATAACAGTAATCTCGTATATTCTTCAAAACAAAAACACTTGAGAACGCAAGGTGGCGATGAGTTGACCGTTGAGCGTTAGAGATACCGAACCGATTATATTAATAGATTCGCGATTATTTGAGCGTTGAGAATGTCCCGAAATGAGTCGATCAGTTGTTATTGAGCTGTCGACTCGATGAGACACACGATAAATGAGAATTTCGAGGTGAGAAGACTGTAAAAGTAAGTGAGTAACACGGAGCGAAGTGAGCGTTGCGCGATCCGGAAACGGAAGACAGGAAATCGGCCATTGCCACGTGGCAGCATGTCGCGCGCGCGGTGCGCGAAGCGCATGCGTCGGCAGTAGATATTAAGTCGCCGCGAGGTGCTGCCGAGCAGCGGTCACTCAAGCAATTCGCGTGTTTGGAGGGGGATTCTCCAACACCTCAATATACCGAAATCGAGGAACCGTTGTGCAAACTCGGGTTGATCGTGCTAGGTCGCGACTTATGTGTCGATAACCTTCATTTCACTCAAATACATGAAATTCATGCATCAGAAGAGCCCTCCAATCATCCAAACGAACGCAAAGCCTCAATATACCGAAATCGAGGAACCATTGTGTAAACTCGGGTTGATCGTCTCAGGGCGCGACTGGTGTATCGATTACCTTCATTTCACTCGAATACATAAAAATCATCCATCAGAACTGGCCTGCAAATACCGAAACGAACGCAAATGCCTCGATATACCGAAATCCAGAAATCGTTGTGCAAACTCGCGGCGAAAGTTTCAGTACGTGTATTGTTTGTCGATTACCTCCATTTCACTCGAATACATCAAAATCATGCATCTGAAGCAACCTCCAATCATCCAAACGAACGCAAAGCCTCGATCAACCGAAATCGAGAACCCGTTGTGGAAACTCGGGTTGATCGTGCCAGGTCGCAACTTGTGTGTCGATATCCTGCATTTTATTCAAATACATGAAATTCATGCATCAGAAGATTCCTCGAATCATCCAAACGAACGCAAAGCCTTAATATACCGAAATCGAGGAACCGTTGTGGAAACTCGGGTTGATCGTGTCAGGGCGGAACTGGGGTGTCGATAACCTTCATTTCATTCAAATTCATGAAATTCATGCATCAGAAGAGCCCTCCAATCATCGAAACGAACGCAAAGCCTCAATATACCGAAATCGAGGAACCGTTGTGGAAACTCGGGTTGATCGTCTCAGGGCGCGACTGGTTTATCGATTACCTTCACTTCACTCGAATACATAAAAATCATGCATCAGAAGAGCCCTCCAATCATCCAAACGAACGCAAAGCCTCAATATACCGAAATCGAGGAACCGTTGTGGAAACTCGGGTTGATCGTGTCAGGGCCCGACTGTTGTGTCGATAACCTTCATTTCATTCAAATTCATGAAATTCATGCATCAGAAGAGGCCTCCAATCATCCAAACGAACGCAAAGCCTCGATATACCGAAATCGAGGAACCGTTGTGGAAACTCGGGTTGATCGTCTCAGGGCGCGACTGGTTTATCGATTACCTTCATTTCACTCGAATACATAAAAATCATGCATCAGAAGCGACCTACAAACATCACATCCAACGGAAACCCTCGATATACCGAAATCGAGAAATCGTTGTGCAAACTCGATGCGATTGTTCCAGGGCGCGATTAGTGTGTCGATTACGTTCGGTTCATTCAAATACATGAAATTCATGCATCAGAAGAGCCCTCCAATCATTCATACGAACGCAAAGCCTCAATATACCGAAATCGAGGAACCGTTGTGTCAACTCGGGTTGATCGTCTCAGGGTGCGACTGGTGTATCGATTACCTTCATTCCACTCGAATACATAAAAATCATCCATCAGAAGTGGCCTGGAAATAACGAAACGAACGCAAAGCCTCAATATACCGAAATCGAAGAACCGTTGTGCAGACTCGGGTTGATCGTGCCAGGTCGCGACTTGTGTGTCGATATCCTGCATTTTATTCAAATACATGAAATTCATGCATCAGAAGAGCCCTCCAATCATCCAAACGAACGCAAAGCCTCAATATACCGAAATCGAGGAACCGTTATGCAAACTCGGGTTGATCGTGTCAGGGCGCGACTAGTGTGTCGATTACCTTCGGTTCACTCAAATACATGAAATTCATGCATAAGAAGAGCCCTCCAATCATCCAAACGAACGCAAAGCCTCAATATACCGAAATCGAGGAACCGTTGTGCAAACTCGGGTTGATCGTATCAGGGCGCGACTAGTGTATCGATTACCTTCGTTTCACTCAAATACATGAAATTCATGCATCAGAAGAGCCCTCCAATCATCGAAACGAACGAAAAACCTCAATATACCGAAATCGAGGAACCGTTGTGCAAACTCGGGTTGATCGTGTCAGGGCGCGACTAGTGTGTCGATTACCTTCGTTTCACTCAAATGCATGAAATTCATGCATCAGAAGAGCCCTCCAATCATCCAAACGAACGCAAAGCCTCAATATACCGAAATCGAGGAACCGTTGTGGAAACTCGGGTTGATCGTCTCAGGACGCGACTGGTGTGTCGATTACCTTCATTTCATTCAAATACATGAAATTCATGCATCAGAAGAGCACTGCAATCATCCAAACGAACGCAAAGCCTCAATATACCGAAATCGAGGAACCATTGTGTAAACTCGGGTTGATCGTCTCAGGGCGCGACTAGTGTGTCGATTACCTTCGGTTCACTCAAATACATGAAATTCATGCATCAGAAGAGCCCTCCAATCATCCAAACGAACGCAAAGCCTCAATATACCGAAATCGAGGAACCGTTGTGGAATCTCGGGTTGATCGTGTCAGGGCGCGACTGGTGTGTCGATAACCTTCATTTCATTCAAATTCATGAAATTCATGCATGAGGAGAGCCCTCCAATCATCCAAACGAACGCAAAGCCTCAATATACTGAAATCGAGAAACCGTTATGGAATTCGGGTTGATCGTGCCAGGTCGCGACTTGTGTGTCGATATCCTGCATTTTATTCAAATACATGAAATTCATGCATCAGAAGAGCCCTCCAATCATCCAAACGAACGCAAAGCCTCAATATACCGAAATCGAGGAACCGTTATGCAAACTCGGGTTGATCGTGTCAGGGCGCGACTAGTGTGTCGATTACCTTCGGTTCACTCAAATACATGAAATTCATGCATCAGAAGCGCCCTCCAATCATCCAAACGAACGCAAAGCCTCAATATACCGAAATCTAGGAACCGTTGTGGAAACTCGGGTTGATCGTGTCAGGGCGCGACTGGTGTGTCGATAACCTTCATTTCATTTAAATTCATGAAATTCATGCATCAGAAGAGCCCTCCAATCATCCAAACGAACGCAAAGCCTCAATATACCGAAATCGAGAAACCGTTGTGGAATTCGGGTTGATCGTGCCAGGTCGCGACTTGTGTGTCGATATCCTGCATTTTATTCAAATACATGAAATTCATGCATCAGAAGAGACCTCCAATCATCCAAACGAACGCAAAGCCTCAATATACCGAAATCGAGGAACCGTTATGCAAACTCGGGTTGATCGTGTCAGGCCGCGACTAGTGTGTCGATTACCTTCGGTTCACTCAAATACATGAAATTCATGCATCAGAAGAGCGCTCCAATCATCCAAACGAACGCAAAGCCTCAATATACCGAAATCGAGGAACCGTTGTGTAAACTCGGGTTGATCGTCTCAGGGCGCGACTGGTGTGTCGATTACCTTCATTTCACTCGAATACATAAAAATCATCCATCAGAAGCGACCTACAAACATCACAACCAACGGAAACTCTCGATATACCGAAATCGAGAAATCGTCGTGCAAACTCGATGCGATTGTTCCAGGGCGCGATTTGTGTGTCGATTACCTTCGTTTCACTCAAATACATGAAATTCATCCATCAGAAGTGGCCTGGAAATACCAAAACGAACGCAAAGCCTCAATATACCGAAATCGAAGAACCGTTGTGCAGACTCGGGTTGATCGTGTCAGGGCGCGACTGGTGTGTCGATAACCTTCATTTCATTCACATGCATGAAATTCATGCATCAGAAGAGCCCTCCAATCATCCAAACGAACGCAAAGCCTCAATATACCGAAATCGAGGAACCGTTGTGGAAACTGGGGTTGATCGTGTCAGGGCGCGACTGGTGTATCGATTACCTTCATTCCACTCGAATACATAAAAATCATCCATCAGAAGTTGCCTGCAAATACCGAAACGAACGCAAAGGACTCGATATACCGAAATCCAGAAATCGTTGTGCAAACTCGCGGCGAAAGTTTCAGTACGTGTATTGTTTGTCGATTACCTCCATTTCACTCGAATACATCAAAATCATGCATCTGAAGCAACCTCCAATCATCCAAACGAACGCAAAGCCTCGATCAACCGAAATCGAGAACCCGTTGTGGAAACTCGGGTTGATCGTGCCAGGTCGCAACTTGTGTGTCGATATCCTGCATTTTATTCAAATACATGAAATTCATGCATCAGAAGAGTCCTCCAGTCATCCAAACGAACGCAAAGCGTCAATATACCGAAATCGAGGAACCGTTGTGGAAACTCGGGTTGATCGTGTCAGGGCGCGACTGGTGTATCGATAACCTTGTGACGTATTTTTCGTGAGCATAATCGGTAACAAATAAAATCAAATTTTATGCGGGAACTGCATCACGATACGGTCACCTTCGGCCGTCCACTCTCGTTCGCGCATCCGCAAACCCGGTGGGCGCCAGTTAATTTTTATTTCACCGGTATTAACTAACCGGTATGCACGAGGAATCGAGTTGATCAGGCTCAATTCCAATCAAAATCGAAAGCCCGGAGCAAAAGCTATCGATCGAGAACAAATTCAGAGAAAACGGTAGCTTAGTTAATTTTTGGGGTCGCGTAAAATTAACAAACGCAACTGGATGCGCTTGCGAGAACGAACGGTTGCGGAAATGCACGGCCGCTCAGTCTGCTAGGTTGTGGTAGAGAGGGTCGAGGTATGACCCAGTAAATAGCTTATTTCCACGAGATCTTAGACAGCGAGAACAACCTTCAATATTCATCAAAAGAAATATGCGAGAACAAATACAATAAATTCCATTACTGAATTAATGTGCGAGAGCTATCGTGAAGTATCGAGATCGGTAACGTTGGCGGCGCGTTGCAAAGCAATGCGCGTAACCGAAACTCAACGGTAACTGCACGAATATTCAGTAGCACGAGATCTTTAATCGAAATAATCGATTAAATAATTAATTAAACGAAAACGACTCACCAGAATTATTCCAAATAAATCAGAGGTCCGGTATCAAGAATCCCATAGGAGACTCGAAAAACCAGGAGTGCACTATTGCACTACACTGAACGGGAACTTTGGTTTTATTCACTTGAATAAAACTCACGAGAACGAGGACATACGCGATACACTATACGCTAAGTATTATCCGAAGTACGAGAACAGCGCAAAGACGCGCGCGCGAGCGACAGAAAAACTGTCAACACGGGAGCTCTATTTAGGCTCGAGGCACCTCGGCGGTGTCCCGAGAAAGACTGATTGTCTCCAGCAATCATCGAAATCTCGTCATAATAATTATGAATCCCTCCCAAAATCCCTTACTCGAGAACTGCTGCCCTCTCCCTCGAATCACCTCTTAACTATATCGGGAACGCAAATCATGCCGGTAACATTTTCGAAATCTATACGATCGCCTCCCTTGATGCTTCGCGCGAGAACGGGCCTAATCAGCACACTTATGCACTACACTGCAACAGGATGCTCCATCCTTTGCAAAAAACCAACAAAACTCCACCCGTTCTCTAGCGCAATACATTATCTCGATAGGGCGCCGGATTTACACCGGTCTACAACTAATCGCAAGACTCGTTCGGGGACTCTTGTCTGCCGGGCTGCTCGTTTCTTTGAGCTCTCATCCTCGTGACAGATTTGAGTGCACCGAACTACCAACGTTACAACAACAATAACAAAACATAAGAATTAGAATTCTTAGCTAACCGAGAACGTAAATTCGAGGGAAAGCAGCTCGAAAACACTGAAAAATAGCAAGTAACGATAACACGAGCCCTTGTGATCGTGATTTCCAAAAAATCACGTCACAACCTTCATTTCATTCAAATTCATGCAAATCATGCATCAGAAGAGCCCTCCAATCATCCAAACGAACGCAAAGCCTCAATATACCGAAATCGAGAAACCGTTGTGGAATTCGGGTTGATCGTGCCAGGTCGCGACTTGTGTGTCGATATCCTGCATTTTATTCAAATACATGAAATTCATGCATCAGAAGAGCCCTCCAATCATCCAAACGAACGCAAAGCCTCAATATACCGAAATCGAGGAACCGATATGCAAACTCGGGTTGATCGTGTCAGGGCGCGACTAGTGTGTCGATTACCTCCGGTTCACTCAAATACATGAAATTCATGCATCAGAAGAGCCCTCCAATCATCCAAACGAACGCAAAGCCTCAATATACCGAATTCGAGGAACCGTTGTGCAAACTCGGGTTGATCGTATCAGGGCGCGATTAGTGTATCGATTAGCTTCGTTTCACTCAAATGCATGAAATTCATGCATCAGAAGAGCCCTCCAATCATCGAAACGAACGCAAAGCCTCAATATACCGAAATCGAGGAACCATTGTGTAAACTCGGGTTGATCGTCTCAGGGCGCGACTGGTGTATCGATTACCTTCATTCCACTCGAATACATAAAAATCATCCATCAGAACTGGCCTGCAAATACCGAAACGAACGCAAAGGACTCGATATGCCGAAATCCAGAAATCGTTGTGCAAACTCGCGGCGAAAGTTTCAGTGCGTGTATTGTTTGTCGATTACCTCCATTTCACTCGACTACATGAAAATCATGCATCTGAAGCGACCTCCAATCATCCAAACTAACGCAAAGCCTCGATCTACCGAAATCGAGAAACCGTTCTGGAAACTCGGGTTGATCGTGCCAGGTCGCAACTTGTGTGTCGATATCCTGCATTTTATTCAAATACATGAAATTCATGCATCAGAAGAGCCCTCCAATCATCCAAACGAACGCAAATCCTCAATATACCGAAATCGAGGAACCGTTGTGCAAACTCGGGTTGATCGTGTCAGGGCGCGACTAGTGTGTCGATTACCTTCGGTTCACTCAAATACATGAAATTCATGCATCAGAAGGGCCCTCCAATCATCCAAACGAACGCAAAGCCTCAATATACCGAAATCGAGAAACCGTTGTGGAATTCGGGTTGATCGTGCCAGGTCGCGACTTGTGTGTCGATATCCTGCATTTTATTCAAATACATGAAATTCATGCATCAGAAGAGCACTCCAATCATCCAAACGACCGCAAAGCCTCAATATACCGAAATCGAGGAACCGTTGTGTAATCTCGGGTTGATCGTCTCAGGGCGCGACTGGTGTGTCGATTACCTTCATTTCACTCGAATACATAAAAATCATCCATCAGAAGCGACCTACAAACATCACAACCAACCGAAACTCTCGATATACCGAAATCGAGAAATCGTCGTGCAAACTCGATGCGATTGTTCCAGGGCGCGATTTGTGTGTCGATTACCTTCGTTTCACTCAAATACATGAAATTCATCCATCAGAAGTGGCCTGGAAATACCGAAACGAACGCAAAGCCTCAATATACCGAAATCGAGGAACCGTTGTGGAAACTCGGGTTGATCGTGTCAGGGCGCGAATGGTGTGTCGATATCCTGCATTTTATTCAAATACATGAAATTCATGCATCAGAAGAGCCCTCCAATCATCCAAACGAACGCAAAGCCTCAATATACCGAAATCGAGGAACCGTTGTGCAAACTCGGGTTGATCGTATCAGGGCGCGACTAGTGTATCGATTACCTCCGTTTCACTCAAATACATGAAATTCATGCATCAGAAGAGCCCTCCAATCATCCAAACGAACGAAAAGCCTCAATATACCGAAATCGAGGAACCGTTGTGCAAACTCGGGTTGATCGTGTCAGGGCGCGACTAGTGTGTCGATTCCCTTCGTTTCACTCAAATACATGAAATTCATGCATCAGAAGAGCCCTCCAATCATCCAAACGAACGAAAAGCCTCAATATACCGAAATCGAGGAACCGTTGTGCAAACTCGGGTTGATCGTGTCAGGGCGCGACTAGTGTGTCGATTACCTTCGTTTCACTCAAATGCATGAAATTCATGCATCAGAAGAGCCCTCCAATCATCCAAACGAACGCAAAGCCTCAATATACCGAAATCGAGGAACCATTGTGTAAACTCGGGTTGATCGTCTCAGGGCGCGACTGGTGTATCGATTACCTTCATTCCACTCGAATACAGAAAAATCATCCATCAGAAGTGGCCTGCAAATACCGAAACGAACGCAAAGGACTCGATAAACCGAAATCCAGAAATCGTTGTGCAAACTCGCGGCGAAAGTTTCAGTGCGTGTATTGTTTGTCGATTACCTCCATTTCACTCGAATACATGAAAATCATGCATCTGAATCGACCTCCAATCATCCAAACGAACGCAAAGCCTCGATCTACCGAAATCGAGAAACCGTTGTGGAAACTCGGGTTGATCGTGCCAGGTCGCATCTTGTGTGTCGATATCCTGCATTTTATTCAAATACATGAAATTCATGCATCAGAAGAGCCCTCCAATCATCCAAACGAACGCAAAGCCTCAATATACCGAAATCGAGGAACCGTTATGCAAACTCGGGTTGATCGTGTCAGGGCGCGACTAGTGTGTCGATTACCTTCGTTTCACTCAAATACATGAAATTCATGCATCAGAAGAGCCCTCCAATCATCCAAACGAACGCAAAGCCTCAATATACCGAAATCGAGGAACCGTTGTGGAATCTCGGGTTGATCGTGTCAGAGCGCGACTGGTGTGTCGATAACCTTCATTTCATTCAAATTCATGAAATTCATGCATCAGAAGAGCCCTCCAATTATCCAAACGAACGCAAAGCCTCAATATACCGAAATCGAAAAACCGTTGGGGAAACTCGGGTTGATCGTGCCAGGTCGCAACTTGTGTATCGATATCCTGCATTTTATTCAAATACATGAAATTCATGCATCAGAAGAGCTCTCCAATCATCCAAACGAACGCAAAGCCTCAATATACCGAAATCGAGGAACCATTGTGGAAACTCGGGTTGATCGTGTCAGGGCGCGACTGTTGTGTCGATAACCTTCATTTCACTCAAATAAGGTAAATGTCCCCATTCCCGTACCCTATAAGGCCAACCAGACAAATGTATGTCTTTTTTCGTTGTGACGAATTTAAATTTGGAGATTTTTTTTGCACCACTGTAAAATTCAGTTAATTCTCTTTCTAAAAATGGTTTATTCAATCCATTCCGCCAATTATTTCGCCAGATAGAGGCTGATTAATTCATGCTTATTAGTGTCCCCTCTGCCGACACAGCTGTTCCCAATCCCGACCAGGGATGACCCCATTTTCGACCACTAGGGAAACGGAGATCCCGAAGAGTAATAAAAATTTTTTAAAAATAAATAAACATGATCCGGGATTGTATTATTAATATTTTTATTGCATAAGTATAAAAAAACTTCGTTTTTCGGAACTTATGTTACATTTCCGTCTCCACATATTTTTTTTTTTTTGCGATGCTGTAAAAATTGAATTATTTCAAAATTTTGATCAGTGAGGGAAAAAAGTCCAAGTCCTTCGCAGCGATCCTGTAAGAATTGAATTATATCAATCTTTTTTATCACCGAGAAAGTATACCTTGTAATAAAGAAATTTTTTTGACTGCCTAAATAACGTTTACGGTAATGGGGGCAGCCAGGCATTTCGTTGTGCCTAACTTCGACCACCGTAAAAAAAATTAAAAATAAATTAGTTATAACTCTTTTTTAGCTGAATCAGTAATTGAACTCATAATCTATCGTTTGAACTAAAAATTATTCGATTTTTACAAATTCCGGATGCAGTACGGACTATTGAAGCGGTCAACGCAACTTAACCTCACTGTTAAGAATACGATGGGTTCGCGACAAGCGTTTGGAAATACGAACAAAACTTGGAATGTGTTATTGTATTTACTCTTTACGTTGCAATACTCTCACACATAGGGTCCTCGGAATATTGTACTATGCTCAATTGTTGTTATTTTTGCGCAGCACTCGTGTAAATAATTATTTCCGTCGAAGTGGTCGGCAGAGGGAGCATGGACGGGAATGGGGACATTTACCTTACATGAAATTCATGCATCAGAAGAGCCCTCCAATCATCCAAACGAACGCAAAGTCTCAATATACCGAAATCGAGGAACCATTGTGTAAACTCGGGTTGATCGTCTCAGGGCGCGACTGGTGTATCGATTACCTTCATTCCACTCGAATACATAAAAATCATCCATCAGAACTGGCCTGCAAATACCGAAACGAACGCAAAGGACTCGATATGCCGAAATCCAGAAATCGTTGTGCAAACTCGCGGCGAAAGTTTCAGTGCGTGTATTGTTTGTCGATTACCTCCATTTCACTCGAATACATGAAAATCATGCATCTGAAGCGACCTCCAATCATCCAAACTAACGCAAAGCCTCGATCTACCGAAATCGAGAAACCGTTGTGGAAACTCGGGTTGATCGTGCCAGGTCGCAACTTGTGTGTCGATATCCTGCATTTTATTCAAATACATGAAATTCATGCATCAGAAGAGCCCTCCAATCATCCAAACGAACGCAAATCCTCAATATACCGAAATCGAGGAACCGTTATGCAATCTCGGGTTGATCGTGTCAGGGCGCGACTAGTGTGTCGATTACCTTCGGTTCACTCAAATACATGAAATTCATGCATCAGAAGAGCCCTCCAATCATCAAAACGAACGCAAAGCATCAATATACCGAAATCGAGGAACCGTTATGCAACCTCGGGTTGATCGTGTCAGGGCGCGACTAGTGTGTCGATTACCTTCGTTTCACTCAAATACATGAAATTCATCCATCAGAAGTGGCCTGGAAATACCGAAACGAACGCAAAGCCTCAATATACCGAAATCGAGGAACCGTTGTGCAAACTCGGGTTGATCGTATCAGGGCGCGACTAGTGTATCGATTACCTCCGTTTCACTCAAATACATGAAATTCATGCATCAGAAGAGCCCTCCAATCATCCAAACGAACGAAAAGCCTCAATATACCGAAATCGAGGAACCGTTGTGCAAACTCGGGTTGATCGTGTCAGGGCGCGACTAGTGTGTCGATTACCTTCGTTTCACTCAAATACATGAAATTCATGCATCAGAAGAGCCCTCCAATCATCCAAACGAACGAAAAGCCTCAATATACCGAAATCGAGGAACCGTTGTGCAAACTCGGGTTGATCGTGTCAGGGCGCGACTAGTGTGTCGATTACCTTCGTTTCACTCAAATGCATGAAATTCATGCATCAGAAGAGCCCTCCAATCATCCAAACGAACGCAAAGCCTCAATATACCGAAATCGAGGAACCATTGTGTAAACTCGGGTTGATCGTCTCAGGGCGCGACTGGTGTATCGATTACCTTCATTCCACTCGAATACATAAAAATCATCCATCAGAACTGGCCTGCAAATACCGAAACGAACGCAAAGGACTCGATATGCCGAAATCCAGAAATCGTTGTGCAAACTCGCGGCGAAAGTTTCAGTGCGTGTATTGTTTGTCGATTACCTCCATTTCACTCGAATACATGAAAATCATGCATCTGAAGCGACCTCCAATCATCCAAACTAACGCAAAGCCTCGATCTACCGAAATCGAGAAACCGTTGTGGAAACTCGGGTTGATCGTGCCAGGTCGCGACTTGTGTGTCGATATCCTGCATTTTATTCAAATACATGAAATTCATGCATCAGAAGAGCACTCCAATCATCCAAACGAACGCAAAGCCTCAATATACCGAAATCGAGGAACCGTTGTGTAAACTCGGGTTGATCGTCTCAGGGCGCGACTGGTGTGTCGATTACCTTCATTTCACTCGAATACATAAAAATCATCCATCAGAAGCGACCTACAAACATCACAACCAACGGAAACTCTCGATATACCGAAATCGAGAAATCGTCGTGCAAACTCGATGCGATTGTTCCAGGGCGCGATTTGTGTGTCGATTACCTTCGTTTCACTCAAATACATGAAATTCATCCATCAGAAGTGGCCTGGAAATACCGAAACGAACGCAAAGCCTCAATATACCGAAATCGAGGAACCGTTGTGCAAACTCGGGTTGATCGTATCAGGGCGCGACTAGTGTATCGATTACCTCCGTTTCACTCAAATACATGAAATTCATGCATCAGAAGAGCCCTCCAATCATCCAAACGAACGAAAAGCCTCAATATACCGAAATCGAGGAACCGTTGTGCAAACTCGGGTTGATCGTGTCAGGGCGCGACTAGTGTGTCGATTACCTTCGTTTCACTCAAATACATGAAATTCATGCATCAGAAGAGCCCTCCAATCATCCAAACGAACGAAAAGCCTCAATATACCGAAATCGAGGAACCGTTGTGCAAACTCGGGTTGATCGTGTCAGGGCGCGACTAGTGTGTCGATTACCTTCGTTTCACTCAAATGCATGAAATTCATGCATCAGAAGAGCCCTCCAATCATCCAAACGAACGCAAAGCCTCAATATACCGAAATCGAGGAACCATTGTGTAAACTCGGGTTGATCGTGTCAGGGCGCGACTGGTGTATCGATTACCTTCATTCCACTCGAATACAGAAAAATCATCCATCAGAAGTGGCCTGCAAATACCGAAACGAACGCAAAGGACTCGATATACCGAAATCCAGAAATCGTTGTGCAAACTCGCGGCGAAAGTTTCAGTGCGTGTATTGTTTGTCGATTACCTCCATTTCACTCGAATACATGAAAATCATGCATCTGAATCGACCTCCAATAATCCAAACGAACGCAAAGCCTCGATCTACCGAAATCGAGAAACCGTTGTGGAAACTCGGGTTGATCGTGCCAGGTCGCATCTTGTGTGTCGATATCCTGCATTTTATTCAAATACATGAAATTCATGCATCAGAAGAACCCTCCAATCATCCAAACGAACGCAAAGCCTCAATATACCGAAATCGAGGGACCGTTGTGTAAACTCGGGTTAATCGTGTCAGGGCGCGACTTGTGTGTCGATAACCTTCATTTCATTAAAATAGATGAAATTCATGCATCAGAAGGGCACTCCAATCATCCAAACGAACGCAAAGCCTCAATATACCGAAATCGAGGAACCGTTGTGTAAACTCGGGTTGATCGTCTCAGGGCGCGACTGCTGTGTCGATTAGCTTCGCTTCACTCAAATACATGAAATTCATGCATCAGAAGAGCCCTCCAATCATCCAAACGAACGCAAAGCCTCAATATACCGAAATCGACGAACCGTTATGCAAACTCGGGTTGATCGTGTCAGGGCGCGACTAGTGGGTCGATTACCTTCGGTTCACTCAAATACATGAAATTCATGCATCAGAAGAGCCCTCCAATCATCCAAACGAACGCAAAGCCTCAATATACCGAAATCGAGGAACCGTTATGCAAACTCGGGTTAATCGTGTCAGGGCGCGACTTGTATGTCGATTACCTTCACTTCATTCAAATACATGAAATTCATGCATCAGAAGAGGCCTCCAATCATCCAAACGAACGCAAAGCCTCAATATACCGAAATCGAGGAACCGTTATGCAAACTCGGGTTGATCGTGTCAGGTCGCGACTAGTGTGTCGATTACCTTCGGTTCACTCAACTACATAAAAATCATCCATCAGTGGCCTGCAAATACTGAAACGAACGCAAAGGACTCGATATACCGAAGTCCAGAAATCGTTGTGCAAACTCGCGGCGAAAGTTTCAGTGCGTGTATTGTTTGTCGACTACCTCCATTTCACTCGAATACATGAAAATCATGCATCTGAAGCGACCTCCAATCATCCAAACGAACGCAAAGCCTCGATCTACCGAAATCGAGAAACCGTTGTGGAAACTCGGGTTGATCGTGCCAGGTCGCAACTTGTGTGTCGATATCCTGCATTTTATACAAATACATGCAATTCAAGCATCAGAAGAGCCCTCCAATCATCCAAACGAACGCAAATCCTCAATATACCGAAATCGAGGAACCGTTATGCAATCTCGGGTTGATCGTGTCAGGGCGAGACTAGTGTGTCGATTACCTTCGGTTCACTCAAATACATGAAATTCATGCATCAGAAGAGCCCTCCAATCATCCAAACGAACGCAAAGCCTCAATATACCGAAATCGAGGAACCGTTATGCAAACTCGGGTTGATCGTGTCAGGGCGCGACTAGTGTGTCGATTACCTTCGGTTCACTCAAATACATGAAATTCATGCATCAGAAGAGCCCTCCAATCATCCAAACGAACGCAAAGCCTCAATATACCGAAATCGACGAACCGTTATGCAAACTCGGGTTGATCGTGTCAGGGCGCGACTAGTGTGTCGATTACCTTCGGTTCACTCAAATACATGAAATTCATGCATCAGAAGGGCCCTCCAATCATCCAAACGAACGCAAAGCCTCAATATACCGAAATCGAGGGACCGTTGTGGAAACTCGGGTTAATCGTGTCAGGGCGCGACTTGTGTGTCGATAACCTTCATTTCATTAAAATACATGAAATTCATGCATCAGAAGGGCACTCCAATCATCCAAACGAACGCAAAGCCTCAATATACCGAAATCGAGGAACCGTTGTGTAAACTCGGGTTGATCGTCTCAGGGCGCGACTGCTGTGTCGATTAGCTTCGCTTCACTCAAATACATGAAATTCATGCATCAGAAGAGCACTCCAATCATCCAAACGAACGCAAAGCCTCAACATACCGAAATCGACGAACCGTTATGCAAACTCGGGTTGATCGTGTCAGGGCGCGACTAGTGGGTCGATTACCTTCGGTTCACTCAAATACATGAAATTCATGCATCAGAAGAGCCTTCCAATCATCCAAACGAACGCAAAGCCTCAATATACCGAAATCGAGGAACCGTTATGCAAACTCGGGTTAATCGTGTCAGGGCGCGACTTGTGTGTCGATTACCTTCATTTCATTCAAATACATGAAATTCATGCATCAGAAGAGGCCTCCAATCATCCAAACGAACGCAAAGCCTCAATATACCGAAATCGAGGAACCGTTATGCAAACTCGGGTTGATCGTGTCAGGTCGCGACTAGTGTGTCGATTACCTTCGGTTCACTCAAATACATAAAAATCATCCATCAGAAGTGGCCTGCAAATACTGAAACGAACGCAAAGGACTCGATATACCGAAGTCCAGAAATCGTTGTGCAAACTCGCGGCGAAAGTTTCAGTGCGTGTATTGTTTGTCGATTACCTCCATTTCACTCGAATACATGAAAATCATGCATCTGAAGCGACCTCCAATCATCCAAACGAACGCAAAGCCTCGATATACCGAAATAGAGAAACCGTTGTGGAAACTCGGGTTGATAGTGCCAGGTCGCAACTTGTGTATCGATATCCTGCATTTTATTCAAATACATGAAATTCATGCATCAGAAGAGCTCTCCAATCATCCAAACGAACGCAAAGCCTCAATATACCGAAATCGAGGAACCGTTGTGGAAACTCGGGTTGATCGTGTCAGGTCGCGACTGGTGTGTCGATAACCTTCATTTCGTTCAAATTCATGAAATTCATGCATCAGAAGAGCCCTCCTATCATCCAAACGAACGCAAAGCCTCAATATACCGAAATCGAGGAACCGTTGTGGAAACTCGGGTTGATCGTGTCAGGGCGCGACTGTTGTGTCGATAACCTTCATTTCACTCAAATACATGAAATTCATGCATCAGAAAAGCCCTCCAATCATCCAAACGAACGCAAAGCCTCAATATACCGAAATCGAGGAACCATTGTGTAAACTCGGGTTGATCGTCTCAGGGCGCGACTGGTGTATCGATTACCTTCATTCCACTCGAATACATAAAAATCATCCATCAGAAGTGGCCTGCAAATACCGAAACGAACGCAAAGGACTCGAAATACCGAAATCCAGAAATCGTTGTGCAAACTCGCGGCGAAAGTTTCAGTGCGTGTATTGTTTGTCGATTACCTCCATTTCACTCGAATACATGAAAATCATGCATCTGAAGCGACCTCCAATCATCCAAACGAACGCAAAGCCTCGATCTACCGAAATCGAGAAACCGTTGTGGAAACTCGGGTTGATCGTGCCAGGTCGCAACTTGTGTGTCGATATCCTGCATTTTATTCAAATACATGAAATTCATGCATCAGAAGAGCCCTCCAATCATCCAAACGAACGCAAATCCTCAATATACCGAAATCGAGGAACCGTTATGCAATCTCGGGTTGATCGTGTCAGGGCGCGACTAGTGTGTCGATTACCTTCGGTTCACTCAAATACATGAAATTCATGCATCAGAAGAGCCCTCCAATTATCCAAACGAACGCAAAGCCTCAATATACCGAAATCGAGGAACCGTTATGCAAACTCGGGTTGATCGTGTCAGGGCGCGACTAGTGTGTCGATTACCTTCGGTTCACTCAAATACATGAAATTCATGCATCAGAAGAGCCCTCCAATCATCCAAACGAACGCAAAGCCTCAATATACCGAAATCGACGAACCGTTATGCAAACTCGGGGTGATCGTGTCAAGGCGCGACTAGTGTGTCGATTACCTTCGGTTCACTCAAATACATGAAATTCATGCATCAGAAGGGCCCTCCAATCATCCAAACGAACGGAAAGCCTCAATATACTGAAATCGAGGGACCGTTGTGGAAACTCGGGTTAATCGTGTCAGGGCGCGACTTGTGTGTCGATTACCTTCATTTCATTCAAATAAATGAAATTCATGCATCAGAAGGGCACTCCAATCATCCAAACGAACGCAAAGCCTCAATATACCGAAATCGAGGAACCGTTGTGTAAACTCGGGTTGATCGTCTCAGGGCGCGACTGGTGTATCGATTACCTTCATTCCACTCGAATACAGAAAAATCATCCATCAGAAGTGGCCTGCAAATACCGAAACGAACGCAAAGGACTCGATATACCGAAATCCAGAAATCGTTGTGCAAACTCGCGGCGAAAGTTTCAGTGCGTGTATTGTTTGTCGATTACCTCCATTTCACTCGAATACATGAAAATCATGCATCTGAATCGACCTCCAATCATCCAAACGAACGCAAAGCCTCGATCTACCGAAATCGAGAAACCGTTGTGGAAACTCGGGTTGATCGTGCCAGCTCGCATCTTGTGTGTCGATATCCTGCATTTTATTCAAATATATGAAATTCATGCATCAGAAGAGCCCTCCAATCATCCAAACGAACGCAAAGCCTCAATATACCGAAATCGATAAACCGTTGTGGAATTCGGGTTGATCGTGCCAGGTCGCGACTTGTGTGTCGATATCCTGCATTTTATTCAAATACATGAAATTCATGCATCAGAAGAGCCCTCCAATCATCCAAACGAACGCAAAGCCTCAATATACCGAAATCGAGGAACCGTTATGCAAACTCGGGTTGATCGTGTCAGGGCGCGACTAGTGTGTCGATTACCTTCGGTTCACTCAAATACATGAAATTCATGCATCAGAAGCGCCCTCCAATCATCCAAACGAACGCAAAGCCTCAATATACCGAAATCGAGGAACCGTTATGCAAACTCGGGTTGATCGTGTCAGGGCGCGACTAGTGTGTCGATTACCTTCGGTTCACTCAAATACATGAAATTCATGCATCAGAAGGGCCCTCCAATCATCCAAACGAACGCAAAGCCTCAATATACCGAAATCTAGGAACCGTTGTGGAAACTCGGGTTGATCGTGTCAGGGCGCGAGCGGTGTGTCGATAACCTTCATTTCATTCAAATTCATGAAATTCATGCATCAGAAGAGCCCTCCAATCATCCAAACGAACGCAAAGCCTCAATATACCGAAATCGAGAAACCGTTGTGGAATTCGGGTTGATCGTGCCAGGTCGCGACTTGTGTGTCGATATCCTGCATTTTATTCAAATACATGAAATTCATGCATCAGAAGAGCCCTCCAATCATCCAAACGAACGCAAAGCCTCAATATACCGAAATCGAGGAACCGTTATGCAAACTCGGGTTGATCGTGTCAGGGCGCGACTAGTGTGTCGATTACCTTCGGTTCACTCAAATACATGAAATTCATGCATCAGAAGAGCCCTCCAATCATCCAAACGAACGCAAAGCCTCAATATACCGAAATCGAGGAACCGTTATGCAAACTCGGGTTGATCGTGTCAGGGCGCGACTAGTGTGTCGATTACCTTCGGTTCACTCAAATACATGAAATTCATGCATCAGAAGAGCCCTCCAATCATCCAAACGAACGCAAAGCCTCAATATACCGAAATCGAGGAACCGTTATGCAAACTCGGGTTGATCGTGTCAGGGCGCGACTAGTGTGTCGATTACCTTCGGTTCACTCAAATACATGAAATTCATGCATCAGAAGGGCCCTCCAATCATCCAAACGAACGCAAAGCCTCAATATACCGAAATCGAGGAACCGTTGTGGAAACTCGGGTTAATCGTGTCAGGGCGCGACTTGTGTGTCGATTACCTTCATTTCATTCAAATACATGAAATTCATGCATCAGAAGAGGCCTCCAATCATCCAAACGAACGCAAAGCCTTAATATACCGAAATCGAGGAACCGTTATGCAAACTCGGGTTGATCGTGTCAGGTCGCGACTAGTGTGTCGATTACCTTCGGTTCACTCAAATACATAAAAATCATCCATCAGAAGTGGCCTGCAAATACCGAAACGAACGCAAAGGACTCGATATACCGAAATCCAGAAATCGTTGTGCAAACTCGCGGCGAAAGTTTCAGTGCGTGTATTGTTTGTCGATTACCTCCATTTCACTCGAATACATGAAAATCATGTATCTGAAGCGACCTCCAATCATCCAAACGAACGCAAAGCCTCGATCTACCGAAATAGAGAAACCGTTGTGGAAACTCGGGTTGATCGTGCCAGGTCGCAACTTGTGTATCGATATCCTGCATTTTATTCAAATACATGAAATTCATGCATCAGAAGAGCTCTCGAATCATCCAAACGAACGCAAAGCCTCAATATACCGAAATCGAGTAACCGTTGTGGAAACTCGGGTTGATCGTGTCAGGTCGCGACTGGTGTGTCGATAACCTTCATTTCATTCAAATTCATGAAATTCATGCATCAGAAGAGCCCTCCTATCATCCAAACGAACGCAAAGCCTCAATATACCGAAATCGAGGAACCGTTGTGGAAACTCGGGATGATCGTGTCAGGGCGCGACTGTTGTGTCGATAACCTTCATTTCACTCAAATACATGAAATTCATGCATCAGAAGAGCCATCCAATCATCCAAACGAACGCAAAAACTCAATATACCGAAATCGAGAAACCGTTGTGGAATTCGGGTTGATCGTGCCAGGTCGCGACTTGTGTGTCGATATCCTGCATTTTATTCAAATACATGAAATTCATGCATCAGAAGAGCCCTTCAATCATCCAAACGAACGCAAAGCGTCAATATACCGAAATCGAGGAACCGTTGTGGAATCTCGGGTTGATCGTGTCAGGGCGCGACTGGTGTGTCGATAACCTTTATTTCATTCAAATTCATGAAATTCATGCATCAGAAGGGCCCTCCAATCATCCAAACGAACGCAAAGCCTCAATATACCGAAATCGACGAACCGTTATGCAAACTCGGGTTGATCGTGTCAGGGCGCGACTAGTGTGTCGATTACCTTCGGTTCACTCAAATACATGAAATTCATGCATCAGAAGAGCCCTCCAATCATCCAAACCCACGCAAAGCCTCAATATACCGAAATCGAGGAACCGTTATGCAAACTCGGGTTGATCGTGTCAGGGCGCGACTAGTGTGTCGATTACCTTCGGTTCACTCAAATACATGAAATTCATGGATCAGAAGAGCCCTCCAATCATCCAAACGAACGCAAAGCCTCAATATACCGAAATCGAGGAACAATTGTGTAAACTCGGGTTGATCGTCTCAGGGCGCGACTGGTGTATCGATTACCTTCATTCCACTCGAATACAGAAAAATCATCCATCAGAAGTGGCCTGCAAATACCGAAACGAACGCAAAGGACTCGATATACCGAAATCCAGAAATCGTTGTGCAAACTCGCGGCGAAAGTTTCAGTGCGTGTATTGTTTGTCGATTACCTCCATTTCACTCGAATACATGAAAATCATGCATCTGAATCGACCTCCAATCATCCAAACGAACGCAAAGCCTCAATATACCGAAATCGAGGAACCGTTATGCAAACTCGGGTTGATCGTGTCAGGGCGCGACTAGTGTGTCGATTACCTTCGGTTCACTCAAATACATGAAATTCATGCATCAGAAGAGCCCTCCAATTATCCAAACGAACGCAAAGCCTCAATATACCGAAATCGATAAACCGTTGTGGAATTCGGGTTGATCGTGCCAGGTCGCGACTTGTGTGTCGATATCCTGCATTTTATTCAAATACATGAAATTCATGCATCAGAAGAGCCCTCCAATCATCCAAACGAACGCAGAGCCTCAATATACCGAAATCGAGGAACCGTTATGCAAACTCGGGTTGATCGTGTCAGGGTGCGACTAGTGTGTCGATTACCTTCGGTTCACTCAAATACATGAAATTCATGCATCAGAAGCGCCCTCCAATCATCCAAACGAACGCAAAGCCTCAATATACCGAAATCGAGGAACCGTTATGCAAACTCGGGTTGATCGTGTCAGGGCGCGACTAGTGTGTCGATTACCTTCGGTTCACTCAAATACATGAAATTCATGCATCAGAAGGGCCCTCCAATCATCCAAACGAACGCAAAGCCTCAATATACCGAAATCTAGGAACCGTTGTGGAAACTCGGGTTGATCGTGTCAGGGCGCGAGTGGTGTGTCGATAATCTTCATTTCATTCAAATTCATGAAATTCATGCATCAGAAGAGCCCTCCAATCATCCAAACGAACGCAAAGCCTCAATATACCGAAATCGAGAAACCGTTGTGGAATTCGGGTTGATCGTGCCAGGTCGCGACTTGTGTGTCGATATCCTGCATTTTATTCAAATACATGAAATTCATGCATCAGAAGAGCCCTCCAATCATCCAAACGAACGCAAAGCCTCAATATACCGAAATCGAGGAACCGTTATGCAAACTCGGGTTGATCGTGTCAGGGCGCGACTAGTGTATCGATTACCTTCGGTTCACTCAAATACATGAAATTCATGCATCAGAAGTGCCCTCCAATCATCCAAACGAACGCAAAGCCTCAATATACCGAAATCGAGGAACCGTTATGCAAACTCGGGTTGATCGTGTCAGGGCGCGACTAGTGTGTCGATTACCTTCGGTTCACTCAAATACATGAAATTCATGCATCAGAAGGGCCCTCCAATCATCCAAACGAACGCAAAGCCTCAATATACCGAAATCGAGGAACCGTTATGCAAACTCGGGTTGATCGTGTCAGGGCGCGACTAGTGTGTCGATTACCTTCGGTTCACTCAAATACATGAAATTCATGCATCAGAAGGGCCCTCCAATCATCCAAACGAACGCAAACCCTCAATATACCGAAATCGAGGAACCGTTGTGGAAACTCGGGTTAATCGTGTCAGGGCGCGACTAGTGTGTCGATTACCTTCGGTTCACGCAAATACATGAAATTCATGCATCAGAAGAGCCCTCCAATCATCCAAACGAACGCGAAGCCTCAATATACCGAAATCTAGGAACCGTTGCGGAATTTCGGGTTGATCGTGTCAGGGCGCGACTGGTGTGTCGATAACCTTCATTTCATTCAAATTCATGAAATTCATGCATCAGAAGAGCCCTCCAATCATCCAAACGAACGCAAAGCCTCAATATACTGAAATCGAGAAACCGTTGTGGAATTCGGGTTGATCGTGCCATGTCGCGACTTGTGTGTCGATATCCTGCATTTTATTCAAATACATGAAATTCATGCATCAGAAGAGCCCTCCAATCATCCAAACGAACGCAAAGCCCCAATATACCGAAATCGAGGATCCGTTATGCAAACTCGGGTTGATCGTGTCAGGGCGCGACTAGTGTGTCGATTACCTTCGGTTCACTCAAATACATGAAATTCATGCATCAGAAGGGGCCTCCAATCATCCAAACGAACGCAAAGCCTCAATATACCGAAATCTAGGAACCGTTGTGGAAACTCGGGTTGATCGTGTCAGGGCGCAACTGGTGTGTCGATAACCTTCATTTCATTCAAATTCATGAAATTCATGCATCAGAAGAGCCCTCCAATCATCCAAACGAACGCAAAGCCTCAATATACCGAAATCGAGAAACCGTTGTGGAATTCGGGTTGATCGTGCCAGGTCGCGACTTGTGTGTCGATATCCTGCATTTTATTCAAATACATGAAATTCATGCATCAGAAGAGCCCTCTAATCATCCAAACGAACGCAAAGCCTCAATATACCGAAATCGAGGAACCGTTATGCAAACTCGGGTTGATCGTGTCAGGGCGCGACTAGTGTGTCGATTACCTTCGGTTCACTCAAATACATGAAATTCATGCATCAGAAGAGGCCTCCAATCATCCAAACGAACGCAAAGCCTCAATATACCGAAATCGAGGAACCGTTATGCAATCTCGGGTTGATCGTGTCAGGTCGCGACTAGTGTGTCGATTACCTTCGGTTCACTCAAATACATAAAAATCATCCATCAGAAGTGGCCTGCAAATACCGAAACGAACGCAAAGGACTCGATATACCGAAATCCAGAAATCGTTGTGCAAACTCGCGGCGAAAATTTCAGTGCGTGTATTGTTTGTCGATTACCTCCATTTCACTCGAATACATGAATATCATGCATGTGAAGCGACCTCCAATCATCCAAACGAACGCAAATCCTCGATCTACCGAAATCGAGAAACCGTTGTGGAAACTCGGGTTGATCGTGCCAGGTCGCAACTTGTGTGTCGATATCCTGCATTTTATTCAAATACATGAAATTTATGCATCAGAAGAGCCCTCCAATCATCCAAACGAACGCAAATCCTCAATATACCGAAATCGAGGAACCGTTGTGGAAACTCGGGTTGATCGTGTCAGGTCGCGACTGGTGTGTCGATTACCTTCGGTTCACTCAAATACATGAAATTCATGCATCAGAAGAGGCCTCCAATCATCCAAACGAACGCAAAGCCTCAATATACCGAAATCGAGGAACCGTTATGCAATCTCGGGTTGATCGTGTCAGGTCGCGACTAGTGTGTCGATTACCTTCGGTTCATTCAAATACATAAAAATCATCCATCAGAAGTGGCCTGCAAATACCGAAACGAACGCAAAGGACTCGATATACCGAAATCCAGAAATCGTTGTGCAAACTCGCGGCGAAAATTTCAGTGCGTGTATTGTTTGTCGATTACCTCCATTTCACTCGAATACATGAATATCATGCATCTGAAGCGACCTCCAATCATCCAAACGAACGCAAATCCTCGATCTACCGAAATAGAGAAACCGTTGTGGAAACTCGGGTTGATCGTGCCAGGTCGCAACTTGTGTGTCGATATCCTGCATTTTATTCAAATACATGAAATTCATGCATCAGAAGAGCTCTCCAATCATCCAAACGAACGCAAAGCCTCAATATACCGAAATCGAGGAACCGTTGTGGAAACTCGGGTTGATCGTGTCAGGTCGCGACTGGTGTGTCGATAACCTTCATTTCATTCAAATACATTAAATTCATGCATCAGAAGAGCCCTCCTATCATCCGAACGAACGCAAAGCCTCAATATACCGAAATCGAGGAACCGTTGTGGAAACTCGGGTTGATCGTCTCAGGGCGCGACTGGTGTATCGATTACCTTCAGTCCACTCGAATACATAAAAATCATCCATCAAAAGTGGCCTGCAAATACCGAAACGAACGCAAAGGACTCGATATACCGAAATCCAGAAATCGTTGTGCAAACTCGCGGCGAAAGTTTCAGTGCGTGTATTGTTTGTCGATTACCTCCATTTCACTCGAATACATGAAAATCATGCATCTGAAGCGACCTCCAATTATCCAAACGAACGCAAAGCCTCGATCTACCGAAATCGAGAAACCGTTGTGGAAACTCGGGTTGATCGTGCCAGGTCGCAACTTGTGTGTCGATATCCTGCATTTTATTCAAATACATGAAATTTATGCATCAGAAGAGCCCTCCAATCATCCAAACGAACGCAAATCCTCAATATACCGAAATCGAGGAACCGTTGTGGAAACTCGGGTTGATCGTGTCAGGTCGCGACTGGTGTGTCGATAACCTTCATTTCATTCAAATTCATGAAATTCATGCATCAGAAGAGCCCTCCTATCATCCGAACGAACGCAAAGCCTCAATATACCGAAATCGAGGAACCGTTGTGGAAACTCGGGTTGATCGTCTCAGGGCGCGACTGGTGTATCGATTACCTTCAGTCCACTCGAATACATAAAAATCATCCATCAAAAGTGGCCTGCAAATACCGAAACGAACGCAAAGGACTCGATATACCGAAATCCAGAAATCGTTGTGCAAACTCGCGGCGAAAGTTTCAGTGCGTGTATTGTTTGTCGATTACCTCCATTTCACTCGAATACATGAAAATCATGCATCTGAAGCGACCTCCAATCATCCAAACGAACGCAAAGCCTCGATCTACCGAAATCGAGAAACCGTTGTGGAAACTCGGGTTGATCGTGCCAGGTCGCAACTTGTGTGTCGATATCCTGCATTTTATTCAAATACATGAAATTTATGCATCAGAAGAGCCCTCCAATCATCCAAACGAACGCAAATCCTCAATATACCGAAATCGACGAACCGTTATGCAAACTCGGTTTGATCGTGTCAGGGCGCGACTAGTGTGTCGATATCCTGCATTTTATTCAAATACATAAAATTCATGCATCAGAAGAGCTCTCCAATCATCCAAACGAACGCAAAGCCTCAATATACCGAAATCGAGGAACCGTTGTGGAAACTCGGGTTGATCGTGTCAGGTCGCGACTGGTGTGTCGATAACCTTCATTTCATTCAAATTCATGAAATTCATGCATCAGAAGAGCCCTCCTATCATCCAAACGAACGCAAAGACTCAATATACCGAAATCGAGGAACCGTTATGCAAACTCGGGTTGATCGTGTCAGGGCGCGACTAGTGTGTCGATTACCTTCGGTTCACTCAAATACATTAAATTCATGCATCAGAAGAGCCCTCCAATCATCCAAACGAACGCAAAACCTCAATATACCGAATTCGAGGAACCATTGTGTAAACTCGGGTTGATCGTCTCAGGGCGCGACTGGTGTATCGATTACCTTCATTCCACTCGAATACATAAAAATCATCCATCAGAAGTGGCCTGCAAATACCGAAACGAACGCAAAGGACTCGATATACCGAAATCCAGAAATCGTTGTGCAAACTCGCGGCGAAAGTTTCAGTGCGTGTATTGTTTGTCGATTACCTCCATTTCACTCGAATACATGAAAATCATGCATCTGAAGCGACCTCCAATCATCCAAACGAACGCAAAGCCTCGATCTACCGAAATCGAGAAGCCGTTGTGGAAACTCGGGTTGATCGTGCCAGGTCGCATCTTGTGTGTCGATATCCTGCATTTTATTCAAATACATGAAATTCATGCATCAGAAGAGCCCTCCAATCATCCAAACGAACGCAAAGCCTCAATATACCGAAATCGAGGAACCGTTATGCAAACTCGGGTTGATCGTGTCAGGGCGCGACTAGTGTGTCGATTACCTTCGGTTCACTCAAATACATGAAATTCATGCATCAGAAAAGCCCTCCAATCAACCAAACGAACGCAAAGCCTCAGTATACCGAAATCGAGGAACCGTTGTGGAATTTCGGGTTGATCGTGTCAGGGCGCGACTGGTGTGTCGATAACCTTCATTTCATTCAAATTCATGAAATTCATGCATCAGAAGAGCCCTCCAATCATCCAAACGAACGCAAAGCCTCAATATACTGAAATCGAGAAACCGTTGTGGAATTCGGGTTGATCGTGCCAGGTCGCGACTTGTGTGTCGATATCCTGCATTTTATTCAAATACATGAAATTCATGCATCAGAAGAGCCCTCCAATCATCCAAACGAACGCAAATCCTCGATCTACCGAAATAGAGAAACCGTTGTGGAAACTCGGGTTGATCGTGCCAGGTCGCAACTTGTGTGTCGATATCCTGCATTTTATTCAAATACATGAAATTCATGCATCAGAAGAGCCCTCCTATCATCCGAACGAACGCAAAGCCTCAATATACCGAAATCGAGGAACCGTTGTGGAAACTCGGGTTGATCGTCTCAGGGCGCGACTGGTGTATCAATTACCTTCAGTCCACACGAATTCATAAAAATCATCCATCAGAAGTGGCCTGCAAATACCGAAACGAACGCAAAGGACTCGATATACCGAAATCCAGAAATCGTTGTGCAAACTCGCGGCGAAAGTTTCAGTGCGTGTATTGTTTGTCGATTACCTCCATTTCACTCGAATACATGAAAATCATGCATCTGAAGCGACCTCCAATCATCCAAACGAACGCAAAGCCTCAATATACCGAAATCGAGGAACCGTTGTGGAAACTCGGGTTGATCGTGTCAGGTCGCGACTGGTGTGTCGATAACCTTCATTTCATTCAAATTCATGAAATTCATGCATCAGAAGAGCCCTCCTATCATCCGAACGAACGCAAAGCCTCAATATACCGAAATAGAGAAACCGTTGTGGAAACTCGGGTTGATCGTGCCAGGTCGCAACTTGTGTGTCGATATCCTGCATTTTATTCAAATACATGAAATTCATGCATCAGAAGAGCTCTCCAACCATCCAAACGAACGCAAAGCCTCAATATACTGAAATCGAGGAACCGTTGTGGAAACTCGGGTTGATCGTGTCAGGTCGCGACTGGTGTGTCGATAACCTTCATTTCATTCAAATTCATGAAATTCATGCATCAGAAGAGCCCTCCTATCATCCGAACGAACGCAAAGCCTCAATATACCGAAATCGAGGAACCGTTGTGGAAACTCGGGTTGATCGTGTCAGGGCGCGACTGTTGTGTCCATAACCTTAATTTCACTCAAATACATGAAATTCATGCATCAGAAGAGCCCTCCAATCATCCAAACGAACGCAAAGCCTCAATATACCGAAATCGAGGAACCATTGTGTAAACTCGGGTTGATCGTCTCAGGGCGCGACTGGTGTATCGATTACCTTCATTCCACTCGAATACATAAAAATCATCCATCAGAAGTGGCCTGCAAATACCGAAACGAACGCAAAGGACTCGATATACCGAAATCCAGAAATCGTTGTGCAAACTCGCGGCGAAAGTTTCAGTGCGTGTATTGCTTGTCGATTACCTCCATTTCACTCGAATACATGAAAATCATGCATCTGAAGCGACCTCCAATCATCCAAACGAACGCAAAGCCTCGATCTACCGAAATCGAGAAACCGTTGTGGAAACTCGGGTTGATCGTGCCAGGTCGCAACTTGTGTGTCGATATCCTGCATTTTATTCAAATACATGAAATTTATGCATCAGAAGAGCCCTCCAATCATCCAAACGAACGCAAATCCTCAATATACCGAAATCGACGAACCGTTATGCAAACTCGGTTTGATCGTGTCAGGGCGCGACTAGTGTGTCGATATCCTGCATTTTATTCAAATACATGAAATTCATGCATCAGAAGAGCTCTCCAATCATCCAAACGAACGCAAAGCCTCAATATACCGAAATCGAGGAACCGTTGTGGAAACTCGGGTTGATCGTGTCAGGTCGCGACTGGTGTGTCGATAACCTTCATTTCATTCAAATTCATGAAATTCATGCATCAGAAGAGCCCTCCTATCATCCAAACGAACGCAAAGACTCAATATACCGAAATCGAGGAACCGTTATGCAAACTCGGGTTGATCGTGTCAGGGCGCGACTAGTGTGTCGATTACCTTCGGTTCACTCAAATACATTAAATTCATGCATCAGAAGAGCCCTCCAATCATCCAAACGAACGCAAAGCCTCAATATACCGAATTCGAGGAACCATTGTGTAAACTCGGGTTGATCGTCTCAGGGCGCGACTGGTGTATCGATTACCTTCATTCCACTCGAATACATAAAAATCATCCATCAGAAGTGGCCTGCAAATACCGAAACGAACGCAAAGGACTCGATATACCGAAATCCAGAAATCGTTGTGCAAACTCGCGGCGAAAGTTTCAGTGCGTGTATTGTTTGTCGATTACCTCCATTTCACTCGAATACATGAAAATCATGCATCTGAAGCGACCTCCAATCATCCAAACGAACGCAAAGCCTCGATCTACCGAAATCGAGAAACCGTTGTGGAAACTCGGGTTGATCGTGCCAGGTCGCATCTTGTGTATCGATATCCTGCATTTTATTCAAATACATGAAATTCATGCATCAGAAGAGCCCTCCAATCATCCAAACGAACGCAAAGCCTCAATATACCGAAATCGAGGAACCGATATGCAAACTCGGGTTGATCGTGTCAGGGCGCGACTAGTGTGTCGATTACCTTCGGTTCACTCAAATACATGAAATTCATGCATCAGAAAAGCCCTCCAATCAACCAAACGAACGCAAAGCCTCAGTATACCGAAATCGAGGAACCGTTGTGGAATTTCGGGTTGATCGTGTCAGGGCGCGACTGGTGTGTCGATAACCTTCATTTCATTCAAATTCATGAAATTCATGCATCAGAAGAGCCCTCCAATCATCCAAACGAACGCAAAGCCTCAATATACTGAAATCGAGAAACCGTTGTGGAATTCGGGTTGATCGTGCCAGGTCGCGACTTGTGTGTCGATATCCTGCATTTTATTCAAATACATGAAATTCATGCATCAGAAGAGCCCTCCAATCATCCAAACGAACGCAAATCCTCGATCTACCGAAATAGAGAAACCGTTGTGGAAACTCGGGTTGATCGTGCCAGGTCGCAACTTGTGTGTCGATATCCTGCATTTTATTCAAATACATGAAATTCATGCATCAGAAGAGCCCTCCTATCATCCGAACGAACGCAAAGCCTCAATATACCGAAATCGAGGAACCGTTGTGGAAACTCGGGTTGATCGTGTCAGGGCGCGACTGGTGTATCGATTACCTTCATTCCACTCGAATACAGAAAAATCATCCATCAGAAGTGGCCTGCAAATACCGAAACGAACGCAAAGGACTCGATATACCGAAATCCAGAAATCGTTGTGCAAACTCGCGGCGAAAGTTTCAGTGCGTGTATTGTTTGTCGATTACCTCCATTTCACTCGAATACATGAAAATCATGCATCTGAATCGACCTCCAATAATCCAAACGAACGCAAAGCCTCGATCTACCGAAATCGAGAAACCGTTGTGGAAACTCGGGTTGATCGTGCCAGGTCGCATCTTGTGTGTCGATATCCTGCATTTTATTCAAATACATGAAATTCATGCATCAGAAGAACCCTCCAATCATCCAAACGAACGCAAAGCCTCAATATACCGAAATCGAGGGACCGTTGTGTAAACTCGGGTTAATCGTGTCAGGGCGCGACTTGTGTGTCGATAACCTTCATTTCATTAAAATAGATGAAATTCATGCATCAGAAGGGCACTCCAATCATCCAAACGAACGCAAAGCCTCAATATACCGAAATCGAGGAACCGTTGTGTAAACTCGGGTTGATCGTCTCAGGGCGCGACTGCTGTGTCGATTAGCTTCGCTTCACTCAAATACATGAAATTCATGCATCAGAAGAGCCCTCCAATCATCCAAACGAACGCAAAGCCTCAATATACCGAAATCGACGAACCGTTATGCAAACTCGGGTTGATCGTGTCAGGGCGCGACTAGTGGGTCGATTACCTTCGGTTCACTCAAATACATGAAATTCATGCATCAGAAGAGCCCTCCAATCATCCAAACGAACGCAAAGCCTCAATATACCGAAATCGAGGAACCGTTATGCAAACTCGGGTTAATCGTGTCAGGGCGCGACTTGTATGTCGATTACCTTCACTTCATTCAAATACATGAAATTCATGCATCAGAAGAGGCCTCCAATCATCCAAACGAACGCAAAGCCTCAATATACCGAAATCGAGGAACCGTTATGCAAACTCGGGTTGATCGTGTCAGGTCGCGACTAGTGTGTCGATTACCTTCGGTTCACTCAACTACATAAAAATCATCCATCAGTGGCCTGCAAATACTGAAACGAACGCAAAGGACTCGATATACCGAAGTCCAGAAATCGTTGTGCAAACTCGCGGCGAAAGTTTCAGTGCGTGTATTGTTTGTCGACTACCTCCATTTCACTCGAATACATGAAAATCATGCATCTGAAGCGACCTCCAATCATCCAAACGAACGCAAAGCCTCGATCTACCGAAATCGAGAAACCGTTGTGGAAACTCGGGTTGATCGTGCCAGGTCGCAACTTGTGTGTCGATATCCTGCATTTTATACAAATACATGCAATTCAAGCATCAGAAGAGCCCTCCAATCATCCAAACGAACGCAAATCCTCAATATACCGAAATCGAGGAACCGTTATGCAATCTCGGGTTGATCGTGTCAGGGCGAGACTAGTGTGTCGATTACCTTCGGTTCACTCAAATACATGAAATTCATGCATCAGAAGAGCCCTCCAATCATCCAAACGAACGCAAAGCCTCAATATACCGAAATCGAGGAACCGTTATGCAAACTCGGGTTGATCGTGTCAGGGCGCGACTAGTGTGTCGATTACCTTCGGTTCACTCAAATACATGAAATTCATGCATCAGAAGAGCCCTCCAATCATCCAAACGAACGCAAAGCCTCAATATACCGAAATCGACGAACCGTTATGCAAACTCGGGTTGATCGTGTCAGGGCGCGACTAGTGTGTCGATTACCTTCGGTTCACTCAAATACATGAAATTCATGCATCAGAAGGGCCCTCCAATCATCCAAACGAACGCAAAGCCTCAATATACCGAAATCGAGGGACCGTTGTGGAAACTCGGGTTAATCGTGTCAGGGCGCGACTTGTGTGTCGATAACCTTCATTTCATTAAAATACATGAAATTCATGCATCAGAAGGGCACTCCAATCATCCAAACGAACGCAAAGCCTCAATATACCGAAATCGAGGAACCGTTGTGTAAACTCGGGTTGATCGTCTCAGGGCGCGACTGCTGTGTCGATTAGCTTCGCTTCACTCAAATACATGAAATTCATGCATCAGAAGAGCACTCCAATCATCCAAACGAACGCAAAGCCTCAACATACCGAAATCGACGAACCGTTATGCAAACTCGGGTTGATCGTGTCAGGGCGCGACTAGTGGGTCGATTACCTTCGGTTCACTCAAATACATGAAATTCATGCATCAGAAGAGCCTTCCAATCATCCAAACGAACGCAAAGCCTCAATATACCGAAATCGAGGAACCGTTATGCAAACTCGGGTTAATCGTGTCAGGGCGCGACTTGTGTGTCGATTACCTTCATTTCATTCAAATACATGAAATTCATGCATCAGAAGAGGCCTCCAATCATCCAAACGAACGCAAAGCCTCAATATACCGAAATCGAGGAACCGTTATGCAAACTCGGGTTGATCGTGTCAGGTCGCGACTAGTGTGTCGATTACCTTCGGTTCACTCAAATACATAAAAATCATCCATCAGAAGTGGCCTGCAAATACTGAAACGAACGCAAAGGACTCGATATACCGAAGTCCAGAAATCGTTGTGCAAACTCGCGGCGAAAGTTTCAGTGCGTGTATTGTTTGTCGATTACCTCCATTTCACTCGAATACATGAAAATCATGCATCTGAAGCGACCTCCAATCATCCAAACGAACGCAAAGCCTCGATATACCGAAATAGAGAAACCGTTGTGGAAACTCGGGTTGATAGTGCCAGGTCGCAACTTGTGTATCGATATCCTGCATTTTATTCAAATACATGAAATTCATGCATCAGAAGAGCTCTCCAATCATCCAAACGAACGCAAAGCCTCAATATACCGAAATCGAGGAACCGTTGTGGAAACTCGGGTTGATCGTGTCAGGTCGCGACTGGTGTGTCGATAACCTTCATTTCGTTCAAATTCATGAAATTCATGCATCAGAAGAGCCCTCCTATCATCCAAACGAACGCAAAGCCTCAATATACCGAAATCGAGGAACCGTTGTGGAAACTCGGGTTGATCGTGTCAGGGCGCGACTGTTGTGTCGATAACCTTCATTTCACTCAAATACATGAAATTCATGCATCAGAAAAGCCCTCCAATCATCCAAACGAACGCAAAGCCTCAATATACCGAAATCGAGGAACCATTGTGTAAACTCGGGTTGATCGTCTCAGGGCGCGACTGGTGTATCGATTACCTTCATTCCACTCGAATACATAAAAATCATCCATCAGAAGTGGCCTGCAAATACCGAAACGAACGCAAAGGACTCGAAATACCGAAATCCAGAAATCGTTGTGCAAACTCGCGGCGAAAGTTTCAGTGCGTGTATTGTTTGTCGATTACCTCCATTTCACTCGAATACATGAAAATCATGCATCTGAAGCGACCTCCAATCATCCAAACGAACGCAAAGCCTCGATCTACCGAAATCGAGAAACCGTTGTGGAAACTCGGGTTGATCGTGCCAGGTCGCAACTTGTGTGTCGATATCCTGCATTTTATTCAAATACATGAAATTCATGCATCAGAAGAGCCCTCCAATCATCCAAACGAACGCAAATCCTCAATATACCGAAATCGAGGAACCGTTATGCAATCTCGGGTTGATCGTGTCAGGGCGCGACTAGTGTGTCGATTACCTTCGGTTCACTCAAATACATGAAATTCATGCATCAGAAGAGCCCTCCAATTATCCAAACGAACGCAAAGCCTCAATATACCGAAATCGAGGAACCGTTATGCAAACTCGGGTTGATCGTGTCAGGGCGCGACTAGTGTGTCGATTACCTTCGGTTCACTCAAATACATGAAATTCATGCATCAGAAGAGCCCTCCAATCATCCAAACGAACGCAAAGCCTCAATATACCGAAATCGACGAACCGTTATGCAAACTCGGGGTGATCGTGTCAAGGCGCGACTAGTGTGTCGATTACCTTCGGTTCACTCAAATACATGAAATTCATGCATCAGAAGGGCCCTCCAATCATCCAAACGAACGGAAAGCCTCAATATACTGAAATCGAGGGACCGTTGTGGAAACTCGGGTTAATCGTGTCAGGGCGCGACTTGTGTGTCGATTACCTTCATTTCATTCAAATAAATGAAATTCATGCATCAGAAGGGCACTCCAATCATCCAAACGAACGCAAAGCCTCAATATACCGAAATCGAGGAACCGTTGTGTAAACTCGGGTTGATCGTCTCAGGGCGCGACTGGTGTATCGATTACCTTCATTCCACTCGAATACAGAAAAATCATCCATCAGAAGTGGCCTGCAAATACCGAAACGAACGCAAAGGACTCGATATACCGAAATCCAGAAATCGTTGTGCAAACTCGCGGCGAAAGTTTCAGTGCGTGTATTGTTTGTCGATTACCTCCATTTCACTCGAATACATGAAAATCATGCATCTGAATCGACCTCCAATCATCCAAACGAACGCACAGCCTCGATCTACCGAAATCGAGAAACCGTTGTGGAAACTCGGGTTGATCGTGCCAGCTCGCATCTTGTGTGTCGATATCCTGCATTTTATTCAAATATATGAAATTCATGCATCAGAAGAGCCCTCCAATCATCCAAACGAACGCAAAGCCTCAATATACCGAAATCGATAAACCGTTGTGGAATTCGGGTTGATCGTGCCAGGTCGCGACTTGTGTGTCGATATCCTGCATTTTATTCAAATACATGAAATTCATGCATCAGAAGAGCCCTCCAATCATCCAAACGAACGCAAAGCCTCAATATACCGAAATCGAGGAACCGTTATGCAAACTCGGGTTGATCGTGTCAGGGCGCGACTAGTGTGTCGATTACCTTCGGTTCACTCAAATACATGAAATTCATGCATCAGAAGCGCCCTCCAATCATCCAAACGAACGCAAAGCCTCAATATACCGAAATCGAGGAACCGTTATGCAAACTCGGGTTGATCGTGTCAGGGCGCGACTAGTGTGTCGATTACCTTCGGTTCACTCAAATACATGAAATTCATGCATCAGAAGGGCCCTCCAATCATCCAAACGAACGCAAAGCCTCAATATACCGAAATCTAGGAACCGTTGTGGAAACTCGGGTTGATCGTGTCAGGGCGCGAGCGGTGTGTCGATAACCTTCATTTCATTCAAATTCATGAAATTCATGCATCAGAAGAGCCCTCCAATCATCCAAACGAACGCAAAGCCTCAATATACCGAAATCGAGAAACCGTTGTGGAATTCGGGTTGATCGTGCCAGGTCGCGACTTGTGTGTCGATATCCTGCATTTTATTCAAATACATGAAATTCATGCATCAGAAGAGCCCTCCAATCATCCAAACGAACGCAAAGCCTCAATATACCGAAATCGAGGAACCGTTATGCAAACTCGGGTTGATCGTGTCAGGGCGCGACTAGTGTGTCGATTACCTTCGGTTCACTCAAATACATGAAATTCATGCATCAGAAGAGCCCTCCAATCATCCAAACGAACGCAAAGCCTCAATATACCGAAATCGAGGAACCGTTATGCAAACTCGGGTTGATCGTGTCAGGGCGCGACTAGTGTGTCGATTACCTTCGGTTCACTCAAATACATGAAATTCATGCATCAGAAGAGCCCTCCAATCATCCAAACGAACGCAAAGCCTCAATATACCGAAATCGAGGAACCGTTATGCAAACTCGGGTTGATCGTGTCAGGGCGCGACTAGTGTGTCGATTACCTTCGGTTCACTCAAATACATGAAATTCATGCATCAGAAGGGCCCTCCAATCATCCAAACGAACGCAAAGCCTCAATATACCGAAATCGAGGAACCGTTGTGGAAACTCGGGTTAATCGTGTCAGGGCGCGACTTGTGTGTCGATTACCTTCATTTCATTCAAATACATGAAATTCATGCATCAGAAGAGGCCTCCAATCATCCAAACGAACGCAAAGCCTTAATATACCGAAATCGAGGAACCGTTATGCAAACTCGGGTTGATCGTGTCAGGTCGCGACTAGTGTGTCGATTACCTTCGGTTCACTCAAATACATAAAAATCATCCATCAGAAGTGGCCTGCAAATACCGAAACGAACGCAAAGGACTCGATATACCGAAATCCAGAAATCGTTGTGCAAACTCGCGGCGAAAGTTTCAGTGCGTGTATTGTTTGTCGATTACCTCCATTTCACTCGAATACATGAAAATCATGTATCTGAAGCGACCTCCAATCATCCAAACGAACGCAAAGCCTCGATCTACCGAAATAGAGAAACCGTTGTGGAAACTCGGGTTGATCGTGCCAGGTCGCAACTTGTGTATCGATATCCTGCATTTTATTCAAATACATGAAATTCATGCATCAGAAGAGCTCTCGAATCATCCAAACGAACGCAAAGCCTCAATATACCGAAATCGAGTAACCGTTGTGGAAACTCGGGTTGATCGTGTCAGGTCGCGACTGGTGTGTCGATAACCTTCATTTCATTCAAATTCATGAAATTCATGCATCAGAAGAGCCCTCCTATCATCCAAACGAACGCAAAGCCTCAATATACCGAAATCGAGGAACCGTTGTGGAAACTCGGGATGATCGTGTCAGGGCGCGACTGTTGTGTCGATAACCTTCATTTCACTCAAATACATGAAATTCATGCATCAGAAGAGCCATCCAATCATCCAAACGAACGCAAAAACTCAATATACCGAAATCGAGAAACCGTTGTGGAATTCGGGTTGATCGTGCCAGGTCGCGACTTGTGTGTCGATATCCTGCATTTTATTCAAATACATGAAATTCATGCATCAGAAGAGCCCTTCAATCATCCAAACGAACGCAAAGCGTCAATATACCGAAATCGAGGAACCGTTGTGGAATCTCGGGTTGATCGTGTCAGGGCGCGACTGGTGTGTCGATAACCTTTATTTCATTCAAATTCATGAAATTCATGCATCAGAAGGGCCCTCCAATCATCCAAACGAACGCAAAGCCTCAATATACCGAAATCGACGAACCGTTATGCAAACTCGGGTTGATCGTGTCAGGGCGCGACTAGTGTGTCGATTACCTTCGGTTCACTCAAATACATGAAATTCATGCATCAGAAGAGCCCTCCAATCATCCAAACCCACGCAAAGCCTCAATATACCGAAATCGAGGAACCGTTATGCAAACTCGGGTTGATCGTGTCAGGGCGCGACTAGTGTGTCGATTACCTTCGGTTCACTCAAATACATGAAATTCATGGATCAGAAGAGCCCTCCAATCATCCAAACGAACGCAAAGCCTCAATATACCGAAATCGAGGAACAATTGTGTAAACTCGGGTTGATCGTCTCAGGGCGCGACTGGTGTATCGATTACCTTCATTCCACTCGAATACAGAAAAATCATCCATCAGAAGTGGCCTGCAAATACCGAAACGAACGCAAAGGACTCGATATACCGAAATCCAGAAATCGTTGTGCAAACTCGCGGCGAAAGTTTCAGTGCGTGTATTGTTTGTCGATTACCTCCATTTCACTCGAATACATGAAAATCATGCATCTGAATCGACCTCCAATCATCCAAACGAACGCAAAGCCTCAATATACCGAAATCGAGGAACCGTTATGCAAACTCGGGTTGATCGTGTCAGGGCGCGACTAGTGTGTCGATTACCTTCGGTTCACTCAAATACATGAAATTCATGCATCAGAAGAGCCCTCCAATTATCCAAACGAACGCAAAGCCTCAATATACCGAAATCGATAAACCGTTGTGGAATTCGGGTTGATCGTGCCAGGTCGCGACTTGTGTGTCGATATCCTGCATTTTATTCAAATACATGAAATTCATGCATCAGAAGAGCCCTCCAATCATCCAAACGAACGCAGAGCCTCAATATACCGAAATCGAGGAACCGTTATGCAAACTCGGGTTGATCGTGTCAGGGTGCGACTAGTGTGTCGATTACCTTCGGTTCACTCAAATACATGAAATTCATGCATCAGAAGCGCCCTCCAATCATCCAAACGAACGCAAAGCCTCAATATACCGAAATCGAGGAACCGTTATGCAAACTCGGGTTGATCGTGTCAGGGCGCGACTAGTGTGTCGATTACCTTCGGTTCACTCAAATACATGAAATTCATGCATCAGAAGGGCCCTCCAATCATCCAAACGAACGCAAAGCCTCAATATACCGAAATCTAGGAACCGTTGTGGAAACTCGGGTTGATCGTGTCAGGGCGCGAGTGGTGTGTCGATAATCTTCATTTCATTCAAATTCATGAAATTCATGCATCAGAAGAGCCCTCCAATCATCCAAACGAACGCAAAGCCTCAATATACCGAAATCGAGAAACCGTTGTGGAATTCGGGTTGATCGTGCCAGGTCGCGACTTGTGTGTCGATATCCTGCATTTTATTCAAATACATGAAATTCATGCATCAGAAGAGCCCTCCAATCATCCAAACGAACGCAAAGCCTCAATATACCGAAATCGAGGAACCGTTATGCAAACTCGGGTTGATCGTGTCAGGGCGCGACTAGTGTATCGATTACCTTCGGTTCACTCAAATACATGAAATTCATGCATCAGAAGTGCCCTCCAATCATCCAAACGAACGCAAAGCCTCAATATACCGAAATCGAGGAACCGTTATGCAAACTCGGGTTGATCGTGTCAGGGCGCGACTAGTGTGTCGATTACCTTCGGTTCACTCAAATACATGAAATTCATGCATCAGAAGGGCCCTCCAATCATCCAAACGAACGCAAAGCCTCAATATACCGAAATCGAGGAACCGTTATGCAAACTCGGGTTGATCGTGTCAGGGCGCGACTAGTGTGTCGATTACCTTCGGTTCACTCAAATACATGAAATTCATGCATCAGAAGGGCCCTCCAATCATCCAAACGAACGCAAACCCTCAATATACCGAAATCGAGGAACCGTTGTGGAAACTCGGGTTAATCGTGTCAGGGCGCGACTAGTGTGTCGATTACCTTCGGTTCACGCAAATACATGAAATTCATGCATCAGAAGAGCCCTCCAATCATCCAAACGAACGCGAAGCCTCAATATACCGAAATCTAGGAACCGTTGCGGAATTTCGGGTTGATCGTGTCAGGGCGCGACTGGTGTGTCGATAACCTTCATTTCATTCAAATTCATGAAATTCATGCATCAGAAGAGCCCTCCAATCATCCAAACGAACGCAAAGCCTCAATATACTGAAATCGAGAAACCGTTGTGGAATTCGGGTTGATCGTGCCATGTCGCGACTTGTGTGTCGATATCCTGCATTTTATTCAAATACATGAAATTCATGCATCAGAAGAGCCCTCCAATCATCCAAACGAACGCAAAGCCCCAATATACCGAAATCGAGGATCCGTTATGCAAACTCGGGTTGATCGTGTCAGGGCGCGACTAGTGTGTCGATTACCTTCGGTTCACTCAAATACATGAAATTCATGCATCAGAAGGGGCCTCCAATCATCCAAACGAACGCAAAGCCTCAATATACCGAAATCTAGGAACCGTTGTGGAAACTCGGGTTGATCGTGTCAGGGCGCAACTGGTGTGTCGATAACCTTCATTTCATTCAAATTCATGAAATTCATGCATCAGAAGAGCCCTCCAATCATCCAAACGAACGCAAAGCCTCAATATACCGAAATCGAGAAACCGTTGTGGAATTCGGGTTGATCGTGCCAGGTCGCGACTTGTGTGTCGATATCCTGCATTTTATTCAAATACATGAAATTCATGCATCAGAAGAGCCCTCTAATCATCCAAACGAACGCAAAGCCTCAATATACCGAAATCGAGGAACCGTTATGCAAACTCGGGTTGATCGTGTCAGGGCGCGACTAGTGTGTCGATTACCTTCGGTTCACTCAAATACATGAAATTCATGCATCAGAAGAGGCCTCCAATCATCCAAACGAACGCAAAGCCTCAATATACCGAAATCGAGGAACCGTTATGCAATCTCGGGTTGATCGTGTCAGGTCGCGACTAGTGTGTCGATTACCTTCGGTTCACTCAAATACATAAAAATCATCCATCAGAAGTGGCCTGCAAATACCGAAACGAACGCAAAGGACTCGATATACCGAAATCCAGAAATCGTTGTGCAAACTCGCGGCGAAAATTTCAGTGCGTGTATTGTTTGTCGATTACCTCCATTTCACTCGAATACATGAATATCATGCATGTGAAGCGACCTCCAATCATCCAAACGAACGCAAATCCTCGATCTACCGAAATCGAGAAACCGTTGTGGAAACTCGGGTTGATCGTGCCAGGTCGCAACTTGTGTGTCGATATCCTGCATTTTATTCAAATACATGAAATTTATGCATCAGAAGAGCCCTCCAATCATCCAAACGAACGCAAATCCTCAATATACCGAAATCGAGGAACCGTTGTGGAAACTCGGGTTGATCGTGTCAGGTCGCGACTGGTGTGTCGATTACCTTCGGTTCACTCAAATACATGAAATTCATGCATCAGAAGAGGCCTCCAATCATCCAAACGAACGCAAAGCCTCAATATACCGAAATCGAGGAACCGTTATGCAATCTCGGGTTGATCGTGTCAGGTCGCGACTAGTGTGTCGATTACCTTCGGTTCATTCAAATACATAAAAATCATCCATCAGAAGTGGCCTGCAAATACCGAAACGAACGCAAAGGACTCGATATACCGAAATCCAGAAATCGTTGTGCAAACTCGCGGCGAAAATTTCAGTGCGTGTATTGTTTGTCGATTACCTCCATTTCACTCGAATACATGAATATCATGCATCTGAAGCGACCTCCAATCATCCAAACGAACGCAAATCCTCGATCTACCGAAATAGAGAAACCGTTGTGGAAACTCGGGTTGATCGTGCCAGGTCGCAACTTGTGTGTCGATATCCTGCATTTTATTCAAATACATGAAATTCATGCATCAGAAGAGCTCTCCAATCATCCAAACGAACGCAAAGCCTCAATATACCGAAATCGAGGAACCGTTGTGGAAACTCGGGTTGATCGTGTCAGGTCGCGACTGGTGTGTCGATAACCTTCATTTCATTCAAATACATTAAATTCATGCATCAGAAGAGCCCTCCTATCATCCGAACGAACGCAAAGCCTCAATATACCGAAATCGAGGAACCGTTGTGGAAACTCGGGTTGATCGTCTCAGGGCGCGACTGGTGTATCGATTACCTTCAGTCCACTCGAATACATAAAAATCATCCATCAAAAGTGGCCTGCAAATACCGAAACGAACGCAAAGGACTCGATATACCGAAATCCAGAAATCGTTGTGCAAACTCGCGGCGAAAGTTTCAGTGCGTGTATTGTTTGTCGATTACCTCCATTTCACTCGAATACATGAAAATCATGCATCTGAAGCGACCTCCAATTATCCAAACGAACGCAAAGCCTCGATCTACCGAAATCGAGAAACCGTTGTGGAAACTCGGGTTGATCGTGCCAGGTCGCAACTTGTGTGTCGATATCCTGCATTTTATTCAAATACATGAAATTTATGCATCAGAAGAGCCCTCCAATCATCCAAACGAACGCAAATCCTCAATATACCGAAATCGAGGAACCGTTGTGGAAACTCGGGTTGATCGTGTCAGGTCGCGACTGGTGTGTCGATAACCTTCATTTCATTCAAATTCATGAAATTCATGCATCAGAAGAGCCCTCCTATCATCCGAACGAACGCAAAGCCTCAATATACCGAAATCGAGGAACCGTTGTGGAAACTCGGGTTGATCGTCTCAGGGCGCGACTGGTGTATCGATTACCTTCAGTCCACTCGAATACATAAAAATCATCCATCAAAAGTGGCCTGCAAATACCGAAACGAACGCAAAGGACTCGATATACCGAAATCCAGAAATCGTTGTGCAAACTCGCGGCGAAAGTTTCAGTGCGTGTATTGTTTGTCGATTACCTCCATTTCACTCGAATACATGAAAATCATGCATCTGAAGCGACCTCCAATCATCCAAACGAACGCAAAGCCTCGATCTACCGAAATCGAGAAACCGTTGTGGAAACTCGGGTTGATCGTGCCAGGTCGCAACTTGTGTGTCGATATCCTGCATTTTATTCAAATACATGAAATTTATGCATCAGAAGAGCCCTCCAATCATCCAAACGAACGCAAATCCTCAATATACCGAAATCGACGAACCGTTATGCAAACTCGGTTTGATCGTGTCAGGGCGCGACTAGTGTGTCGATATCCTGCATTTTATTCAAATACATAAAATTCATGCATCAGAAGAGCTCTCCAATCATCCAAACGAACGCAAAGCCTCAATATACCGAAATCGAGGAACCGTTGTGGAAACTCGGGTTGATCGTGTCAGGTCGCGACTGGTGTGTCGATAACCTTCATTTCATTCAAATTCATGAAATTCATGCATCAGAAGAGCCCTCCTATCATCCAAACGAACGCAAAGACTCAATATACCGAAATCGAGGAACCGTTATGCAAACTCGGGTTGATCGTGTCAGGGCGCGACTAGTGTGTCGATTACCTTCGGTTCACTCAAATACATTAAATTCATGCATCAGAAGAGCCCTCCAATCATCCAAACGAACGCAAAACCTCAATATACCGAATTCGAGGAACCATTGTGTAAACTCGGGTTGATCGTCTCAGGGCGCGACTGGTGTATCGATTACCTTCATTCCACTCGAATACATAAAAATCATCCATCAGAAGTGGCCTGCAAATACCGAAACGAACGCAAAGGACTCGATATACCGAAATCCAGAAATCGTTGTGCAAACTCGCGGCGAAAGTTTCAGTGCGTGTATTGTTTGTCGATTACCTCCATTTCACTCGAATACATGAAAATCATGCATCTGAAGCGACCTCCAATCATCCAAACGAACGCAAAGCCTCGATCTACCGAAATCGAGAAGCCGTTGTGGAAACTCGGGTTGATCGTGCCAGGTCGCATCTTGTGTGTCGATATCCTGCATTTTATTCAAATACATGAAATTCATGCATCAGAAGAGCCCTCCAATCATCCAAACGAACGCAAAGCCTCAATATACCGAAATCGAGGAACCGTTATGCAAACTCGGGTTGATCGTGTCAGGGCGCGACTAGTGTGTCGATTACCTTCGGTTCACTCAAATACATGAAATTCATGCATCAGAAAAGCCCTCCAATCAACCAAACGAACGCAAAGCCTCAGTATACCGAAATCGAGGAACCGTTGTGGAATTTCGGGTTGATCGTGTCAGGGCGCGACTGGTGTGTCGATAACCTTCATTTCATTCAAATTCATGAAATTCATGCATCAGAAGAGCCCTCCAATCATCCAAACGAACGCAAAGCCTCAATATACTGAAATCGAGAAACCGTTGTGGAATTCGGGTTGATCGTGCCAGGTCGCGACTTGTGTGTCGATATCCTGCATTTTATTCAAATACATGAAATTCATGCATCAGAAGAGCCCTCCAATCATCCAAACGAACGCAAATCCTCGATCTACCGAAATAGAGAAACCGTTGTGGAAACTCGGGTTGATCGTGCCAGGTCGCAACTTGTGTGTCGATATCCTGCATTTTATTCAAATACATGAAATTCATGCATCAGAAGAGCCCTCCTATCATCCGAACGAACGCAAAGCCTCAATATACCGAAATCGAGGAACCGTTGTGGAAACTCGGGTTGATCGTCTCAGGGCGCGACTGGTGTATCAATTACCTTCAGTCCACACGAATTCATAAAAATCATCCATCAGAAGTGGCCTGCAAATACCGAAACGAACGCAAAGGACTCGATATACCGAAATCCAGAAATCGTTGTGCAAACTCGCGGCGAAAGTTTCAGTGCGTGTATTGTTTGTCGATTACCTCCATTTCACTCGAATACATGAAAATCATGCATCTGAAGCGACCTCCAATCATCCAAACGAACGCAAAGCCTCAATATACCGAAATCGAGGAACCGTTGTGGAAACTCGGGTTGATCGTGTCAGGTCGCGACTGGTGTGTCGATAACCTTCATTTCATTCAAATTCATGAAATTCATGCATCAGAAGAGCCCTCCTATCATCCGAACGAACGCAAAGCCTCAATATACCGAAATAGAGAAACCGTTGTGGAAACTCGGGTTGATCGTGCCAGGTCGCAACTTGTGTGTCGATATCCTGCATTTTATTCAAATACATGAAATTCATGCATCAGAAGAGCTCTCCAACCATCCAAACGAACGCAAAGCCTCAATATACTGAAATCGAGGAACCGTTGTGGAAACTCGGGTTGATCGTGTCAGGTCGCGACTGGTGTGTCGATAACCTTCATTTCATTCAAATTCATGAAATTCATGCATCAGAAGAGCCCTCCTATCATCCGAACGAACGCAAAGCCTCAATATACCGAAATCGAGGAACCGTTGTGGAAACTCGGGTTGATCGTGTCAGGGCGCGACTGTTGTGTCCATAACCTTAATTTCACTCAAATACATGAAATTCATGCATCAGAAGAGCCCTCCAATCATCCAAACGAACGCAAAGCCTCAATATACCGAAATCGAGGAACCATTGTGTAAACTCGGGTTGATCGTCTCAGGGCGCGACTGGTGTATCGATTACCTTCATTCCACTCGAATACATAAAAATCATCCATCAGAAGTGGCCTGCAAATACCGAAACGAACGCAAAGGACTCGATATACCGAAATCCAGAAATCGTTGTGCAAACTCGCGGCGAAAGTTTCAGTGCGTGTATTGCTTGTCGATTACCTCCATTTCACTCGAATACATGAAAATCATGCATCTGAAGCGACCTCCAATCATCCAAACGAACGCAAAGCCTCGATCTACCGAAATCGAGAAACCGTTGTGGAAACTCGGGTTGATCGTGCCAGGTCGCAACTTGTGTGTCGATATCCTGCATTTTATTCAAATACATGAAATTTATGCATCAGAAGAGCCCTCCAATCATCCAAACGAACGCAAATCCTCAATATACCGAAATCGACGAACCGTTATGCAAACTCGGTTTGATCGTGTCAGGGCGCGACTAGTGTGTCGATATCCTGCATTTTATTCAAATACATGAAATTCATGCATCAGAAGAGCTCTCCAATCATCCAAACGAACGCAAAGCCTCAATATACCGAAATCGAGGAACCGTTGTGGAAACTCGGGTTGATCGTGTCAGGTCGCGACTGGTGTGTCGATAACCTTCATTTCATTCAAATTCATGAAATTCATGCATCAGAAGAGCCCTCCTATCATCCAAACGAACGCAAAGACTCAATATACCGAAATCGAGGAACCGTTATGCAAACTCGGGTTGATCGTGTCAGGGCGCGACTAGTGTGTCGATTACCTTCGGTTCACTCAAATACATTAAATTCATGCATCAGAAGAGCCCTCCAATCATCCAAACGAACGCAAAGCCTCAATATACCGAATTCGAGGAACCATTGTGTAAACTCGGGTTGATCGTCTCAGGGCGCGACTGGTGTATCGATTACCTTCATTCCACTCGAATACATAAAAATCATCCATCAGAAGTGGCCTGCAAATACCGAAACGAACGCAAAGGACTCGATATACCGAAATCCAGAAATCGTTGTGCAAACTCGCGGCGAAAGTTTCAGTGCGTGTATTGTTTGTCGATTACCTCCATTTCACTCGAATACATGAAAATCATGCATCTGAAGCGACCTCCAATCATCCAAACGAACGCAAAGCCTCGATCTACCGAAATCGAGAAACCGTTGTGGAAACTCGGGTTGATCGTGCCAGGTCGCATCTTGTGTATCGATATCCTGCATTTTATTCAAATACATGAAATTCATGCATCAGAAGAGCCCTCCAATCATCCAAACGAACGCAAAGCCTCAATATACCGAAATCGAGGAACCGATATGCAAACTCGGGTTGATCGTGTCAGGGCGCGACTAGTGTGTCGATTACCTTCGGTTCACTCAAATACATGAAATTCATGCATCAGAAAAGCCCTCCAATCAACCAAACGAACGCAAAGCCTCAGTATACCGAAATCGAGGAACCGTTGTGGAATTTCGGGTTGATCGTGTCAGGGCGCGACTGGTGTGTCGATAACCTTCATTTCATTCAAATTCATGAAATTCATGCATCAGAAGAGCCCTCCAATCATCCAAACGAACGCAAAGCCTCAATATACTGAAATCGAGAAACCGTTGTGGAATTCGGGTTGATCGTGCCAGGTCGCGACTTGTGTGTCGATATCCTGCATTTTATTCAAATACATGAAATTCATGCATCAGAAGAGCCCTCCAATCATCCAAACGAACGCAAATCCTCGATCTACCGAAATAGAGAAACCGTTGTGGAAACTCGGGTTGATCGTGCCAGGTCGCAACTTGTGTGTCGATATCCTGCATTTTATTCAAATACATGAAATTCATGCATCAGAAGAGCCCTCCTATCATCCGAACGAACGCAAAGCCTCAATATACCGAAATCGAGGAACCGTTGTGGAAACTCGGGTTGATCGTCTCAGGGCGCGACTGGTGTATCAATTACCTTCAGTCCACACGAATTCATAAAAATCATCCATCAGAAGTGGCCTGCAAATACCGAAACGAACGCAAAGGACTCGATATACCGAAATCCAGAAATCGTTGTGCAAACTCGCGGCGAAAGTTTCAGTGCGTGTATTGTTTGTCGATTACCTCCATTTCACTCGAATACATGAAAATCATGCATCTGAAGCGACCTCCAATCATCCAAACGAACGCAAAGCCTCAATATACCGAAATCGAGGAACCGTTGTGGAAACTCGGGTTGATCGTGTCAGGTCGCGACTGGTGTGTCGATAACCTTCATTTCATTCAAATTCATGAAATTCATGCATCAGAAGAGCCCTCCTATCATCCGAACGAACGCAAAGCCTCAATATACCGAAATAGAGAAACCGTTGTGGAAACTCGGGTTGATCGTGCCAGGTCGCAACTTGTGTGTCGATATCCTGCATTTTATTCAAATACATGAAATTCATGCATCAGAAGAGCTCTCCAACCATCCAAACGAACGCAAAGCCTCAATATACCGAAATCGAGGAACCGTTGTGGAAACTCGGGTTGATCGTGTCAGGTCGCGACTGGTGTGTCGATAACCTTCATTTCATTCAAATTCATGAAATTCATGCATCAGAAGAGCCCTCCTATCATCCGAACGAACGCAAAGCCTCAATATACCGAAATCGAGGAACCGTTGTGGAAACTCGGGTTGATCGTGTCAGGGCGCGACTGTTGTGTCCATAACCTTAATTTCACTCAAATACATGAAATTCATGCATCAGAAGAGCCCTCCAATCATCCAAACGAACGCAAAGCCTCAATATACCGAAATCGAGGAACCATTGTGTAAACTCGGGTTGATCGTCTCAGGGCGCGACTGGTGTATCGATTACCTTCATTCCACTCGAATACATAAAAATCATCCATCAGAAGTGGCCTGCAAATACCGAAACGAACGCAAAGGACTCGATATACCGAAATCCAGAAATCGTTGTGCAAACTCGCGGCGAAAGTTTCAGTGCGTGTATTGCTTGTCGATTACCTCCATTTCACTCGAATACATGAAAATCATGCATCTGAAGCGACCTCCAATCATCCAAACGAACGCAAAGCCTCGATCTACCGAAATCGAGAAACCGTTGTGGAAACTCGGGTTGATCGTGCCAGGTCGCATCTTGTGTGTCGATATCCTGCATTTTATTCAAATACATGAAATTCATGCATCAGAAGAGCCCTCCGATCATCCAAACGAACGCAAAGCCTCAATATACCGAAATCGAGGAACCGTTATGCAAACTCGGGTTGATCGTGTCAGGGCGCGACTAGTGTGTCGATTACCTTCGGTTCACTCAAATACATGAAATTCATGCATCAGAAAAGCCCTCCAATCAACCAAACGAACGCAAAGCCTCAGTATACCGAAATCGAGGAACCGTTGTGGAATTTCGGGTTGATCGTGTCAGGGCGCGACTGGTGTGTCGATAACCTTCATTTCATTCAAATTCATGAAATTCATGCATCAGAAGAGCCCTCCAATCATCCAAACGAACGCAAAGCCTCAATATACTGAAATCGAGAAACCGTTGTGGAATTCGGGTTGATCGTGCCAGGTCGCGACTTGTGTGTCGATATCCTGCATTTTATTCAAATACATGAAATTCATGCATCAGAAGAGCCCTCCAATCATCCAAACGAACGCAAAGCCTCAATATACCGAAATCGAGGAACCGTTATGCAAACTCGGGTTGATCGTGTCAGGGCGCGACTAGTGTGTCGATTACCTTCGGTTCACTCAAATACATGAAATTCATGCATCAGAAGGGCCCTCCAATCATCCAAACGAACGCAAAGCCTCAATATACCGAAATCTAAGAACCGTTGTGGAAACTCGGGTTGATCGTGTCAGGGCGCGACTGGTGTGTCGATAACCTTCATTTCATTCAAATTCATGAAATTCATGCATCAGAAGAGCCCTCCAATCATCCAAACGAACGCAAAGCCTCAATATACCGAAATCGAGAAACCGTTGTGGAATTCGGGTTGATCGTGCCAGGTCGCGACTTGTGTGTCGATATCCTGCATTTTATTCAAATACATGAAATTCATGCATCAGAAGAGCCCTCTAATCATCCAAACGAACGCAAAGCCTCAATATACCGAAATCGAGGAACCGTTATGCAAACTCGGGTTGATCGTGTCAGGGCGCGACTAGTGTGTCGATTACCTTCGGTTCACTCAAATACATGAAATTCATGCATCAGAAGAGGCCTCCAATTATCCAAACGAACGCAAAGCCTCAATATACCGAAATCGAGGGACCGTTATGCAATCTCGGGTTGATCGTGTCAGGTCGCGACTAGTGTGTCGATTACCTTCGGTTCACTCAAATACATAAAAATCATCCATCAGAAGTGGCCTGCAAATACCGAAACGAACGCAAAGGACTCGATATACCGAAATCCAGAAATCGTTGTGCAAACTCGAGGCGAAAATTTCAGTGCGTGTATTGTTTGTCGATTACCTCCATTTCACTCGAATACATGAATATCATGCATCTGAAGCGACCTCCAATCATCCAAACGAACGCAAATCCTCGATCTACCGAAATAGAGAAACCGTTGTGGAAACTCGGGTTGATCGTGCCAGGTCGCAACTTGTGTGTCGATATCCTGCATTTTATTCAAATACGTGAAATTCATGCATCAGAAGAGCCCTCCTATCATCCGAACGAACGCAAAGCCTCAATATACCGAAATCGAGGAACCGTTGTGGAAACTCGGGTTGATCGTCTCAGGGCGCGACTGGTGTATCAATTACCTTCAGTCCACACGAATTCATAAAAATCATCCATCAGAAGTGGCCTGCAAATACCGAAACGAACGCAAAGGACTCGATATACCGAAATCCAGAAATCGTTGTGCAAACTCGCGGCGAAAGTTTCAGTGCGTGTATTGTTTGTCGATTACCTCCATTTCACTCGAATACATGAAAATCATGCATCTGAAGCGACCTCCAATCATCCAAACGAACGCAAAGCCTCAATATACCGAAATCGAGGAACCGTTGTGGAAACTCGGGTTGATCGTGTCAGCTCGCGACTGGTGTGTCGATAACCTTCATTTCATTCAAATTCATGAAATTCATGCATCAGAAGAGCCCTCCTATCATCCGAACGAACGCAAAGCCTCAATATACCGAAATAGAGAAACCGTTGTGGAAACTCGGGTTGATCGTGCCAGGTCGCAACTTGTGTGTCGATATCCTGCATTTTATTCAAATACATGAAATTCATGCATCAGAAGAGCTCTCCAACCATCCAAACGAACGCAAAGCCTCAATATACCGAAATCGAGGAACCGTTGTGGAAACTCGGGTTGATCGTGTCAGATCGCGACTGGTGTGTCGATAACCTTCATTTCATTCAAATTCATGAAATTCATGCATCAGAAGAGCCCTCCAATCATCCAAACGAACGCAAAGCCTCAATATACCGAAATCGAGGAACCATTGTGTAAACTCGGGTTGATCGTCTCAGGGCGCGACTGGTGTATCGATTACCTTCATTCCACTCGAATACATAAAAATCATCCATCAGAAGTGGCCTGCAAATACCGAAACGAACGCAAAGGACTCGATATACCGAAATCCAGAAATCGTTGTGCAAACTCGCGGCGAAAGTTTCAGTGCGTGTATTGTTTGTCGATTACCTCCATTTCACTCGAATACATGAAAATCATGCATCTGAAGCGACCTCCAATCATCCAAACGAACGCAAAGCCTCGATCTACCGAAATCGAGAAACCGTTGTGGAAACTCGGGTTGATCGTGCCAGGTCGCAACTTGTGTGTCGATATCCTGCATTTTATTCAAATACATGAAATTTATGCATCAGAAGAGCCCTCCAATCATCCAAACGAACGCAAATCGTCAATATACCGAAATCGACGAACCGTTATGCAAACTCGGGTTGATCGTGTCAGGGCGCGACTAGTGTGTCGATTACCTTCGGTTCACTCAAATACATGAAATTCATGCATCAGAAGAGCCCTCCAATCATCCAAACGAACGCAAAGCCTCAATATACCGAAATCGAGGAACCGTTATGCAAACTCGGGTTGATCGTGTCAGGGCGCGACTAGTGTGTCGATTACCTTCGGTTCACTCAAATACATGAAATTCATGCATCAGAAGAGCCCTCCAATCATCCAAACGAACGCAAAGCCTCAATATACCGAAATCGAGGAACCGTTATGCAAACTCGGGTTGATCGTGTCAGGGCGCGACTAGTGAGTCGATTACCTTCGGTTCACTCAAATACATGAAATTTATGCATCAGAAGAGCCCTCCAATCATCCAAACGAACGCAAAGCCTCAATATACCGAAATCGAGGAACCGTTATGCAAACTCGCGTTGATCGTGTCAGGGCGCGACTAGTGTGTCGATTACCTTCGGTTCACTCAAATACATGAAATTCATGCATCAGAAGAGCCCTCCAATCATCCAAACGAACGCAAAGCCTCAATATACCGAAATCGAGGAACCGTTATGCAAACTCGGGTTGATCGTGTCAGGGCGCGACTAGTGAGTCGATTACCTTCGGTTCACTCAAATACATGAAATTTATGCATCAGAAGAGCCCTCCAATCATCCAAACGAACGCAAAGCCTCAATATACCGAAATCGAGGAACCGTTGTGTAAACTCGGGTTGATCGTCTCAGGGCGCGACTGGTGTGTCGATTACCTTCATTTCACTCGAATACATAAAAATCATCCATCAGAAGCGACCTACAAACATCACAACCAACGGAAACTCTCGATATACCGAAATCGAGAAATCGTCGTGCAAACTCGATGCGATTGTTCCAGGGCGCGATTTGTGTGTCGATTACCTTCGTTTCACTCAAATACATGAAATTCATCCATCAGAAGTGGCCTGGAAATACCGAAACAAACGCAAAGCCTCAATATACCGAAATCGAAGAACCGTTGTGCAGACTCGGGTTGATCGTGCCAGGTCGCGACTTGTGTGTCGATATCCTGCATTTTATTTAAATACATGAAATTAATGCATCAGAAGAGCCCTCCAATCATCCAAACGAACGCAAAGCCTCAATATACCGAAATCGAGGAACCGTTATGCAAAATCGGGTTGATCGTGTCAGGGCGCGACTAGTGTGTCGATTACCTTCGGTTCACGCAAATACATGAAATTCATGCATCAGAAGAGCCCTCCAATCATCGAAACGAACGCAAAGCCTCAATATACCGAAATCTAGGAACCGTTGTGGAAACTCGGGTTGATCGTGTCAGGGCGCGACTGGTGTGTCGATAACCTTCATTTTATTCAAATTCATGAAATTCATGCATCAGAAGAGCCCTCCAATCATCCAAACGAACGCAAAGCCTCAATATACCGAAATCGAGAAACCGTTGTGGAATTCGGGTTGATCGTGCCAGGTCGCGACTTGTGTGTCGATATCCTGCATTTTATTCAAATACATGAAATTCATGCATCAGAAGAGCCCTCTAATCATCCAAACGAACGCAAAGCCTCAATATACCGAAATCGAGGAACCGTTATGCAAACTCGGGTTGATCGTGTCAGGGCGCGACTAGTGTGTCGATTAACTTCGGTTCACTCAAATACATGAAATTCATGCATCACAAGAGGCCTCCAATCATCCAAACGAACGCAAAGCCTCAATATACCGAAATCGAGGAACCGTTATGCAATCTCGGGTTGATCGTGTCAGGTCGCGACTAGTGTGTCGATTACCTTCGGTTCACTCAAATACATAAAAATCATCCATCAGAAGTGGCCTGCAAATACCGAAACGAACGCAAAGGACTCGATATACCGAAATCCACAAATCGTTGTGCAAACTCGCGGCGAAAATTTCAGTGCGTGTATTGTTTGTCGATTACCTCCATTTCACTCGAATACATGAATATCATGCATCTGAAGCGACCTCCAATCATCCAAATGAACGCAAATCCTCGATCTACCGAAATAGAGAAACCGTTGTGGAAACTCGGGTTGATCGTGCCAGGTCGCAACTTGTGTGTCGATATCCTGCATTTTATTCAAATACATGAAATTCATGCATCAGAAGAGCTCTCCAATCATCCAAACGAACGCAAAGCCTCAATATACCGAAATCGAGGAACCGTTGTGGAAACTCGGGTTGATCGTGTCAGGTCGCGACTGGTGTGTCGATAACCTTCATTTCATTCAAATTCATGAAATTCATGCATCAGAAGAGCCCTCCTATCATCTGAACGAACGCAAAGCCTCAATATACCGAAATCGAGGAACCGTTGTGGAAACTCGGGTTGATCGTCTCAGGGCGCGACTGGTGTATCGATTACCTTCAGTCCACTCGAGTACATAAAAATCATCCATCAGAAGTGGCCTGCAAATACCGAAACGAACGCAAAGGACTCGATATACCGAAATCCAGAAATCGTTGTGCAAACTCGCGGCGAAAGTTTCAGTGCGTGTATTGCTTGTCGATTACCTCCATTTCACTCGAATACATGAAAATCATGCATCTGAAGCGACCTCCAATCATCCAAACGAACGCAAAGCCTCGATCTACCGAAATCGAGAAACCGTTGTGGAAACTCGGGTTGATCGTGCCAGGTCGCAACTTGTGTGTCGATATCCTGCATTTTATTCAAATACATGAAATTTATGCATCAGAAGAGCCCTCCAATCATCCAAACGAACGCAAATCCTCAATATACCGAAATCGACGAACCGTTATGCAAACTCGGTTTGATCGTGTCAGGGCGCGACTAGTGTGTCGATATCCTGCATTTTATTCAAATACATGAAATTCATGCATCAGAAGAGCTCTCCAATCATCCAAACGAACGCAAAGCCTCAATATACCGAAATCGAGGAACCGTTGTGGAAACTCGGGTTGATCGTGTCAGGTCGCGACTGGTGTGTCGATAACCTTCATTTCATTCAAATTCATGAAATTCATGCATCAGAAGAGCCCTCCTATCATCCAAACGAACGCAAAGACTCAATATACCGAAATCGAGGAACCGTTATGCAAACTCGGGTTGATCGTGTCAGGGCGCGACTAGTGTGTCGATTACCTTCGGTTCACTCAAATACATTAAATTCATGCATCAGAAGAGCCCTCCAATCATCCAAACGAACGCAAAGCCTCAATATACCGAATTCGAGGAACCATTGTGTAAACTCGGGTTGATCGTCTCAGGGCGCGACTGGTGTATCGATTACCTTCATTCCACTCGAATACATAAAAATCATCCATCAGAAGTGGCCTGCAAATACCGAAACGAACGCAAAGGACTCGATATACCGAAATCCAGAAATCGTTGTGCAAACTCGCGGCGAAAGTTTCAGTGCGTGTATTGTTTGTCGATTACCTCCATTTCACTCGAATACATGAAAATCATGCATCTGAAGCGACCTCCAATCATCCAAACGAACGCAAAGCCTCGATCTACCGAAATCGAGAAACCGTTGTGGAAACTCGGGTTGATCGTGCCAGGTCGCATCTTGTGTATCGATATCCTGCATTTTATTCAAATACATGAAATTCATGCATCAGAAGAGCCCTCCAATCATCCAAACGAACGCAAAGCCTCAATATACCGAAATCGAGGAACCGATATGCAAACTCGGGTTGATCGTGTCAGGGCGCGACTAGTGTGTCGATTACCTTCGGTTCACTCAAATACATGAAATTCATGCATCAGAAAAGCCCTCCAATCAACCAAACGAACGCAAAGCCTCAGTATACCGAAATCGAGGAACCGTTGTGGAATTTCGGGTTGATCGTGTCAGGGCGCGACTGGTGTGTCGATAACCTTCATTTCATTCAAATTCATGAAATTCATGCATCAGAAGAGCCCTCCAATCATCCAAACGAACGCAAAGCCTCAATATACTGAAATCGAGAAACCGTTGTGGAATTCGGGTTGATCGTGCCAGGTCGCGACTTGTGTGTCGATATCCTGCATTTTATTCAAATACATGAAATTCATGCATCAGAAGAGCCCTCCAATCATCCAAACGAACGCAAATCCTCGATCTACCGAAATAGAGAAACCGTTGTGGAAACTCGGGTTGATCGTGCCAGGTCGCAACTTGTGTGTCGATATCCTGCATTTTATTCAAATACATGAAATTCATGCATCAGAAGAGCCCTCCTATCATCCGAACGAACGCAAAGCCTCAATATACCGAAATCGAGGAACCGTTGTGGAAACTCGGGTTGATCGTCTCAGGGCGCGACTGGTGTATCAATTACCTTCAGTCCACACGAATTCATAAAAATCATCCATCAGAAGTGGCCTGCAAATACCGAAACGAACGCAAAGGACTCGATATACCGAAATCCAGAAATCGTTGTGCAAACTCGCGGCGAAAGTTTCAGTGCGTGTATTGTTTGTCGATTACCTCCATTTCACTCGAATACATGAAAATCATGCATCTGAAGCGACCTCCAATCATCCAAACGAACGCAAAGCCTCAATATACCGAAATCGAGGAACCGTTGTGGAAACTCGGGTTGATCGTGTCAGGTCGCGACTGGTGTGTCGATAACCTTCATTTCATTCAAATTCATGAAATTCATGCATCAGAAGAGCCCTCCTATCATCCGAACGAACGCAAAGCCTCAATATACCGAAATAGAGAAACCGTTGTGGAAACTCGGGTTGATCGTGCCAGGTCGCAACTTGTGTGTCGATATCCTGCATTTTATTCAAATACATGAAATTCATGCATCAGAAGAGCTCTCCAACCATCCAAACGAACGCAAAGCCTCAATATACCGAAATCGAGGAACCGTTGTGGAAACTCGGGTTGATCGTGTCAGGTCGCGACTGGTGTGTCGATAACCTTCATTTCATTCAAATTCATGAAATTCATGCATCAGAAGAGCCCTCCTATCATCCGAACGAACGCAAAGCCTCAATATACCGAAATCGAGGAACCGTTGTGGAAACTCGGGTTGATCGTGTCAGGGCGCGACTGTTGTGTCCATAACCTTAATTTCACTCAAATACATGAAATTCATGCATCAGAAGAGCCCTCCAATCATCCAAACGAACGCAAAGCCTCAATATACCGAAATCGAGGAACCATTGTGTAAACTCGGGTTGATCGTCTCAGGGCGCGACTGGTGTATCGATTACCTTCATTCCACTCGAATACATAAAAATCATCCATCAGAAGTGGCCTGCAAATACCGAAACGAACGCAAAGGACTCGATATACCGAAATCCAGAAATCGTTGTGCAAACTCGCGGCGAAAGTTTCAGTGCGTGTATTGCTTGTCGATTACCTCCATTTCACTCGAATACATGAAAATCATGCATCTGAAGCGACCTCCAATCATCCAAACGAACGCAAAGCCTCGATCTACCGAAATCGAGAAACCGTTGTGGAAACTCGGGTTGATCGTGCCAGGTCGCATCTTGTGTGTCGATATCCTGCATTTTATTCAAATACATGAAATTCATGCATCAGAAGAGCCCTCCGATCATCCAAACGAACGCAAAGCCTCAATATACCGAAATCGAGGAACCGTTATGCAAACTCGGGTTGATCGTGTCAGGGCGCGACTAGTGTGTCGATTACCTTCGGTTCACTCAAATACATGAAATTCATGCATCAGAAAAGCCCTCCAATCAACCAAACGAACGCAAAGCCTCAGTATACCGAAATCGAGGAACCGTTGTGGAATTTCGGGTTGATCGTGTCAGGGCGCGACTGGTGTGTCGATAACCTTCATTTCATTCAAATTCATGAAATTCATGCATCAGAAGAGCCCTCCAATCATCCAAACGAACGCAAAGCCTCAATATACTGAAATCGAGAAACCGTTGTGGAATTCGGGTTGATCGTGCCAGGTCGCGACTTGTGTGTCGATATCCTGCATTTTATTCAAATACATGAAATTCATGCATCAGAAGAGCCCTCCAATCATCCAAACGAACGCAAAGCCTCAATATACCGAAATCGAGGAACCGTTATGCAAACTCGGGTTGATCGTGTCAGGGCGCGACTAGTGTGTCGATTACCTTCGGTTCACTCAAATACATGAAATTCATGCATCAGAAGGGCCCTCCAATCATCCAAACGAACGCAAAGCCTCAATATACCGAAATCTAAGAACCGTTGTGGAAACTCGGGTTGATCGTGTCAGGGCGCGACTGGTGTGTCGATAACCTTCATTTCATTCAAATTCATGAAATTCATGCATCAGAAGAGCCCTCCAATCATCCAAACGAACGCAAAGCCTCAATATACCGAAATCGAGAAACCGTTGTGGAATTCGGGTTGATCGTGCCAGGTCGCGACTTGTGTGTCGATATCCTGCATTTTATTCAAATACATGAAATTCATGCATCAGAAGAGCCCTCTAATCATCCAAACGAACGCAAAGCCTCAATATACCGAAATCGAGGAACCGTTATGCAAACTCGGGTTGATCGTGTCAGGGCGCGACTAGTGTGTCGATTACCTTCGGTTCACTCAAATACATGAAATTCATGCATCAGAAGAGGCCTCCAATTATCCAAACGAACGCAAAGCCTCAATATACCGAAATCGAGGGACCGTTATGCAATCTCGGGTTGATCGTGTCAGGTCGCGACTAGTGTGTCGATTACCTTCGGTTCACTCAAATACATAAAAATCATCCATCAGAAGTGGCCTGCAAATACCGAAACGAACGCAAAGGACTCGATATACCGAAATCCAGAAATCGTTGTGCAAACTCGAGGCGAAAATTTCAGTGCGTGTATTGTTTGTCGATTACCTCCATTTCACTCGAATACATGAATATCATGCATCTGAAGCGACCTCCAATCATCCAAACGAACGCAAATCCTCGATCTACCGAAATAGAGAAACCGTTGTGGAAACTCGGGTTGATCGTGCCAGGTCGCAACTTGTGTGTCGATATCCTGCATTTTATTCAAATACGTGAAATTCATGCATCAGAAGAGCCCTCCTATCATCCGAACGAACGCAAAGCCTCAATATACCGAAATCGAGGAACCGTTGTGGAAACTCGGGTTGATCGTCTCAGGGCGCGACTGGTGTATCAATTACCTTCAGTCCACACGAATTCATAAAAATCATCCATCAGAAGTGGCCTGCAAATACCGAAACGAACGCAAAGGACTCGATATACCGAAATCCAGAAATCGTTGTGCAAACTCGCGGCGAAAGTTTCAGTGCGTGTATTGTTTGTCGATTACCTCCATTTCACTCGAATACATGAAAATCATGCATCTGAAGCGACCTCCAATCATCCAAACGAACGCAAAGCCTCAATATACCGAAATCGAGGAACCGTTGTGGAAACTCGGGTTGATCGTGTCAGCTCGCGACTGGTGTGTCGATAACCTTCATTTCATTCAAATTCATGAAATTCATGCATCAGAAGAGCCCTCCTATCATCCGAACGAACGCAAAGCCTCAATATACCGAAATAGAGAAACCGTTGTGGAAACTCGGGTTGATCGTGCCAGGTCGCAACTTGTGTGTCGATATCCTGCATTTTATTCAAATACATGAAATTCATGCATCAGAAGAGCTCTCCAACCATCCAAACGAACGCAAAGCCTCAATATACCGAAATCGAGGAACCGTTGTGGAAACTCGGGTTGATCGTGTCAGATCGCGACTGGTGTGTCGATAACCTTCATTTCATTCAAATTCATGAAATTCATGCATCAGAAGAGCCCTCCAATCATCCAAACGAACGCAAAGCCTCAATATACCGAAATCGAGGAACCATTGTGTAAACTCGGGTTGATCGTCTCAGGGCGCGACTGGTGTATCGATTACCTTCATTCCACTCGAATACATAAAAATCATCCATCAGAAGTGGCCTGCAAATACCGAAACGAACGCAAAGGACTCGATATACCGAAATCCAGAAATCGTTGTGCAAACTCGCGGCGAAAGTTTCAGTGCGTGTATTGTTTGTCGATTACCTCCATTTCACTCGAATACATGAAAATCATGCATCTGAAGCGACCTCCAATCATCCAAACGAACGCAAAGCCTCGATCTACCGAAATCGAGAAACCGTTGTGGAAACTCGGGTTGATCGTGCCAGGTCGCAACTTGTGTGTCGATATCCTGCATTTTATTCAAATACATGAAATTTATGCATCAGAAGAGCCCTCCAATCATCCAAACGAACGCAAATCGTCAATATACCGAAATCGACGAACCGTTATGCAAACTCGGGTTGATCGTGTCAGGGCGCGACTAGTGTGTCGATTACCTTCGGTTCACTCAAATACATGAAATTCATGCATCAGAAGAGCCCTCCAATCATCCAAACGAACGCAAAGCCTCAATATACCGAAATCGAGGAACCGTTATGCAAACTCGGGTTGATCGTGTCAGGGCGCGACTAGTGTGTCGATTACCTTCGGTTCACTCAAATACATGAAATTCATGCATCAGAAGAGCCCTCCAATCATCCAAACGAACGCAAAGCCTCAATATACCGAAATCGAGGAACCGTTATGCAAACTCGGGTTGATCGTGTCAGGGCGCGACTAGTGAGTCGATTACCTTCGGTTCACTCAAATACATGAAATTTATGCATCAGAAGAGCCCTCCAATCATCCAAACGAACGCAAAGCCTCAATATACCGAAATCGAGGAACCGTTATGCAAACTCGCGTTGATCGTGTCAGGGCGCGACTAGTGTGTCGATTACCTTCGGTTCACTCAAATACATGAAATTCATGCATCAGAAGAGCCCTCCAATCATCCAAACGAACGCAAAGCCTCAATATACCGAAATCGAGGAACCGTTATGCAAACTCGGGTTGATCGTGTCAGGGCGCGACTAGTGAGTCGATTACCTTCGGTTCACTCAAATACATGAAATTTATGCATCAGAAGAGCCCTCCAATCATCCAAACGAACGCAAAGCCTCAATATACCGAAATCGAGGAACCGTTGTGTAAACTCGGGTTGATCGTCTCAGGGCGCGACTGGTGTGTCGATTACCTTCATTTCACTCGAATACATAAAAATCATCCATCAGAAGCGACCTACAAACATCACAACCAACGGAAACTCTCGATATACCGAAATCGAGAAATCGTCGTGCAAACTCGATGCGATTGTTCCAGGGCGCGATTTGTGTGTCGATTACCTTCGTTTCACTCAAATACATGAAATTCATCCATCAGAAGTGGCCTGGAAATACGGAAACAAACGCAAAGCCTCAATATACCGAAATCGAAGAACCGTTGTGCAGACTCGGGTTGATCGTGCCAGGTCGCGACTTGTGTGTCGATATCCTGCATTTTATTTAAATACATGAAATTAATGCATCAGAAGAGCCCTCCAATCATCCAAACGAACGCAAAGCCTCAATATACCGAAATCGAGGAACCGTTATGCAAAATCGGGTTGATCGTGTCAGGGCGCGACTAGTGTGTCGATTACCTTCGGTTCACGCAAATACATGAAATTCATGCATCAGAAGAGCCCTCCAATCATCGAAACGAACGCAAAGCCTCAATATACCGAAATCTAGGAACCGTTGTGGAAACTCGGGTTGATCGTGTCAGGGCGCGACTGGTGTGTCGATAACCTTCATTTTATTCAAATTCATGAAATTCATGCATCAGAAGAGCCCTCCAATCATCCAAACGAACGCAAAGCCTCAATATACCGAAATCGAGAAACCGTTGTGGAATTCGGGTTGATCGTGCCAGGTCGCGACTTGTGTGTCGATATCCTGCATTTTATTCAAATACATGAAATTCATGCATCAGAAGAGCCCTCTAATCATCCAAACGAACGCAAAGCCTCAATATACCGAAATCGAGGAACCGTTATGCAAACTCGGGTTGATCGTGTCAGGGCGCGACTAGTGTGTCGATTAACTTCGGTTCACTCAAATACATGAAATTCATGCATCACAAGAGGCCTCCAATCATCCAAACGAACGCAAAGCCTCAATATACCGAAATCGAGGAACCGTTATGCAATCTCGGGTTGATCGTGTCAGGTCGCGACTAGTGTGTCGATTACCTTCGGTTCACTCAAATACATAAAAATCATCCATCAGAAGTGGCCTGCAAATACCGAAACGAACGCAAAGGACTCGATATACCGAAATCCACAAATCGTTGTGCAAACTCGCGGCGAAAATTTCAGTGCGTGTATTGTTTGTCGATTACCTCCATTTCACTCGAATACATGAATATCATGCATCTGAAGCGACCTCCAATCATCCAAATGAACGCAAATCCTCGATCTACCGAAATAGAGAAACCGTTGTGGAAACTCGGGTTGATCGTGCCAGGTCGCAACTTGTGTGTCGATATCCTGCATTTTATTCAAATACATGAAATTCATGCATCAGAAGAGCTCTCCAATCATCCAAACGAACGCAAAGCCTCAATATACCGAAATCGAGGAACCGTTGTGGAAACTCGGGTTGATCGTGTCAGGTCGCGACTGGTGTGTCGATAACCTTCATTTCATTCAAATTCATGAAATTCATGCATCAGAAGAGCCCTCCTATCATCTGAACGAACGCAAAGCCTCAATATACCGAAATCGAGGAACCGTTGTGGAAACTCGGGTTGATCGTCTCAGGGCGCGACTGGTGTATCGATTACCTTCAGTCCACTCGAGTACATAAAAATCATCCATCAGAAGTGGCCTGCAAATACCGAAACGAACGCAAAGGACTCGATATACCGAAATCCAGAAATCGTTGTGCAAACTCGCGGCGAAAGTTTCAGTGCGTGTATTGTTTGTCGATTACCTCCATTTCACTCGAATACATGAAAATCATGCATCTGAAGCGACCTCCAATCATCCAAACGAACGCAAAGCCTCGATCTACCGAAATCGAGAAACCGTTGTGGAAACTCGGGTTGATCGTGCCAGGTCGCAACTTGTGTGTCGATATCCTGCATTTTATTCAAATACATGAAATTTATGCATCAGAAGAGCCCTCCAATCATCCAAACGAACGCAAATCCTCAATATACCGAAATCGACGAACCGTTATGCAAACTCGGGTTGATCGTGTCAGGGCGCGACTAGTGTGTCGATATCCTGCATTTTATTCAAATACATGAAATTCATGCATCAGAAGAGCTCTCCAATCATCCAAACGAACGCAAAGCCTCAATATACCGAAATCGAGGAACCGTTGTGGAAACTCGGGTTGATCGTGTCAGGTCGCGACTGGTGTGTCGATAACCTTCATTTCATTCAAATTCATGAAATTCATGCATCAGAAGAGCCCTCCTATCATCCGAACGAACGCAAAGCCTCAATATACCGAAATCGAGGAACCGTTGTGGAAACTCGGGTTGATCGTGTCAGGGCGCGACTGTTGTGTCGATAACCTTAATTTCACTCAAATACATGAAATTCATGCATCAGAAGAGCCCTCCAATCATCCAAACGAACGCAAAGCCTCAATATACCGAAATCGAGGAACCATTGTGTAAACTCGGGTTGATCGTCTCAGGGCGCGACTGGTGTATCGATTACCTTCATTCCACTCGAATACATAAAAATCATCCATCAGGAGTGGCCTGCAAATACCGAAACGAACGCAAAGGACTCGATATACCGAAATCCAGAAATCGTTGTGCAAACTCGCGGCGAAAGTTTCAGTGCGTGTATTGTTTGTCGATTACCTCCATTTCACTCGAATACATGAAAATCATGCATCTGAAGCGACCTCCAATCATCCAAACGAACGCAAAGCCTCGATCTACCGAAATCGAGAAACCGTTGTGGAAACTCGGGTTGATCGTGCCAGGTCGCAACTTGTGTGTCGATAGACTGCATTTTATTCAAATACATGAAATTTATGCATCAGAAGAGCCCTCCAATCATCCAAACGAACGCAAATCCTCAATATACCGAAATCGACGAACCGTTATGCAAACTCGGGTTGATCGTGTCAGGGCGCGACTAGTGTGTCGATTACCTTCGGTTCACTCAAATACATGAAATTCATGCATCAGAAGAGCCCTCAAATCATCCAAACGAACGCAAAGCCTCAATATACCGAAATCGAGGAACCGTTATGCAAACTCGGGTTGATCGTGTCAGGGCGCGACTAGTGTGTCGATTACCTTCGGTTCACTCAAATACATGAAATTCATGCATCAGAAGGGCCCTCCAATCATCCAAACGAACGCAAAGCCTCAATATACCGAAATCTAGGAACCGATATGCAAACTCGCGTTGATCGTGTCAGGGCGCGACTAGTGTGTCGATTACCTTCGGTTCACTCAAATACATGAAATTCATGCATCAGAAGAGCCCTCCAATCATCCAAACGAACGCAAAGCCTCAATATACCGAAATCGAGGAACCGTTATGCAAACTCGGGTTGATCGTGTCAGGGCGCGACTAGTGAGTCGATTACCTTCGGTTCACTCAAATACATGAAATTTATGCATCAGAAGAGCCCTCCAATCATCCAAACGAACGCAAAGCCTCAATATACCGAAATCGAGGAACCGTTGTGTAAACTCGGGTTGATCGTCTCAGGGCGCGACTGGTGTGTCGATTACCTTCATTTCACTCGAATACATAAAAATCATCCATCAGAAGCGACCTACAAACATCACAACCAACGGAAACTCTCGATATACCGAAATCGAGAAATCGTCGTGCAAACTCGATGCGATTGTTCCAGGGCGCGATTTGTGTGTCGATTACCTTCGTTTCACTCAAATACATGAAATTCATCCATCAGAAGTGGCCTGGAAATACCGAAACAAACGCAAAGCCTCAATATACCGAAATCGAAGAACCGTTGTGCAGACTCGGGTTGATCGTGCCAGGTCGCGACTTGTGTGTCGATATCCTGCATTTTATTTAAATACATGAAATTAATGCATCAGAAGAGCCCTCCAATCATCCAAACGAACGCAAAGCCTCAATATACCGAAATCGAGGAACCGTTATGCAAAATCGGGTTGATCGTGTCAGGGCGCGACTAGTGTGTCGATTACCTTCGGTTCACGCAAATACATGAAATTCATGCATCAGAAGAGCCCTCCAATCATCGAAACGAACGCAAAGCCTCAATATACCGAAATCTAGGAACCGTTGTGGAAACTCGGGTTGATCGTGTCAGGGCGCGACTGGTGTGTCGATAACCTTCATTTTATTCAAATTCATGAAATTCATGCATCAGAAGAGCCCTCCAATCATCCAAACGAACGCAAAGCCTCAATATACCGAAATCGAGAAACCGTTGTGGAATTCGGGTTGATCGTGCCAGGTCGCGACTTGTGTGTCGATATCCTGCATTTTATTCAAATACATGAAATTCATGCATCAGAAGAGCCCTCTAATCATCCAAACGAACGCAAAGCCTCAATATACCGAAATCGAGGAACCGTTATGCAAACTCGGGTTGATCGTGTCAGGGCGCGACTAGTGTGTCGATTAACTTCGGTTCACTCAAATACATGAAATTCATGCATCACAAGAGGCCTCCAATCATCCAAACGAACGCAAAGCCTCAATATACCGAAATCGAGGAACCGTTATGCAATCTCGGGTTGATCGTGTCAGGTCGCGACTAGTGTGTCGATTACCTTCGGTTCACTCAAATACATAAAAATCATCCATCAGAAGTGGCCTGCAAATACCGAAACGAACGCAAAGGACTCGATATACCGAAATCCACAAATCGTTGTGCAAACTCGCGGCGAAAATTTCAGTGCGTGTATTGTTTGTCGATTACCTCCATTTCACTCGAATACATGAATATCATGCATCTGAAGCGACCTCCAATCATCCAAATGAACGCAAATCCTCGATCTACCGAAATAGAGAAACCGTTGTGGAAACTCGGGTTGATCGTGCCAGGTCGCAACTTGTGTGTCGATATCCTGCATTTTATTCAAATACATGAAATTCATGCATCAGAAGAGCTCTCCAATCATCCAAACGAACGCAAAGCCTCAATATACCGAAATCGAGGAACCGTTGTGGAAACTCGGGTTGATCGTGTCAGGTCGCGACTGGTGTGTCGATAACCTTCATTTCATTCAAATTCATGAAATTCATGCATCAGAAGAGCCCTCCTATCATCTGAACGAACGCAAAGCCTCAATATACCGAAATCGAGGAACCGTTGTGGAAACTCGGGTTGATCGTCTCAGGGCGCGACTGGTGTATCGATTACCTTCAGTCCACTCGAGTACATAAAAATCATCCATCAGAAGTGGCCTGCAAATACCGAAACGAACGCAAAGGACTCGATATACCGAAATCCAGAAATCGTTGTGCAAACTCGCGGCGAAAGTTTCAGTGCGTGTATTGTTTGTCGATTACCTCCATTTCACTCGAATACATGAAAATCATGCATCTGAAGCGACCTCCAATCATCCAAACGAACGCAAAGCCTCGATCTACCGAAATCGAGAAACCGTTGTGGAAACTCGGGTTGATCGTGCCAGGTCGCAACTTGTGTGTCGATATCCTGCATTTTATTCAAATACATGAAATTTATGCATCAGAAGAGCCCTCCAATCATCCAAACGAACGCAAATCCTCAATATACCGAAATCGACGAACCGTTATGCAAACTCGGGTTGATCGTGTCAGGGCGCGACTAGTGTGTCGATATCCTGCATTTTATTCAAATACATGAAATTCATGCATCAGAAGAGCTCTCCAATCATCCAAACGAACGCAAAGCCTCAATATACCGAAATCGAGGAACCGTTGTGGAAACTCGGGTTGATCGTGTCAGGTCGCGACTGGTGTGTCGATAACCTTCATTTCATTCAAATTCATGAAATTCATGCATCAGAAGAGCCCTCCTATCATCCGAACGAACGCAAAGCCTCAATATACCGAAATCGAGGAACCGTTGTGGAAACTCGGGTTGATCGTGTCAGGGCGCGACTGTTGTGTCGATAACCTTAATTTCACTCAAATACATGAAATTCATGCATCAGAAGAGCCCTCCAATCATCCAAACGAACGCAAAGCCTCAATATACCGAAATCGAGGAACCATTGTGTAAACTCGGGTTGATCGTCTCAGGGCGCGACTGGTGTATCGATTACCTTCATTCCACTCGAATACATAAAAATCATCCATCAGGAGTGGCCTGCAAATACCGAAACGAACGCAAAGGACTCGATATACCGAAATCCAGAAATCGTTGTGCAAACTCGCGGCGAAAGTTTCAGTGCGTGTATTGTTTGTCGATTACCTCCATTTCACTCGAATACATGAAAATCATGCATCTGAAGCGACCTCCAATCATCCAAACGAACGCAAAGCCTCGATCTACCGAAATCGAGAAACCGTTGTGGAAACTCGGGTTGATCGTGCCAGGTCGCAACTTGTGTGTCGATAGACTGCATTTTATTCAAATACATGAAATTTATGCATCAGAAGAGCCCTCCAATCATCCAAACGAACGCAAATCCTCAATATACCGAAATCGACGAACCGTTATGCAAACTCGGGTTGATCGTGTCAGGGCGCGACTAGTGTGTCGATTACCTTCGGTTCACTCAAATACATGAAATTCATGCATCAGAAGAGCCCTCAAATCATCCAAACGAACGCAAAGCCTCAATATACCGAAATCGAGGAACCGTTATGCAAACTCGGGTTGATCGTGTCAGGGCGCGACTAGTGTGTCGATTACCTTCGGTTCACTCAAATACATGAAATTCATGCATCAGAAGGGCCCTCCAATCATCCAAACGAACGCAAAGCCTCAATATACCGAAATCTAGGAACCGTTGTGGAAACTCGGGTTGATCGTGTCAGGGCGCGACTGGTGTGTCGATAACCTTCATTTCATTCAAATTCATGAAATTCATGCATCAGAAGAGCCCTCCAATCATCCAAACGAACGCAAAGCCTCAATATACCGAAATCGAGAAACCGTTGTGGAATTCGGGTTGATCGTGCCAGGTCGCGACTTGTGTGTCGATATCCTGCATTTTATTCAAATACATGAAATTCATGCATCAGAAGAGCCCTCCGATCATCCAAACGAACGCAAAGCCTCAATATACCGAAATCGAGGAACCGTTATGCAAACTCGGGTTGATCGTGTCAGGGCGCGACTAGTGTGTCGATTACCTTCGGTTCACTCAAATACATGAAATTCATGCATCAGAAAAGCCCTCCAATCAACCAAACGAACGCAAAGCCTCAGTATACCGAAATCGAGGAACCGTTGTGGAATTTCGGGTTGATCGTGTCAGGGCGCGACTGGTGTGTCGATAACCTTCATTTCATTCAAATTCATGAAATTCATGCATCAGAAGAGCCCTCCAATCATCCAAACGAACGCAAAGCCTCAATATACTGAAATCGAGAAACCGTTGTGGAATTCGGGTTGATCGTGCCAGGTCGCGACTTGTGTGTCGATATCCTGCATTTTATTCAAATACATGAAATTCATGCATCAGAAGAGCCCTCCAATCATCCAAACGAACGCAAAGCCTCAATATACCGAAATCGAGGAACCGTTATGCAAACTCGGGTTGATCGTGTCAGGGCGCGACTAGTGTGTCGATTACCTTCGGTTCACTCAAATACATGAAATTCATGCATCAGAAGGGCCCTCCAATCATCCAAACGAACGCAAAGCCTCAATATACCGAAATCTAAGAACCGTTGTGGAAACTCGGGTTGATCGTGTCAGGGCGCGACTGGTGTGTCGATAACCTTCATTTCATTCAAATTCATGAAATTCATGCATCAGAAGAGCCCTCCAATCATCCAAACGAACGCAAAGCCTCAATATACCGAAATCGAGAAACCGTTGTGGAATTCGGGTTGATCGTGCCAGGTCGCGACTTGTGTGTCGATATCCTGCATTTTATTCAAATACATGAAATTCATGCATCAGAAGAGCCCTCTAATCATCCAAACGAACGCAAAGCCTCAATATACCGAAATCGAGGAACCGTTATGCAAACTCGGGTTGATCGTGTCAGGGCGCGACTAGTGTGTCGATTACCTTCGGTTCACTCAAATACATGAAATTCATGCATCAGAAGAGCCCTCCAATCATCCAAACGAACGCAAATCCTCAATATACCGAAATCGACGAACCGTTATGCAAACTCGGGTTGATCGTGTCAGGGCGCGACTAGTGTGTCGATTACCTTCGGTTCACTCAAATACATGAAATTCATGCATCAGAAGAGCCCTCAAATCATCCAAACGAACGCAAAGCCTCAATATACCGAAATCGAGGAACCGTTATGCAAACTCGGGTTGATCGTGTCAGGGCGCGACTAGTGTGTCGATTACCTTCGGTTCACTCAAATACATGAAATTCATGCATCAGAAGGGCCCTCCAATCATCCAAACGAACGCAAAGCCTCAATATACCGAAATCTAGGAACCGTTGTGGAAACTCGGGTTGATCGTGTCAGGGCGCGACTGGTGTGTCGATAACCTTCATTTCATTCAAATTCATGAAATTCATGCATCAGAAGAGCCCTCCAATCATCCAAACGAACGCAAAGCCTCAATATACCGAAATCGAGAAACCGTTGTGGAATTCGGGTTGATCGTGCCAGGTCGCGACTTGTGTGTCGATATCCTGCATTTTATTCAAATACATGAAATTCATGCATCAGAAGAGCCCTCTAATCATCCAAACGAACGCAAAGCCTCAATATACCGAAATCGAGGAACCGTTATGCAAACTCGGGTTGATCGTGTCAGGTCGCGACTGGTGTGTCGATAACCTTCATTTCATTCAAATTCATGAAATTCATGCATCAGAAGAGCCCTCCTATCATCCGAACGAACGCAGAGCCTCAATATACCGAAATCGACGAACCGTTATGCAAACTCGGGTTGATCGTGTCAGGGCGCGCCTAGTGTGTCGATATCCTGCATTTTATTCAAATACATGAAATTCATGCATCAGAAGAGCCCTCCAATCATCCAAACGAACGCAAAGCCTCAATATACCGAAATCGAGGAACCATTGTGTAAACTAGGGTTGATCGTCTCAGGGCGCGACTGGTGTATCGATTACCTTCATTCCACTCGAATACATAAAAATCATCCATCAGAAGTGGCCTGCAAATACCGAAACGAACGCAAAGGACTCGAAATACCGAAATCCAGAAATCGTTGTGCAAACTCGCGGCGAAAGTTTCAGTGCGTGTATTGTTTGTCGATTACCTCCATTTCACTCGAATACATGAAAATCATGCATCTGAAGCGACCTCCAATCATCCAAACGAACGCAAACCCTCGATCTACCGAAATCGAGAAACCGTTGTGGAAAATCGGGTTGATCGTGCCAGGTCGCACCTTGTGTGTCGATATCCTGCATTTTATTCAAATACATGAAATTCTTGCATCAGAAGAGCCCTCCAATCATCCAAACGAACGCAAAGCCTCAATATACCAAAATCGAGGAACCGTTATGCAAACTCGGGTTGATCATGTCAGGGCGCGACTAGTGTGTCGATTACCTTCGGTTCACTCAAATACATGAAATTCATGCATCAGAAGAGCCCTCCAATCATCCAAACGAACGCAAAGCCTCAATATACCGAAATCGAGGAACCGTTGTGGAATCTCGGGTTGATCGTGTCAGGGCGCGACTGGTGTGTCGATAACCTTCATTTCATTCAAATTCATGAAATTCATGAATCAGAAGAGCCCTCCAATCATCCAAACGAACGCAAAGCCTCAATATACCGAAATCGAGAAACCGTTGTGGAATTCGGGTTGATCGTGCCAGGTCGCGACTTGTGTGTCGATATCCTGCATTTTATTCAAATACATGAAATTCATGCATCAGAAGAGCCCTCCAATCATCCAAACGAACGCAAAGCCTCAATATACCGAAATCGAGGAACCGTTATGCAAACTCGGGTTGATCGTGTCAGGGCGCGACTAGTGTGTCGATTACCTTCGGTTCACTCAAATACATGAAATTCATGCATCAGAAGAGCCCTCCAATCATCCAAACGAACGCAAAGCCTCAATATACCGAAATCGAGGAACCGTTATGCAAACTCGGGTTGATCGTGTCAGGGCGCGACTAGTGTGTCGATTATCTTCGGTTCACTCAAATACATGAAATTCATGCATCAGAAGGGCCCTCCAATCATCCAAACGAACGCAAAGCCTCAATATACCGAAATCTAGGAACCGTTGTGGAAACTCGGGTTGATCGTGTCAGGGCGCGACTGGTGTGTCGATAACCTTCATTTCATTCAAATTCATGAAATTCATGCATCAGAAGAGCCCTCCAAACATCCAAACGAACGCAAAGCCTCAGTATACCGAAATCGAGAAACCGTTGTGGAATTCGGGTTGATCGTGCCAGGGCGCGACTAGTGTGTCGATTACCTTCGGTTCACTCAAATACATGAAATTCATGCATCAGAAGAGCCCTCCAATCATCCAAACGAACGCAAAGCCTCAATATACCGAAATCGAGGAACCGTTATGCAAACTCGGGTTGATCGTGTCAGGGCGCGACTAGTGTGTCGATTACCTTCGGTTCACTCAAATACATGAAATTCATGCATCAGAAGAGCCCTCCAATCATCCAAACGAACGCAAAGCCTCAATATACCGAAATCGAGGAACCGTTATGCAAACTCGGGTTGATCGTGTCAGGGCGCGACTAGTGTGTCGATTACCTTCGGTTCACTCAAATACATGAAATTCATGCATCAGAAGGGCCCTCCAGTCATCCAAACGAACGCAAAGCCTCAATATACCGAAATCGAGGGACCGTTGTGGAAACTCGGGTTAATCGTGTCAGGGCGCGACTTGTGTGTCGATTACCTTCATTTCATTCAAATACATGAAATTCATGCATCAGAAGAGCACTCCAATCATCCAAACGAACGCAAAGCCTCAATATACCGAAATCGAGGAACCGTTGTGTAAACTCGGGTTGATCGTCTCAGGGCGCGACTGGTGTGTCGATTACCTTCATTTCACTCGAATACATAAAAATCATCCATCAGAAGCGACCTACAAACATCACAACCAACGGAAACTCTCGATATACCGAAATCGAGAAATCGTCGTGCAAACTGGATGCGATTGTTCCAGGGCGCGATTTGTATGTCGATTACCTTCGTTTCACTCAAATACATGAAATTCATCCATCAGAAGTGGCCTGGAAATACCGAAACGAACGCAAAGCCTCAATATACCGAAATCGAGGAACCGTTGTGGAAACTCGGGTTGATCGTGTCAGGGCGCGACTGGTATGTCGATATCCTGCAGTTTATTCAAATACATGAAATTCATGCATCAGAAGAGCCCTCCAATCATCCAAACGAACGCAAAGCCTCAATATACCGAAATCGAGGAACCGTTGTGCAAACTCGGGTTGATCGTATCAGGGCGCGACTAGTGTATCGATTACCTCCGTTTCACTCAAATACATGAAATTCATGCATCAGAAGAGCCCTCCAATCATCCAAACGAACGAAAAGCCTCAATATACCGAAATCGAGGAACCGTTGTGCAAACTCGGGTTGATCGTGTCAGGGCGCGACTAGTGTGTCGATTACCTTCGCTTCACTCAAATACATGAAATTCATGCATCAGAAGAGCCCTCCAATCATCCAAACGAACACAAAGCCTCAATATACCGAAATCGAGGAACCGTTGTGTAAACTCGGGTTGATCGTCTCAGGACGCGACTGGTGTGTCGATTACCTTTATTTTACTGGAATACATAAAAATAATGCATCAGAAGCGACCTGCATACATCGAAACCAACGCAAACCCTCGATAAACTGAAATCGAGAAATCGTTGTGCAAACTCGATGCGAGTGCTCCTGGGCGCGACTTGTGTGTCGATTACCTTCGTTTCACTCAAATACATGAAATTCATCCATCAGAAGTGGCCTGGAAATACCGAAACGAACGCAAAGCCTCAATATACCGAAATCGAGGAACCGTTATGCAAACTCGGGTTGATCGTGTCAGGGCGCGACTAGTGTGTCGATTACCTTCGGTTCACTCAAATACATAAAAATCATCCATCAGAAGTAGCCTGCAAATACCGAAACGAACGCAAAGCCTCAATATACGAAAATCGAAGAACCGTTGTGCAAACTCGGGTTGATCGTGCCAGGTCGCGACTTGTGTGTCGATATCCTGCATTTTATTTAAATACATGAAATTCATGCATCAGAAGAGCCCTCCAATCATCCAAACGAACGCAAAGCCTCAATATACCGAAATCGAGGAACCGTTACGCAAACTCGGGTTGATCGTGTCAGGGCGCGACTAGTGTGTCGATTACCTTCGGTTCACTCAAATACATGAAATTCATGCATCAGAAGAGCTCTCCAATCATCCAAACGAACGCAAAGCCTCAATATACCGAAATCGAGGAACCGTTGTGGAAACTCGGGTTGATCGTGTCAGGGCGCGACTGGTGTGTCGATAACCTTCATTTCATTCAAATTCATGAAATTCATGCATCAGAAGAGCCCTCCTATCATCCAAACGAACGCAAAGCCTCAATATACCGAAATCGAGGAACCGTTGTGGAAACTCGGGTTGATCGTGTCAGCACGCGACTGTTGTGACGATAACCTTCATTTCACTAAAATACATGAAATTCATGCATCAGAAGAGCCCTCCAATCATTCAAACGAACGCAAAGCCTCAATATACCGAAATCGAGGAACCATTGTGTAAACTCGGGTTGATCGTCTCAGGGCGCGACTGGTGTATCGATTACCTTCATTCCACTCGAATACATAAAAATCATCCATCAGAAGTGGCCTGCAAATACCGAAACGAACGCAAAGGACTCGATATACCGAAATCCAGATATCGTTGTGCAAACTCGCGGCGAAAGTTTCAGTGCGTGTATTGTTTGTCGATTACCTCCATTTCACTCGAATACATGAAAATCATGCATCTGAAGCGACCCCCAATCATCCAAACGAACGCAAAGCCTCGATCTACCGAAATCGAGAAACCGTTGTGGAAACTCGGGTTGATCGTGCCAGGTCGCATCTTGTGTGTCGATATCCTGCATTTTATTCAAATACATGAAATTCATGCATTAGAAGAGCCCTCCAATCATCCAAACGAACGCAAAGCCTCAATATACCGAAATCGAGGAACCGTTATGCAAACTCGGGTTGATCGTGTCAGGGCGCGACTAGTGTGTCGATTACCTTCGGTTCACTGAAATACATGAAATTCATGCATCAGAAGAGCCCTCCAATCAACCAAACGAACGCAAAGCCTCAATATACCGAAATCGAGGAACCGTTGTGGAATTTCGGGTTGATCGTGTCAGGGCGCGACTGGTGTGTCGATAACCTTCATTTCATTCAAATTCATGAAATTCATGCATCAGAAGAGCCCTCCAATCATCCAAACGAACGCAAAGCCTCAATAAACTGAAATCGAGAAACCGTTGTGGAATTCGGGTTGATCGTGCCAGGTCGCGACTTGTGTGTCGATATCCTGCATTTTATTCAAATACATGAAATTCATGCATCAGAAGAGCCCTCCAATCATCCAAACGAACGCAAAGCCTCAATATACCGAAATCGAGGAACCGTTATGCAAACTCGGGTTGATCGTGTCAGGGCGCGACTAGTGTGTCGATTACCTTCGGTTCACTCAAGTACATGAAATTCATGCATCAGAAGGGCCCTCCAATCATCCAAACGAACGCAAAGCCTCAATATACCGAAATCTAGGAACCGTTGTGGAAACTCGGGTTGATCGTGTCAGGGCGCGACTGGTGTGTCGATAACCTCCACTTCACTCGAATACATGAATATCATGCATCTGAAGCGACCTCCAATCATCCAAACGAACGCAAATCCTCGATCTACCGAAATAGAGAAACCGTTGTGGAAACTCGGGTTGATCGTGCCAGGTCGCAACTTGTGTGTCGATATCCTGCATTTTATTCAAATACATGAAATTTATGCATCAGAAGAGCTCTCCAATCATCCAAACGAACGCAAAGCCTCAATATACCGAAATCGAGGAACCGTTGTGGAAACTCGGGTTGATCGTGTCAGGTCGCGACTGGTGTGTCGATAACCTTCATTTCATTCAAATTCATGAAATTCATGCATCAGAAGAGCCCTCCTATCATCCGAACGAACGCAAAGCCTCAATATACCGAAATCGAGGAACCGTTGTGGAAACTCGGGTTGATCGTGTCAGGGCGCGACTGTTGTGTCGATAACCTTAATTTCACTCAAATACATGAAATTCATGCATCAGAAGAGCCCTCCAATCATCCAAACGAACGCAAAGCCTCAATATACCGAAATCGAGGAACCATTGTGTAAACTCGGGTTGATCGTCTCAGGGCGCGACTGGTGTATCGATTACCTTCATTCCACACGAATACATAAAAATCATCCATCAGAAGTGGCCTGCAAATACCGAAACGAATGCAAAGGACTCGATACACCGAAATCCAGAAATCGTTGTGCAAACTCGAGGCGAAAGTTTCAGTGCGTGTATTGTTTGTCGATTACCTCCATTTCACTCGAATACATGAAAATCATGCATCTGAAGCGACCTCCAATCATCCAAACGAACGCAAAGCCTCGATCTACCGAAATCGAGAAACCGTTGTGGAAACTCGGGTTGATCGTGCCAGGTCGCAACTTGTGTGTCGATATCCTGCATTTTATTCAAATACATGAAATTTATGCATCAGAAGAGCCCTCCAATCATCCAAACGAACGCAAATCCTCAATATACCGAAATCGACGAACCGTTATGCAAACTCGGATTGATCGTGTCAGGGCGCGACTAGTGTGTCGATTACCTTCGGTTCACTCAAATACATGAAATTCATGCATCAGAAGAGCCCTCCAATCATCCAAACGAACGCAAAGCCTCAATATACCGAAATCGAGGAACCGTTATGCAAACTCGGGTTGATCGTGTCAGGGCGCGACTAGTGTGTCGATTACCTTCGGTTCACTTAAATACATGAAATTCATGCATCAGAAGAGCCCTCCAATCATCCAAACGAACGCAAAGCCTCAATATACCGAAATCGAGGAACCGTTATGCAAACTCGGGTTGATCGTGTCAGGGCGCGACTATCGTGTCGATTACCTTCGGTTCACTCAAATACATAAAATTCATGCATCAGAAGGGCCCTCCAGTCATCCAAACGAACGCAAAGCCTCAATATACCGAAATCGAGGAACCGTTGTGTAAACTCGGGTTGATCGTCTCAGGGCGCGACTGGTGTGTCGATTACCTTCATTTCACTCGAATACATAAAAATCATCCATCAGAAGCGACCTACAAACATCACAACCAACGGAAACTCTCGATATACCGAAATCGAGAAATCGTCGTGCAAACTCGATGCGATTGTTCCAGGGCGCGATTTGTGTGTCGATTACCTTCGTTTCACTCAAATACATGAAATTCATCCATCAGAAGTGGCCTGGAAATACCGAAACGAACGCAAAGCCTTAATATACCGAAATCGAAGAACCGTTGTGCAGACTCGGGTTGATCGTGCCAGGTCGCGACTTGTTTGTCGATATCCTGCATTTTATTCAAATACATGAAATTAATGCATCAGAAGTGCCCTCCAATCATCCAACCGAACGCAAAGCCTCAATATACCGAAATCGAGGAACCGTTATGCAAAATCGGGTTGATCGTGTCAGGGCGCGACTAGTGTGTCGATTACCTTCGGTTCACGCAAATACATGAAATTCATGCATCAGAAGAGCCCTCCAATCATCCAAACGAACGCGAAGCCTCAATATACCGAAATCGAGGAACCGTTGTGGAAACTCGGGTTGATCGTGTCAGGGCGCGACTGGTGTGTCGATATCCTGCATTTTATTCAAATACATGAAATTCATCCATCAGAAGAGCCCTCCAATCATCCAAACGAACGCAAAGCCTCAATATACCGAAATCGAGGAACCGTTGTGCAAACTCGGGTTGACCGTGTCAGGGCGCGACTCGTGTGCCGATTACCTTCGTTTCACTCAAATACATGAAATTCATGCATCAGAAGAGCCCTCCAATCATCCAAACGAACGCAAAGCCTCAATATACCGAAATCGAGGAACCGTTGTGTAAACTCGGGTTGATCGTCTCAGGACGCGACTGGTGTGTCGATTACCTTTATTTTACTGGAATACATAAAAATAATGCATCAGAAGCGACCTGCATACATCGAAACCAACGCAAACCCTCGATAAACTGAAATCGAGAAATCGTTGTGCAAACTCGATGCGAGTGCTCCTGGGCGCGACTTGTGTGTCGATTACCTTCGGTTCACGCAAATACATGAAATTCATGCATCAGAAGAGCCCTCCAATCATCCAAACGAACGCGAAGCCTCAATATACCGAAATCGAGGAACCGTTGTGGAAACTCGGGTTGATCGTGTCAGGGCGCGACTGGTGTGTCGATATCCTGCATTTTATTCAAATACATGAAATTCATCCATCAGAAGAGCCCTCCAATCATCCAAACGAACGCAAAGCCTCAATATACCGAAATCGAGGAACCGTTGTGCAAACTCGGGTTGACCGTGTCAGGGCGCGACTCGTGTGCCGATTACCTTCGTTTCACTCAAATACATGAAATCCATGCATCAGAAGAGCCCTCCAATCATCCAAACGAACGCAAAGCCTCAATATACCGAAATCGAGGAACCGTTGTGTAAACTCGGGTTGATCGTCTCAGGACGCGACTGGTGTGTCGATTACCTTTATTTTACTGGAATACATAAAAGTAATGCATCAGAAGCGACCTGCATACATCGAAACCAACGCAAACCCTCGATAAACTGAAATCGAGAAATCGTTGTGCAAACTCGATGCGAGTGCTCCTGGGCGCGACTTGTGTGTCGATTACCTTCGTTTCACTCAAATACATGAAACTCATCCATCAGAAGTGGCCTGGAAATACCGAAACGAACGCAAAGCCTCAATATACCGAAATCGAGGAACCGTTATGCAAACTCGGGTTGATCGTGTCAGGGCGCGACTAGTGTGTCGATTACCTTCGGTTCACTCAAATACATAAAAATCATCCATCAGAAGTAGCCTGCAAATACCGAAACGAACGCAAAGCCTCAATATACCGAATTCGAGGAACCATTGTGTAAACTCGGGTTGATCGTCTCAGGGCGCGACTGGTGTATCGATTTCCTTCATTCCACTCGAATACATAAAAATCATCCATCAGAAGTGGCCTGCAAATACCGAAACGAACGCCAAGGACTCGATATACCGAAATCCAGAAATCGTTGTGCAAACTCGCGGCGAAAGTTTCAGTGCGTGTATTGTTTGTCGATTACCTCCATTTCACTCGAATACATGAAAATCATGCATCTGAAGCGACCTCGAATCATCCAAACGAACGCAAAGCCTCGATCTACCGAAATCGAGAAACCGTTGTGGAAACTCGGGTTGATCGTGCCAGGTCGCAACTTGTGTGTCGATATCCTGCATTTTATTCAAATACATGAAATTTATGCATCAGAAGAGCCCTCCAATCATCCAAACGAACGCAAATCCTCAATATACCGAAATCGACGAACCGTTATGCAAACTCGGGTTGATCGTGTCAGGGCGCGACTAGTGTGTCGATATCCTGCATTTTATTCAAATACATGAAATTCATGCATCAGAAGAGCTCTCCAATCATCCAAACGAACGCAAAGCCTCAACATACCGAAATCGAGGAACCGTTGTGGAAACTCGGGTTGATCGTGTCAGGTCGCGACTGGTGTGTCGATAACCTTCATTTCATACAAATTCATGAAATTCATGCATCAGAAGAGCCCTCCTATCATCCGAACGAACGCAAAGCCTCAATATACCGAAATAGAGGAACCGTTGTGGAAACTCGGGTTGATCGTGTCAGGGCGCGACTGTTGTGTCGATAACCTTAATTTCACTCAAATACATGAAATTCATGCATCAGAAGAGCCCTCCAATCATCCAAACGAACGCAAAGCCTCAATATACCGAAATCGAGGAACCATTGTGTAAACTCGGGTTGATCGTCTCAGGGGGCGACTGGTGTATCGATTACCTTCATTCCACTCGAATACATAAAAATCATCCATCAGAAGTGGCCTGCAAAGACCGAAACGAACGCAAAGGACTCGATATACCGAAATCCAGAAATCGTTGTGCAAACTCGCGGCGAAAGTTTCAGTGCGTGTATTGTTTGTCGATTACCTCCATTTCACTCGAATACATGAAAATCATGCATCTGAAGCGACCTCCAATCATCCAAACGAACGCAAAGCCTCGATCTACCGAAATCGAGAAACCGTTGTGGAAACTCGGGTTGATCGTGCCAGGTCGCAACTTGTGTGTCGATATCCTGCATTTTATTCAAATACATGAAATTTATGCATCAGAAGAGCCCTCCAATCATCCAAACGAACGCAAATCCTCAATATACCGAAATCGACGAACCGTTATGCAAACTCGGGTTGATCATGTCAGGGCGCGACTAGTGTGTCGATATCCTGCGTTTTATTCAAATACATGAAATTCATGCATCAGAAGAGCCCTCCAATCATCCAAACGAACGCAAAGCCTCAATATACCGAAATCGAGGAACCATTGTGTAAACTAGGGTTGATCGTCTCAGGGCGCGACTGGTGTATCGATTACCTTCATTCCACTCGAATACATAAAAATCATCCATCAGAAGTGGCCTGCAAATACCGAAACGAACGCAAAGGACTCGATATACCGAAATCCAGAAATCGTTGTGCAAACTCGCGGCGAAAGTTTCAGTGCGTGTATTGTTTGTCGATTACCTCCATTTCACTCGAATACATGAAAATCATGCATCTGAAGCGACCTCCAATCATCCAAACGAACGCAAAGCCACGATCTACCGAAATCGAGAAACCGTTGTGGAAAATCGGGTTGATCGTGCCAGGTCGCATCTTGTGTGTCGATATCCTGCATTTTATTCAAATACATGAAATTCATGCATCAGAAGAGCCCTCCAATCATCCAAACGAACGCAAAGCCCCAATATACCGAAATCGAGGATCCGTTATGCAAACTCGGGTTGATCGTGTCAGGGCGCGACTAGTGTGTCGATTACCTTCGGTTCACTCAAATACATGAAATTCATGCATCAGAAGGGCCCTCCAATCATCCAAACGAACGCAAAGCCTCAATATACCGAAATCTAGGAACCGTTGTGGAAACTCGGGTTGATCGTGTCAGGGCGCAACTGGTGTGTCGATAACCTTCATTTCATTCAAATTCATGAAATTCATGCATCAGAAGAGCCCTCCAATCATCCAAACGAACGCAAAGCCTCAATATACCGAAATCGAGAAACCGTTGTGGAATTCGGGTTGATCGTGCCAGGTCGCGACTTGTGTGTCGATATCCTGCATTTTATTCAAATACATGAAATTCATGCATCAGAAGAGCCCTCTAATCATCCAAACGAACGCAAAGCCTCAATATACCGAAATCGAGGAACCGTTATGCAAACTCGGGTTGATCGTGTCAGGGCGCGACTAGTGTGTCGATTACCTTCGGTTCACTCAAATACATGAAATTCATGCATCAGAAGAGGCCTCCAATCATCCAAACGAACGCAAAGCCTCAATATCCCGAAATCGAGGAACCGTTATGCAATCTCGGGTTGATCGTGTCAGGTCGCGACTAGTGTGTCGATTACCTTCGGTTCACTCAAATACATAAAAATCATCCATCAGAAGTGGCCTGCAAATACCGAAACGAACGCAAAGGACTCGATATACCGAAATCCAGAAATCGTTGTGCAAACTCGCGGCGAAAATTTCAGTGCGTGTATTGTTTGTCGATTACCTCCATTTCACTCGAATACATGAATATCATGCATCTGAAGCGACCTCCAATCATCCAAACGAACGCAAATCCTCGATCTACCGAAATAGAGAAACCGTTGTGGAAACTCGGGTTGATCGTGCCAGGTCGCAACTTGTGTGTCGATATCCTGCATTTTATTCAAATACATGAAATTCATGCATCAGAAGAGCTCTCCAATCATCCAAACGAACGCAAAGCCTCAATATACCGAAATCGAGGAACCGTTGTGGAAACTCGGGTTGATCGTGTCAGGTCGCGACTGGTGTGTCGATAACCTTCATTTCATTCAAATACATTAAATTCATGCATCAGAAGAGCCCTCCTATCATCCGAACGAACGCAAAGCCTCAATATACCGAAATCGAGGAACCGTTGTGGAAACTCGGGTTGATCGTCTCAGGGCGCGACTGGTGTATCGATTACCTTCAGTCCACTCGAATACATAAAAATCATCCATCAAAAGTGGCCTGCAAATACCGAAACGAACGCAAAGGACTCGATATACCGAAATCCAGAAATCGTTGTGCAAACTCGCGGCGAAAGTTTCAGTGCGTGTATTGTTTGTCGATTACCTCCATTTCACTCGAATACATGAAAATCATGCATCTGAAGCGACCTCCAATTATCCAAACGAACGCAAAGCCTCGATCTACCGAAATCGAGAAACCGTTGTGGAAACTCGGGTTGATCGTGCCAGGTCGCAACTTGTGTGTCGATATCCTGCATTTTATTCAAATACATGAAATTTATGCATCAGAAGAGCCCTCCAATCATCCAAACGAACGCAAATCCTCAATATACCGAAATCGAGGAACCGTTGTGGAAACTCGGGTTGATCGTGTCAGGTCGCGACTGGTGTGTCGATAACCTTCATTTCATTCAAATTCATGAAATTCATGCATCAGAAGAGCCCTCCTATCATCCGAACGAACGCAAAGCCTCAATATACCGAAATCGAGGAACCGTTGTGGAAACTCGGGTTGATCGTCTCAGGGCGCGACTGGTGTATCGATTACCTTCAGTCCACTCGAATACATAAAAATCATCCATCAAAAGTGGCCTGCAAATACCGAAACGAACGCAAAGGACTCGATATACCGAAATCCAGAAATCGTTGTGCAAACTCGCGGCGAAAGTTTCAGTGCGTGTATTGTTTGTCGATTACCTCCATTTCACTCGAATACATGAAAATCATGCATCTGAAGCGACCTCCAATCATCCAAACGAACGCAAAGCCTCGATCTACCGAAATCGAGAAACCGTTGTGGAAACTCGGGTTGATCGTGCCAGGTCGCAACTTGTGTGTCGATATCCTGCATTTTATTCAAATACATGAAATTTATGCATCAGAAGAGCCCTCCAATCATCCAAACGAACGCAAATCCTCAATATACCGAAATCGACGAACCGTTATGCAAACTCGGATTGATCGTGTCAGGGCGCGACTAGTGTGTCGATTACCTTCGGTTCACTCAAATACATGAAATTCATGCATCAGAAGAGCCCTCCAATCATCCAAACGAACGCAAAGCCTCAATATACCGAAATCGAGGAACCGTTATGCAAACTCGGGTTGATCGTGTCAGGGCGCGACTAGTGTGTCGATTACCTTCGGTTCACTTAAATACATGAAATTCATGCATCAGAAGAGCCCTCCAATCATCCAAACGAACGCAAAGCCTCAATATACCGAAATCGAGGAACCGTTATGCAAACTCGGGTTGATCGTGTCAGGGCGCGACTATCGTGTCGATTACCTTCGGTTCACTCAAATACATAAAATTCATGCATCAGAAGGGCCCTCCAGTCATCCAAACGAACGCAAAGCCTCAATATACCGAAATCGAGGAACCGTTGTGTAAACTCGGGTTGATCGTCTCAGGGCGCGACTGGTGTGTCGATTACCTTCATTTCACTCGAATACATAAAAATCATCCATCAGAAGCGACCTACAAACATCACAACCAACGGAAACTCTCGATATACCGAAATCGAGAAATCGTCGTGCAAACTCGATGCGATTGTTCCAGGGCGCGATTTGTGTGTCGATTACCTTCGTTTCACTCAAATACATGAAATTCATCCATCAGAAGTGGCCTGGAAATACCGAAACGAACGCAAAGCCTTAATATACCGAAATCGAAGAACCGTTGTGCAGACTCGGGTTGATCGTGCCAGGTCGCGACTTGTTTGTCGATATCCTGCATTTTATTCAAATACATGAAATTAATGCATCAGAAGTGCCCTCCAATCATCCAAACGAACGCAAAGCCTCAATATACCGAAATCGAGGAACCGTTATGCAAAATCGGGTTGATCGTGTCAGGGCGCGACTAGTGTGTCGATTACCTTCGGTTCACGCAAATACATGAAATTCATGCATCAGAAGAGCCCTCCAATCATCCAAACGAACGCGAAGCCTCAATATACCGAAATCGAGGAACCGTTGTGGAAACTCGGGTTGATCGTGTCAGGGCGCGACTGGTGTGTCGATATCCTGCATTTTATTCAAATACATGAAATTCATCCATCAGAAGAGCCCTCCAATCATCCAAACGAACGCAAAGCCTCAATATACGGAAATCGAGGAACCGTTGTGCAAACTCGGGTTGACCGTGTCAGGGCGCGACTCGTGTGCCGATTACCTTCGTTTCACTCAAATACATGAAATTCATGCATCAGAAGAGCCCTCCAATCATCCAAACGAACGCAAAGCCTCAATATACCGAAATCGAGGAACCGTTGTGTAAACTCGGGTTGATCGTCTCAGGACGCGACTGGTGTGTCGATTACCTTTATTTTACTGGAATACATAAAAATAATGCATCAGAAGCGACCTGCATACATCGAAACCAACGCAAACCCTCGATAAACTGAAATCGAGAAATCGTTGTGCAAACTCGATGCGAGTGCTCCTGGGCGCGACTTGTGTGTCGATTACCTTCGGTTCACGCAAATACATGAAATTCATGCATCAGAAGAGCCCTCCAATCATCCAAACGAACGCGAAGCCTCAATATACCGAAATCGAGGAACCGTTGTGGAAACTCGGGTTGATCGTGTCAGGGCGCGACTGGTGTGTCGATATCCTGCATTTTATTCAAATACATGAAATTCATCCATCAGAAGAGCCCTCCAATCATCCAAACGAACGCAAAGCCTCAATATACCGAAATCGAGGAACCGTTGTGCAAACTCGGGTTGACCGTGTCAGGGCGCGACTCGTGTGCCGATTACCTTCGTTTCACTCAAATACATGAAATTCATGCATCAGAAGAGCCCTCCAATCATCCAAACGAACGCAAAGCCTCAATATACCGAAATCGAGGAACCGTTGTGTAAACTCGGGTTGATCGTCTCAGGACGCGACTGGTGTGTCGATTACCTTTATTTTACTGGAATACATAAAAGTAATGCATCAGAAGCGACCTGCATACATCGAAACCAACGCAAACCCTCGATAAACTGAAATCGAGAAATCGTTGTGCAAACTCGATGCGAGTGCTCCTGGGCGCGACTTGTGTGTCGATTACCTTCGTTTCACTCAAATACATGAAACTCATCCATCAGAAGTGGCCTGGAAATACCGAAACGAACGCAAAGCCTCAATATACCGAAATCGAGGAACCGTTATGCAAACTCGGGTTGATCGTGTCAGGGCGCGACTAGTGTGTCGATTACCTTCGGTTCACTCAAATACATAAAAATCATCCATCAGAAGTAGCCTGCAAATACCGAAACGAACGCAAAGCCTCAATATACCGAATTCGAGGAACCATTGTGTAAACTCGGGTTGATCGTCTCAGGGCGCGACTGGTGTATCGATTTCCTTCATTCCACTCGAATACATAAAAATCATCCATCAGAAGTGGCCTGCAAATACCGAAACGAACGCCAAGGACTCGATATACCGAAATCCAGAAATCGTTGTGCAAACTCGCGGCGAAAGTTTCAGTGCGTGTATTGTTTGTCGATTACCTCCATTTCACTCGAATACATGAAAATCATGCATCTGAAGCGACCTCGAATCATCCAAACGAACGCAAAGCCTCGATCTACCGAAATCGAGAAACCGTTGTGGAAACTCGGGTTGATCGTGCCAGGTCGCAACTTGTGTGTCGATATCCTGCATTTTATTCAAATACATGAAATTTATGCATCAGAAGAGCCCTCCAATCATCCAAACGAACGCAAATCCTCAATATACCGAAATCGACGAACCGTTATGCAAACTCGGGTTGATCGTGTCAGGGCGCGACTAGTGTGTCGATATCCTGCATTTTATTCAAATACATGAAATTCATGCATCAGAAGAGCTCTCCAATCATCCAAACGAACGCAAAGCCTCAACATACCGAAATCGAGGAACCGTTGTGGAAACTCGGGTTGATCGTGTCAGGTCGCGACTGGTGTGTCGATAACCTTCATTTCATACAAATTCATGAAATTCATGCATCAGAAGAGCCCTCCTATCATCCGAACGAACGCAAAGCCTCAATATACCGAAATAGAGGAACCGTTGTGGAAACTCGGGTTGATCGTGTCAGGGCGCGACTGTTGTGTCGATAACACTAATTTCACTCAAATACATGAAATTCATGCATCAGAAGAGCCCTCCAATCATCCAAACGAACGCAAAGCCTCAATATACCGAAATCGAGGAACCATTGTGTAAACTCGGGTTGATCGTCTCAGGGGGCGACTGGTGTATCGATTACCTTCATTCCACTCGAATACATAAAAATCATCCATCAGAAGTGGCCTGCAAAGACCGAAACGAACGCAAAGGACTCGATATACCGAAATCCAGAAATCGTTGTGCAAACTCGCGGCGAAAGTTTCAGTGCGTGTATTGTTTGTCGATTACCTCCATTTCACTCGAATACATGAAAATCATGCATCTGAAGCGACCTCCAATCATCCAAACGAACGCAAAGCCTCGATCTACCGAAATCGAGAAACCGTTGTGGAAACTCGGGTTGATCGTGCCAGGTCGCAACTTGTGTGTCGATATCCTGCATTTTATTCAAATACATGAAATTTATGCATCAGAAGAGCCCTCCAATCATCCAAACGAACGCAAATCCTCAATATACCGAAATCGACGAACCGTTATGCAAACTCGGGTTGATCATGTCAGGGCGCGACTAGTGTGTCGATATCCTGCGTTTTATTCAAATACATGAAATTCATGCATCAGAAGAGCCCTCCAATCATCCAAACGAACGCAAAGCCTCAATATACCGAAATCGAGGAACCATTGTGTAAACTAGGGTTGATCGTCTCAGGGCGCGACTGGTGTATCGATTACCTTCATTCCACTCGAATACATAAAAATCATCCATCAGAAGTGGCCTGCAAATACCGAAACGAACGCAAAGGACTCGATATACCGAAATCCAGAAATCGTTGTGCAAACTCGCGGCGAAAGTTTCAGTGCGTGTATTGTTTGTCGATTACCTCCATTTCACTCGAATACATGAAAATCATGCATCTGAAGCGACCTCCAATCATCCAAACGAACGCAAAGCCTCGATCTACCGAAATCGAGAAACCGTTGTGGAAAATCGGGTTGATCGTGCCAGGTCGCATCTTGTGTGTCGATATCCTGCATTTTATTCAAATACATGAAATTCATGCATCAGAAGAGCCCTCCAATCATCCAAACGAACGCAAAGCCCCAATATACCGAAATCGAGGATCCGTTATGCAAACTCGGGTTGATCGTGTCAGGGCGCGACTAGTGTGTCGATTACCTTCGGTTCACTCAAATACATGAAATTCATGCATCAGAAGGGCCCTCCAATCATCCAAACGAACGCAAAGCCTCAATATACCGAAATCTAGGAACCGTTGTGGAAACTCGGGTTGATCGTGTCAGGGCGCAACTGGTGTGTCGATAACCTTCATTTCATTCAAATTCATGAAATTCATGCATCAGAAGAGCCCTC